>CAWUFW010006625.1:600000-1123189 GCA_963921515.1 Calotriton arnoldi | reverse complement strand
TTGTACTTCGTTCAGTTTTGTATTGCTGTATCCGCCCTTATCAGCAAAGGCGAGTGTTACGTTCTAACTCACAGAACTTGCTGTGTGTCCCCCGATTTGCAAAGGCTCGTATTGGAGGCAGGGCTTTTCCAGTTGGAGTGACCAAATTGTGGAACTCACTTCCCGTTAGACTTCGGCATATACCGGATGAAGGGGAGTTCAGGAAAGCTCTAAAAACATGGCTTTTTAGCCGGGATTAGTAAATTACGTTTCGGTTTCGGAGTTCTGTCTCCCCTCTGCTGTTGGATCATGCTAGCGCCGGGACACCTCTGTTTGAGGTAGCTGTTGCGCTCTATAAATGTTGTGTATTGTATTGTATTGTTTCAGTCTGCATGTCAGAATTTTCTAATGAAATAGAAGAGGATTTGAGATCTCACTTAAAACATGCACTAAATTTTCTTTTGCAGCACTAACCATAATTTCTATGGCAAAATGAACCCCCTCATTTTGTTCCTTTTTAAATTAAATGTTTTAAGTGTTACCAGTTTATTCCAATCAAGATGGCTTCAGGTGTGCCATACTTTTGTCATAAGTAAGGCTGTTAGCACTCTAGTTGTTCTTTAGAACACTCTGGGAAGCTGCAGTAGAACACAAAGGCATCAACTGACAGGCTGCTCCTGTTGAAATATAACAGGAAGATATTTGAGATCTCACTTAAAACATGTCCTAATTTTTCTTTCTACAGCACTAACCATAATTTCTATGGCAAAATGAACCCCCTCATTTTGTTCCTTTTTAAATTAAATGTTTTAAGTGTTACCAGTTTATTCCAATCAAGATGACTTCAGGTGTGCCATACTTTTGTCATAAGTAAGACTGTTAGCGCTCTAGTTGTTCTTTAGAACACTCTGGGAAGCTGCAGTAGAACACAAAGGCATCAACTGACAGGCTGCTCCTGTTGAAATATAACAGGAAGATATTTGAGATCACACTTGAAACATGTCCTAATTTTTCTTTCTACAGCACTAACCATAATTTCTATGACAAAATGAACCCCATCATTTTGTTCCTTTTTAAATTAAATGTTTTAAGTGTTACCAGTTTATTCCAATCAAGATGGCTTCAGGTGTGCCATACTTTTGTCATAAGTAAGACTGTTAGCGCTCTAGTTGTTCTTTAGAACACTCTGGGAAGCTGCAGTAGAACACAAAGGCATCAACTGACAGGCTGCTCCTGTTGAAATATAACAGGAAGATATTTGAGATCACACTTGAAACATGTCCTAATTTTTTCTTTCCAGAGCACTAACCATAATTTCTATGGCAAGATGAACCCCATCATTTTGTTCCTTTTTAAATTAAATGTTTTAAGTGTTACCAGTTTATTCCAATCAAGATGGCTTCAGGTGTGCCATACTTTTGTCATAAGTAAGGCTGTTAGCGCTCTAGTTGTTCTTTAGAACACTCTGGGAAGCTGCAGTAGAACACAAAGGAATCAACTGACAGTCTCTGCCCTTGTTGGATGTACATGTTTTACTGAGAATGTCAGACTTCATTCTCACATGACTGAGAAAGATAATGTGAATTTACAGAAAATATGCTCTCATTTTAGCTTCTGGAGCACCTTCCAAAACTGTATGGGACAAGCATGTGAAAATAGTTTTCTCTCAAACATGATTCATGATATCCCAGCAGAAGGTTTTTCACAGGGTAAAATCACCTTAGAACACACCACAATTCCTGAAATTAGTATGGTACCATCAACAAATGAATTCTAATGTAACTAAAGTCTGTTATCACCCTTTATAGTTCTCCTTTTGGTAACCCTCAAAATCTTCGATTCACTACAATGCATTTCAATGGGGTACTATCATTTATATTGCTCCCAAGAAAGCTGCCAGCAATTCCAGGATGAAGTTCTGACAGCCAATCAGATCTCACGATGACATGTGTGGTTAGGCTCCGCCCAGATATATATGTGTTTTTACTTTTGATTTTCTCAGTAACTACTGAACGGATTTACACCATTTAACAAAAGGGTTCTTTCTGAACCCAGAACTACCTCTTTGCCAAATTTGGTGTAATTCCGTTCAGCAGTTCGAGCTGTAGCCTTGCATAAAGTTTCCTATGATTGATTTTTTGACTCTTATTTTTTAATTTCTCCGCAACTACTGAACGGATTTACACCATTTAACAAAAAGGGTTCTTTCTGAACCAAGAACTACCTCTTTGCCAAATTTTGTGTAATTCCGTTCAGCAGTTCGGGCTGTAGCCGTGGCTAAAGTTTCCTATGGGAAAATGAATGGGGAAAACATGTTTTGGGACCCCCCTTTTTTCTTGGCCCCCGCTTGACGAATCACCCCGAAACTTTCAGGGTAGGAGCAGACCGGAGCGGGCCATAAAGTTTGAAAATTTCGCGAAGATTCGTCAACCGACGCAAGAGTTATTTCAAATAGAATGTTGCGGATTTCCTATGGAAAATAGGTCCTAACTATAACTATCTACTGGCGACCGTCAGTAGTTAATATATACACACAAATATTCATTTTACATTATAGTATTTTTAAAATATTTTGAATGCATTACTATGAAACCAAATATATATATATATATACACACACACACATATATATGTATACACTCACATATATATATTTGTTTTAATTATGTTACACTATATTATATATATATTTATATAAACACAAGCACATATCGATATATATGTGTCATCACAACACCCTTCTTCACTATAACAGCTTTCTCTCGAAGGCATTTTGGAACATCTTGCCAATTGAGGGTCAATAAAGTAAAAAAAAACAAGTTGGAATATGAACTACAACCAGTCAGAATATGCAATAAATCTCTAAAGGGGGTAACTCAGCAATTGTCTTAGAAACAGTCAAAAAAGAGTAAAGAACATATAAAGAGAACTGCTGAAACAAAGCAAAACATCAAGGAAACGGATCAGTATTCATTTATAAGTACTCCAACACCCAAAAATCAAAATAGTCATTCTTAAACATTGGTTGTTGTTACAGCTATACACAGACTTAAATAAAATATTCAAAAATACTGATGTGATAGGAGATACTGAGATTCAACATTGGTGCTCAGGACCGAAATTCTGCAATAAGGACACTTTCACCTACTATATTAACAGTTGCATATATCTTCTCAAATTGCCCTGTGGTGTCATTTATATATGCAAAACTGAGACTATATGAACATAAAATAATATATCTATATATTTTTCAAGCCCTTTAATTTGGCTTAGAGGCCATAAAAGCACATAAAAACAACACATAAAACATGACAAGCAGAATATAATGAGCCACTCGGCATCAAAATCATTCATACCAATTGCTTTCCTCTTAAGTCTAGGCAATAAATAATTTAGAAATGACATACATTTTTTACGACCAACAGCAGTAAAATTTGCTCCATCGGATTTTCAGACTAAGAAATAGTAAATCATTTAAAAGGAGAATATTGCACATCAGGCAGCCCACTGCAAACTTGTAACTCCTAATGGACATGCATTTTTTGCCTAACTCTCCACACTGCCATCAGGTATCTGGATAGTGCATAAATCAACCATTTACTAGTGTCTGTTCTCAGAATCCTAAGAGCCTCTTTGGGATCCCTAACACCCAGTTTCTGGCCCAACTGGATTATACAACACCTCCTACTGCTCATGTAGGCTGGGCAGCAGAACAAAGCATGTTCTACAGTTTCCTTGGGAGCATCACAAAATGGACACTGCATGGCCTCTGCCCTCAAGGCATGTGCCCACTTTGCGGTAAGTAAGTGGATAGGCAAGGTCCCGTACCGGAATTGCAGAAACAGGCGATTAGCTTGGGGAGGCTCTATTTCATCCAAAAACTCTTCCTTAATAAAAGTATCCTTAACTGTGAGAAATTCATCGGTTAATGGGCCACGGTTCGTCTGAATATGCAAAAGACACTAT
Source organism: Calotriton arnoldi (assembly GCA_963921515.1). NCBI lineage: Eukaryota > Metazoa > Chordata > Amphibia > Caudata > Salamandridae > Calotriton > Calotriton arnoldi. The sequence continues at coordinate 1,119,244 of CAWUFW010006625.1, read as the reverse complement.
TTGTGCTCCCAAAAGACTTATTTAATTTGCATCTTAGAGAACGCCCTGGCTGCACCAGGGACGTTCCACAGGTCTGCTAACCCGATCTCTAACAAGATGGCTTTCACGTATTTGAGCCAGGGTATATTATAGGAGTCAGCATGACTGATTATTTGCTCCAGGCCCTAATGATATGATAGGAGACATTTGGTGCCCAAAATTCTCCTCCAATAAAGGAAGGGGTGCAGACCTATTTTATCAGTTACTGCTCTAAGATTAAAATCCAGCCTGAGTGGGAGCAAAGGAGTGCTAATGGGTATGCCGACCAACTGGCATATGAATCAATTTTCTACTGTATAAAAGGGGTCATATCCAAATGTCTCCACAGCTCTGCACCAAATGAGGCTGTCCCAAGGGCCTGATGGTTGTATATCTGTTTTGCCGGCTGGATAGGTCGAAACTGCAAAGTGAGTGACTTTTGATTATTCCTCCCGCAACTTTTCTAGCCTTAATCTACGTTGTGTCATATGTGCATGCCACACCATATGTCCCGTAAGTGCAATACCTAGGTATGTAAATGTGCGCGCACACTCAAGTGGGGTCCCTGCTAGCATTGGGTTAGCCCTGGACGAGTGTCCTGGGTTCAGAACCATGTACTTGGTTTTGTCCACATTATTTTCAAAACCCATCAGTTTGCAAAAACACTCAAAGTAGTCCAGGAGTTATTGGAGGCCCATTAGAGAGGAGTAATGTATTGCTGGCACACATGAGGGCAGGAACCCTCATGTTAACCAACCTGAGTGTGTCATTATCACACTGTTCTAGAAAGGTTATAAAGCCATTGATATAGAATGTAAATAACACAGGTGCAAGTGTGCAGCCCTGCCTAACTCCTCTGTTTACGGGTAATGGCTCAGTCAATTCACCTGCTTGGCCACATCTAACCTGCACATAGTTTTTGTTGTGCAATCTCACTAGGGTACCCAGCATGTAACTTGGCACCCCCATTTCTAAAAGCACCTGCCAGAGAATGGCTCTTGGTACTAAATCAAAAGTGGATTGCAGATCCACAAAAATGACATAAAGTCGCCCCCCACCTAGGGCAACAACTTTTCAGTACAACAGCTGGAGGCGGAAGACTTGGTCAATTGTGCTTGTGGACTCTCTGAAGCCCGCCTGAAGAGGTGACAGGATTTCATAAGCAATTAACCATTCCTGAAGTCTACCCAGAATTACCATACTGAGTAACTTTTGTGTACTATCAATAAGACTTATAGGTCTGTAATTGCAGATCAGATCACCATTTATATATGGGGATGATTTCATCCCCTGCCCATGTTGGTGGAATGGGTGCCCCACTCATAACAGCTGTGAATATCACTGAGAGATAGGCACTCTAGATGCCACTTTTACTCAGGTACAGATCTTCTGGAATTTTGTCATGCCCAGGCGCTTTCTTGTGAATGATGCCCTTGATGACCGATCTTACTTCGAGTGCAGAAATCTTCAAGACCTCAGACTGATGTACTCATGCTATGGGCTCTAATTGAGCTTCTTCATGGCGCGCAGTCTCCTCACCTCTGTCTCTGCAGGACTTCCGTAATTCCACCTGATTCATTTGTTCTGGTAAGGGGGCTAGTGATTCTCCAGTATGCATGTATAAAATGCAGAAATGGGTGACCCACTCACTAGCTAAAAATTGGATTCAATGGAGCAAAACCAATCCCTACTGCTAGAGTTCCAAAAAATGTGGTGGTCTTTCAATTTAGCAGCAACTAGAAGACCCTCCCAAATTCCCTGCTCCCAGTCTTTTTTAGCATCTGACAATGCTTTTTTATAGGACCACCTGACTACCTGTATCTGGGACATATCTTGCTTTTTTATTGCCTCGACTAATGCTGTCTTGGTATCTCTACAATGCTTATTATACTATGTCGTGGAGAGTTTTCCTTCCCACTGACCGCCTAGTCTCAATGAAAAAATGGTTCCTCAGATTTATAAACATCCTATTATGCACATCAGATTCTGCCCCCAATGACTCACAAGGGTCCTCCACCGTGTCCAATTATAACAATCCCTCCATTCCATCAGCAACCAGCTTATAAATTTCACCTAAGGACTTGTGTGAGTGTTTCATACTGCTCCATTTGACCCTGCATATGTTGCTAGTAATTCTAAATCTTAAGTCAAATGGCTCACCCTGAATGGGAGTTGGTAGATATGCTCAACTTAAGGACCAAAGCATTGTGGTCACTATCTTGGCGAGGTATTATTTTCATATCAATCAGATTTGGCGGAAGTTTATTATCCAGCAGAATATAGTCAATTAAGGTGGTATGATTTATGCGATTTAAAGTATGTTTGCCAATCTTATCAGAGCTTGATCTTCCGCTACAGGCACAAAGCCCCTGGTTTAAAGTTAAAGCTTTGATTTGGAGTGACACATTTGACCAGTTCTTAATAGGAGGGATATCAGGCTCAGGAACTAACCACACAGAATTCTCGTCTGCCATTATTGCCTGTGTGTCAACACTCAGTGGTTCATATTAGCAGTTAAAATCGCCTGCCGCAATTTTCCTTGCATTCGCAGGCAGTGTGGTTAGATGCGAGTTTAGAAGATCTGTGACTGAGGATTCCTCTTTGTTCCCATTGAGTCTACAATACACGTTATATATATATATACATATAGCAAGATGTCCAGGAATACAGTCAGTCTAATTTACCGGATATCAGAAGAGTCCACCATGACCTCTCTTAGCAAACCTGTTATGGTTGTTCTGACCCAAATTGTGAGACCCCCTGAAGGTCTGCCATTTACCCCTGTAACAGCTTGCTTGGAGAAGTTAACATATCCTGCACAATAGAGAGACCACAAGGACCTAGTCCCTTGGAAACAGCATAGATCATGTTGGTCTATAAATCCGCACCACTCTACACAATCCAGCTTAGAGGTCTAACCTTCTACATTCCAAGAAATTAGCTTAGTTAGTGGAGCCATTGTTGGAGGGGTGACCCTTCCCTCTACATCGGTCGAAAGGGGCAATGTTATATGATATGATGGTCCTGCCAGTTCTGTGCGATGAAAGGACAATGTAAAAGCATCAGTGAACCCTGTGATTGCTGAACCACCGTGACTACCACAAGGTTCAATCAAAGTGGTTTGCTTGCTATCAGCGCATTCTAACTGTAGGTCCACTGTTTCGGAGTGAGTCTCAGGACTGTCTTCTCCATCTATATGCCTTAAAACATGGTTATTACTGGAGGTGCTATATTTTGTGTACCCTCAAGCTACATTACTTGGGGGGTCACCCTGTGAGCCATCCTCCACAATAATAGATGGGGTTAGTGGCCACTGATCACCATGAGTAAGTCGATTTATATCTGCTAGGGAATCATATTGATTGGAGGCTGGCATTGAATAGATGTCACCCCATCTCTTCTGATTGGAACGGGCTGGGACACATTGGTAACAGGACCTCTGTGGCTGCTGATCTATGGAGGGGTATTGGCGGGAAAGATGCCTATACAAATAACCCAGTGGAAGTGGCTCAATGTGCCTCCTCACTGTTTGATTGCTAGCTTGAACATGAAGCACCCTCTGGGCCAGTGATGGAAATCTAAAATTGATTATAACACAGTCACCTCCACAATCCACACTGCTAGGCCCAATCCATGCAGCCCTTCTATCGAATAGTATGTTATTAGCCTGTGAAAGAGGAAAATCTCTATGCCACACCAGCCAGTCCAAGGTTTTATTAAAAAGCTCTTCGTATGTCTCATTCTGTGCTCTATGCAGCTGTGGCACTCTAGATAAGATTGCTAAGTATGGACAAGATGCCGGTGGAAGATTCACCATTGGTTTTTTAGGACTTAACGCACATGCCCTTGGTCCAACAAAACCAATCGTGGATAAACCCTACCATGTAATCACCTCTTTACTACAGAAGGGTTCTCCTGAGCAAGAGGAGGAGGGCAATGGCAGCCTATCCATACAGGACTGCCCTAGGGTCTCGATACAGACATCTGAGGACGTTCTTTTTTCTCTGAACAATGTGCTTATAGAGGGGCCTTCAGTCATTGCTCCCTGAATGGCCCTGGAAACCCTAGGACCAATAGAATTTGCCGCCACTCTGGGTACCTTGGCCTGTTTGATGGTGGTCAGCTCTTTCTCAATAGCTTCCAGGCAGGCACAGAGGAGAAAGTTCCTCCGAGAGGAGCTCTCTAACTTTGCACAGACACTCACCAAATAAACTACTCAAGCTAGACAGGTTTGGACAAGGGGACACTGCCAGTGCCTTTATGAATTGCACTGGATGGCTCCTTACTAGTTTGCATACTAGTTGCATAGGATCTGGGTGGGATTTGCTTACAGCCTCCTGTTTCTTTTGTCCTACTGACTATCTAGCCCTCTTAGCCCTCCCAGAAGGTTTGGCTATACCATTATCAGGCTGTCCTGTCGTAGTTGTGGATTCAGTCCCTGATTGTCTATTTGCGGGGTTAGGTGAGATAGGCATTAGCCACAGGTGTATTGGGGGATATTGTATTAGGGGATAGTATAGCAGGGTCATGACCCATCCCTGGGGGAGCCCCTGATTGTAAAGAGAGTCTCTGTTCCTTGAGCTCTCTCTCAGTACTAATAACTCCCATAGTCATCAGGAGCATCCTATCAATAGAGGTACTCTTTACAGGGGGCGCAGAAGCCAAGTGGTTCTCTGTGACTTTCTTTTTACCCATCTTGCCTTAACAGCAACAGGGGCCTGCTTGGTTCTCACCAGAGAGACAAAAGGGGTGATAAACCCGGCATGCAACTCAACAATACAGTAAAATGATGTGACCTTTGTTTGATAATCATCTTGGCCCCCTTCGTACTAAGTTGGGCTGCAAAAGCCAATTAGCATACAAGAATGACTATAAAAGAGATCCTAAAGCACACACAAACTTACAAAGCTTCCTACATAAGTTAAAAATTGGCACAATAAACCTTCCCAGTATTATCCCACACTACAGTCGACACAACCAGGCAGAATCCTACCTCCCACTGGTCACTGTGTAGAGTAGCAACCCCCGTTCAACAATAGACCAATTACAACTTAACACAGACTGCTCACATCCAATCTAAGAGATTCACAACACTAGTGACATATGACTCAACCTTGCTATATGGCAATCAGATAGAATTTATTTGATCTCTAGTCATATGCAGGAGTATCGGAGGGGGGGATACTCTCGCGGAGACAAAATAAATTGTGAGGAGCTCAATTCCACACTGAACACACAGGCAAAACAGCAGAAACAGAGCCACCACAATAAGGGAATGGGATAAGTGCAGTCCAACAACAACCAGTTAGCAAGTAAGGGAACTGAAGGACAAGATAACATAAGAATCAAAAATAAATTCAGTTAAAAAAAATTCCAGGGCAGTTCCTTATACAGCCTGGGACAAAAGTACCTTTACTCTAATTGGCCCAACAATGTCCTGCCACAGAGCCACGGGTTGGCCCAGTCCTGCCTCTTCTTGGCACTGATGAGGCCAGGATGGCCCCGCCCTTGGTCTGGGTGCAGCCTGCGCAGGTCCAGCTCTGCAGAACTCAATCTGTGCTTTATAGCACTGTAAGGCACAGGTGTGGGTCGTTGCAGGGCTCCTCTGCACTGGTGAACACTGGGACATGTAGTCCTTTGCTAGTGCAGTAAAAAGGCTCCCCCAGCAACCTGGGTGTCAGGCTGCACTTTATAGTGCCATCAGGCACAAGTGTGGGCCGTTGCAGGGCTCCTCCTCTGCCCTGGTGAACACTTGGACAGGTAGTCCCTTGCTGGCGCAGGAAAATGGCTTCTGCAGCGCCGCTGGTCCCAAGCTGCACTTTACAGTGCTGTCAGGCACAGGTGTGGGTCGTTGCAGGGCTCCTTATCTTCCCTAGTTAAGAGGTAGTCCCTTGCTGGCACAGGAAAATGGCTCCCTTTGCGCCATGGTTCTCAAGCTGTGCTTTATAGCGCTGTTAGGCACAAGTTTGGGTTGTTGCAGAGCTCCTCCTCTGCCCTGGTGAACACTGGGACAGGTAATCCCTTGCTGGTGCCGGAAAACAGAGAAACAATTATAAAAGATTCACAATAGCAGAACATTTCTATGAAATGAGAAAGTGTTAGACAACTTATATATGAAGTGATTGAAAAAATGCCCAAAAACAGGATCAAGATAACAACAGAGCTCTGTTGCATAAAGAGACGTATTAGCTTAAGACCTTATCCAGTTCTGAACTCAATGAGCATGGCATCTGTTTTACCCACTGCCATTTTGGCATACACGATCCCAGAGCAGTATTTGTCGAACGCCATTAGTCGTCAATCATATTATAAGAATCATTATTCTCTCTGCTGCCATTGAGCCTGCAGAACCTGCAACAAGGAAAGTCCTTGTTCCTGAACTATCCATGCATTATCATGGCTGGCAGCCCCTTAGCCACACTTCAATCTTCTCCATCAACCTATCCTATTATTTCCTTACCAGATCTGCAGCCCACTACTCTGGCAACCAACCCTCAGCTCCATCGATGGTCTACCTTATTACCTGAGCACTCTTTAAACCTGAACGCCTGTACCACATACTCTATTTGTGATTTCTAGCACTGTGTAAGGTTTGCAGTATTATTGGTTTTGTTTTAGTCTTTTCACAGGCTTTTCTGTTTGTTTTCAATTTATGGTACTCAATATGTATTGGAACATGTGAATCCTCTGATGAAGTGTAGGAGAGTAGGATCTGCTTCACATGGGTACCCCCACTTTTTGCTGATGCTTCACTGTTTTTCAACATTAGTCTGGCTGGGGCCCTGCTAATCAGAACCCCAGCCTAGCTGCTTCCTCTCTAAAATGGTTTCCATGTGCCTTAGGTACATCACTGATTGGGATCTGGAGTGCCCTTATAAGTCCCTAGTATATGGTATACTATGTACCAAGGGCATAGGTACCTCAGAGGTCTGCCAGGGGCTGCAGCATGTATTATGCCACCCCTGGAAGGCCATCCAAACTGACACCACAGGTCTGCTACTGCAGCCTGGGTAAGGTGGTGCATGCACCCCTTACTGTGATATAGGTTACCTATATCACTAAATACATACACACATATAAACCTATAAGTCACTCCTAAGGCAGGCCTTATCAATCCTAAAGGCAGAGTGCATGGTTCCTATGTGAGAGGGTGCCCCTGCATGAGCAGGGCCCCTCTGCAGCGTTCAGAGACCATCTCTGATGCTCTTTGTAGTGCAGCCTGACCATATACTCTTAAGCGCATTATATCCTCGCGGTAAAATGCTAACTGTGGAATGGCTGCACCTAAACATGTCGTGTTTGGTGTCAAACATCTTGGAATACTACCCCCCGCCAATCCTGGCGGCGGGGGTAGCATTCCACCCTTCTAGAGGGAAAGACATGTTAACTCTGACTAGTCCGGTAACTTCTTTCCAGAGCCCTGGCATCACAAAATGGATGCTGCTGCCACAGACACGAGTCTGGCCTCCTGCTGCTGGATGAAACTCCGGCAGGGGCGGCCTGGACAATAGGTTTCCTGTCCCAGGGAGGTGTGACCACCTCCCCAGACAGGATAATGTGTATTGGGGCTGGGCGGGAGCACTTTCGGGTGCTTTGAAGTCCTGCACTGGGGGCACATTTGGTGTCCCTGTGCATACCCCAGTTCAAACCGGATCAGTGGCTTGCAGCCCCTGCTTTGGCGTGAACTGGACAAAGGGAAAGGGGTGTAGCCACCCCTCTGCCCTGACCCACCCATAGGTGGGGCCACAGAGTAGTCCAACCCCTATCTTTAGAATAAAGGTAGGAACCCAGTCCTTAGGACTTTAGATTATCCCTGGATGAAACTCTGAAACTGAATCCTGGACCTTCGACGCTCTACTCACGATTAGAGGACTGAAGAATCTCCCTTGGGGTCAAGGAGTGACTCCCCTGCTTGGCAGGCACCAAAGAAGCATCTGTCCGGTTCGCATTTCTGAAGCTCCCGTCGGACACCGAAGTCATCGCATCACCAGAGGTGGATTCTCAGACTTCCCCGAGGCTACCCTGAGTCCCCAGCAAAGCTGAGGCCCGTGACTATCGTGGGTGACTTGAGACCGTGACCCCTGGACACTGAGCACATTTGCAAGTGCATCCTCTTCTGGGTCTCCCAAGAAGTCGTACTTTGGGCTCCGAGTAGCCCTAGCCTCCAGCACCACCTACACCGAAGATCACTGGCCCCCACTCCACGAGTGTCCTGTAAGCCAGATCCACGTGCAGCGTCACGAGGCTCCTTCGCGGTCGCTAGTCCGTTGGCTAGTAGCCCTTAACGAAGGCCAATCCTTTTCTTACTTGGCATCCTGGTTGCTTTAGGCCTGCCCTCACTTACCTTCGTGGGGTGAGTTCCACAGACCTTGCTGGTCTGCACCATCGACGATCTACATCTTCACCGAGACTTGCCATTGCCAAGGCTTGTTGGGTCGAATCCGGTCGCCGACACCTCAGCACTCGACAGACATTGTGTACCAGCCCGAATCCTGCTCCTGGTTGCCGACAACACCTCCTGGACCTCGTGGCTGAAGAGTCAAGATGACCGTCAACGCACCTGAAGCACTCGACATCGGTGGGCATCTGTCCATCGCCTTCCTGGTCACTGGCTAGTGACCCAGACTCTGTCCCCTCTGCTTTCAGGTTCTTCAGAACTCCAATACACTCTTGGATCCACCCGGACACTTTTCTCTTGGCCGCCAGCAGCACTTTGCAGCAGATCGCCATTCGAATCGACAACGAAACCCGACCCCGAAAGGCACCTTTGCACCCGGCTTCCCTGGGTGAGGTAACACGAGTACTCCGGTGCTCCCGTGGGTAGAGACTCTTCAAAGTCCTAGATCTCAAAGGGTTTTGTCCTAGTCCTCTTTTAAGTGTCCCTTTTCTCTATTTTCCCGATCCCGACTTTCTCCATAGAAGTCAACGGCGTATCGCGGTTGTGTATTTACACTGCACGCGTCTCCCGTAGGTCCCCTGTGTCACTACCTTGGGTGGTTCCTTGTGGTCCAAGCACTTCTAGAGGCTCTAGGCCTAGTGTCTAGTTCAGTCGTGGTTCGCATACCACTTTATTGGTATATGGTTTTGTACGCCCCTAGGGCCCAAACGTGTATTTGTGCTATTACTGTGATTTAATAACTTATAACTTATGTACTTCGAACTCTAGCCTCATAAAGAGACTAGAGGGGTGTGTTTAGCAATAAATACATATATTTTGAATATATACCTGGTGTGGTGCTCTTTCATTTGGTCACTCAAGAGATTATAGACTGGTAAAACAAGCTGCTTTAAATTCCTTCAAGACTTAGCCTGAAGGCTGCTCTCCATAGCTACCACTAGGATAGCTTTCAATAAGGTTGTCTTTAACCTATCTCCAATAAGGGATTGTTTGGACTGGTGCAAGGTGCCCACTATAATTAGTGGACAGCATATACCAGGCCAACTTCTCACATTGGTGTGCAGCGTGTGGGATTCCAGCTTGCTATTGTTTTACCAGATAATCTCAATTGAATTGATCAACTGAAAACCACTAAAGGTACCTAAGGTACATATAATTTAAGCTTAGAATACAGTAAGTTCTACTGAACTTAGAGTTGTGTGTTAAGGGATAGCACAACCCTTTCTACAACTCAAGAGAGTTTAGTAGGCCACACTAGAGTAGGTAGTGCATACACCACACCACACTAGTAATGTCTTTAAGGGCAGGATCCAAAGAATCCTTGCAGGAAGCCATTGAGCTTCCACCTTCCAAGTATGATACACTCCCATTCTTGGAATTGAGAGCTTTATGTAACTTGAGAAAAATAAGGACAGGCCAAAGTCCCACCACCCAACACCTCAAGGAGTTGTTGGTAGCTTATGACCTTAGTAAGCCCGTGGGGACTGAAGGGGTAGGAGCTGAGGGTGGGGCAGGAGAAGAGGAGGAGGCCAGGGGTACCAATACCCCCAGCCCCCCTCTGAAACTGGCAAGGAGGGTGACAATGACCCTGACCTGGATAACCCAATCCCTCCTGTGGACGATGATGAGGATGATCAGGATGACACCCTCTTTGTCCCCCAGGAAGGATTAAGAGTGTGCCCAGGAAGTCTAGATCTCCTTCTCAGGAGTCTAACCACTCTGGCACCTCTATAGGGAGCTCTGTCTCTTCTCACAGGAGGGAATCCTCTCATGAGAGGAGAGCCAGACTGTTCCAGTATGAGGAAACTCAGCTGGAAATCAGAAAAAAGCAATTGGCTTTAGATAGGGAATCCCTAGATCTCCTTAGAGAGAGAAGAAAGTTGGGACTAGAGTCCCATGGTGGCAGCCATGTCCCTAGAGACAGGGAAAGGTCCTATGACCATAGGAACCTGAGCAAGATTGTCCCTCCCTACCAAAGTGGGGATGATATCCACAAATGGATAACTGCATTAGAGAGGGCCTGTAAGGGACAGAAGGTCCCTCAGGAGCAGTGGGCAGCAATCTTGTGGCTCTCCTTTGCTGACAAAGGTAGAGATAAGCTCCTCACTGTTAGAGAGGAGGATGCTGATAATTACAAGGTCTTGAAGAGTGCTCTTATTGATGGGTTTGGCCTAACCACTGAACAGTACAGGTTGAAGTTCAGAGACACCCAAAAAGCACAGACTCAAGACTGGGTAGACTATGTGGATTGTTCTTCCAAGGCTCTGGAAGGCTGGTTGATGGGCAGTAAGGTGTGTGACTTCTCAGGATTGTACAATCTGATAATGAGGGAGCAGATTCTTAATAACTGTCAAAATCAGCTGTTGCATCAATACCTGGTAGACTCTGATCTGACCTCTCCCCAAGAATTGGGAAAGAAGGCAGACAAATGGGTCAGAACCAGGGTGAAGCAGAAGGTACAGAACCAAGGTGGGGAAACCAAGAAGCAAGATGCTAAGAACTCTGACAAGGGTGGGGAGAAGGGTAAAGATCAAAAGTCTTCATCAGGCCCCCAAAAATCTTCTTCTGGTGGGGATTCACAGTCTACCAAAGGGAAAGGCCAAAGAAAACCATGGTGCAAGGTCTGTAAGCAAAAGACCCACTGGACCAGTTATTGCACCAAGTCCAAAGACTCCAGTCCAGCACCCACCAATGCCCCTAAGGCACCTGTTCCCCCTAGTACAGTTGGTGGAAGTGCTCCAGCAAAGGGTTTAGTAGGGTTCACCCTGGGAACTGAGTTGGGCTCTGACTTAGTCAGAGAACTGACTCAGGCTGTGTTAGTCTGTGATGGAGGCATGGATGTGACCTCCACTGTGAGTCCCAGTAATCTGGGCAAGTACAGACAACAGCCTTTAATTAATGGACGTGAGGCTTTGGCATTTAGGGACACAGGGGCAAGTGTCACAATGGTGACACAAGACCTTGTGCTTCCTGGGCAAGTTATGCTTGGTGAGATGTACCAAGTGACCAATGCTAGCAATGTCAGAACAGACCATACTCTGGCAGTTGTTAACTTCTCCTGGGGAGGGGTAACTGGCCTTAAGAAGGTTGTGGTAAGTGCAAACCTACCAGTCGAATGCTTGCTTGGCAATGACTTAGAGACTTCTGCTTGGGCAGAAGTGGAGCTCAGGACCCATGCAGAAATGCTGGGGATCCCTGCAGATGTGTTTGCTGTGACCAGGTCACAAGCCAAAATGTCTAGCACTGAACAGGCCTTGGATTCTGGAAGAATGGACCAAGTGCCTTCCAAGAGGAGGAGTAGTAGGGTTAAGGCAGTGCCTTCCCCTTGGCTCAGGAGGAAGATCAGTCCCTTGAGGGGGATGATCTCAGCCCTGAAGAAGGAACTGTCCCAGAGGAACTTGAACCTGACCAGGTTGAGTTCTTGGGGACAGGGGGACCTTCTAGGGCAGATCTGAGCCAGGAGCAGCAGAGCTGCCCCTCCCTTGAACCCCTCAGACAGCAAGCTGCTGCTGAGGCTGCTGGGAAAGCTAGTAGTCCCCATACAGTGTATTGGGATGATGGACTCCTGTACTCAGAGAGTAGAGACCCCAAGCCTGGTGCTACCAGGAGGTTGGTAATACAGGGGCTTCCTATTGACCCTAGCCCATGATATTCCCTTAGCAGGTCACCTGGGCCAGAACAAGACTTGGGACAGAATTGTCCCTCACTTTCACTGGCCCCACATGTCTGAAGACAGTAAGGAGTTTTGTCGCTCCTGTGTAACCTGCCAAGCCAGTGGCAAAGCAGGTGGCACTATAAAAGCCCCCTGATACCACTACCTGTGGTGGGGGTGCCCTTTGAAAGGGTAGGGATTGACATTGTTGGTCCCATGGATCCCCAAACAGCCTCTGGGCACAGGTTTATCCTGGTGGTAGTGGATCATGCCACCAGGTACCCAGAAGCTATTCCCCTCAGGACCACTACAGCACCTGTGGTGGCAAGGGCCCTCCTGGGAATCTTCTCAAGAGTGGGCTTTCCTAAGGAGGTAGTATCAGACAGGGGTGCTAACTTCATGTCTGGGTACTTAAAAGCAATGTGGAAGGAGTGTGGAGTGACTTATAAGTTCACCACACCCTATCACCCACAATGCAATGGTTTAGTTGAGAGATTCAACAAAACCTTGAAGGGCATGATTAAAGGGCTCCCAGAAAAGCTTAGGCGTAGATGGGACATACTCTTGCCCTGCCTTTTATTCGCATATAGGGAGGTGCCTCAGAAGGGGGTTGGTTACAGCCCTTTTGAACTTCTGTTTGGCCACCCTGTGAGGGGTCCACTGTGCTTGGTGAAGGAAGGATGGGAGTTACCTCTCAAGCCCCCAAAGCAAGATATAGTGGACTATGTACTTGGTCTCCGCACCAGGATGGCTGAGTACATGAAAAAGGCAACCAAAAACCTTGAGGCTAGCCAGGAACTTCAAAAGGCCTGGCATGACCAAAAGGCTGTTCTGACTGTTTACCAGCCAGGACAGAAGGTGTGGGTGTTGGAGCCAGTGGCCCCAGCAGCTCTCCAGGACAAATGGAGTGGACCCCACACTATTGTTGAGCAGAAGGGTGAGGTCACTTATTTAGTAGACCTAGGAACACCCAGGAGTCCCCACAGGGTTCTCCATGTCAACAGGTTAAAACCATATGTGGACAGGGCAGACATGGGCTTGCTCATGGCTACTGATGAAGGGCAGGAGGAAGAGAGTGACCCACTCTCTGACCTGCTCTCACAGAACCCTGACGATGGGTCAGTTGATGGTGTAGCCTTGGCAGGCAGCCTCACTACCCAGCAACAAACTGATTGCAGGCAAGTCCTCAATCAGTTTAGACATATGTTTTCACTGACACCCAGTCAGACCACCTGGTGCACTCATGAAGTGGACACTGGGGACAGTCTGCCTATTAAAAACAAGATTTATAGGCAACCTGACCATGTCAGGGACTGTATCAGGACTGAAGTCCAGAAAATGTTGGAATTGGGAGTCATTGAACCCTCAGATAGCTCTTGGGCTAGTCCAGTAGTCCTTGTACCGAAACCTCACACCAGTGGTGGAAAAAGAGAGATGAGGTTTTGTGTGGACTACAGGGGTCTCAATGCAGTCACTAGGACTGATGCCCATCCAATACCCAGGGCAGATGAGCTCATAGATACTTTGGCCTCTGCCAAATATCTCAGCACATTTGACCTAACAGCTGGCTACTGGCAGATCAGACTAGCTGATGCTGCAAAGCCCAAAACAGCATTCTCGACCCCTAGTGGACATTATCAATTTGTGGTAATGCCCTTTGGTCTGAAGAATGCACCTGCCACTTTCCAGAGGTTGGTGAATACAGTTCTCACAGGACTGAAGCCTATAGTGCAGCTTATCTAGATGATATTGCTGTCTTTAGCTCCACCTGGGAGGATCACCTGGTCCACCTCAGGAATGTTTTACAGGCCCTGCAAAAGGCAGGCCTGACTATCAAGGCCACTAAGTGCCAGATAGGGCAGAGTCATGTTGTGTACCTGGGCCACCTTGTGGGTGGAGGCCAGGTTCAACCTTTGCAGAGCAAGATCCAGACCATCATGGACTGGACTGCTCCCACTACCCAGACTCAGGTGAGAGCCTTCTTAGGCCTGACTGGGTACTATAGGAGATTTGTCAAGGGGTATGGATCAATAGTGACACCCCTGAATGACTTAACTTCTAAGAAAATGCCCAAAAAGGTTCAGTGGACAGTTAGCTGTCAAAAGGCATTTGATGACCTCAAGCAGGCCATGTGCACTGCTCCAATTCTGCAGAGTCCTGATTACTCCAAGAAGTTCATTGTTCAAACTGATGCATCTGAATTGGGGGTAGGGGCTGTACTGTCACAATTGAATGAAGAAGGTCAGGATCAGCCAGTAGCTTTCATTAGCAGAAGGCTGACCCCTAGAGAGAAACGTTGGTCAGCCATAGAGAGGGAGGCCTTTGCTGTGGTCTGGGCTCTGAAGAAGTTGAGGCCATACTTGTTTGGTACATACTTCCTGGTTCAGACAGACCATAAGCCCCTCTTATGGCTAAAACAAATGAAGGGTGAAAACCCCAAACTGCTTAGGTGGTCCATTTCCCTACAGGGGATGGACTTTACAGTGGAACATAGGCCTGGGAGTAACCATGCGAATGCAGATGGACTCTCTAGGTATTTCCACTTAGAACATGAAGACTTAACTGGGCAAGGTTAGTTTAATGTCCCTACGTTTGGGGGGTTGTGTAGGAGAGTAGGATCTGCTTCACATGGGTACCCCCACTTTTTGCTGATGCTTCACTGTTTTTCGACATTAGTCTGGCTGGGGCCCTGCTAATCAGAACCCCAGCCTAGCTGCTTCCTCTCTAAAATGGTTTCCATGTGCCTTAGGCACATCACTGATTGGGATCTGGAGTGCCCTTATAAGTCCCTAGTATATGGTATACTATGTACCAAGGGCATAGGTACCTCAGAGGCCTGCCAGGGGCTGCAGCATGTATTATGCCACCCTGGAAGGCCATCCAAACTGACACCACAGGTCTGCTACTGCAGCCTGGGTAAGGTGGTGCATGCACCCCTTACTGTGATATAGGTTACCTATATCACTAAATACATACACACATATAAACCTATAAGTCACTCCTAAGGCAGGCCTTATCAATTCTAAAGGCAGAGTGCATGGTTCCTATGTGAGAGGGTGCCCCTGCATGAGCAGGGCCCCTCTGCAGCATTCGGAGACCAACTCTGATGCTGTTTGTAGTGCAGCCTGACCATATACTCTTAAGCGCATTATATCCTCGCGGTAAAATGCTAACTTTGGAATGGCTGCACCTAAACATGTCGTGTTTGGTGTCAAACATCTTGGAATACTACCCCCCCGCCAATCCTGGCGGCAGGGGTAGCATTCCACCCTTCTAGAGGGAAAGACATGATAACTCTGACTAGTCCGGTAACTTCTTTCCAGAGCCCTGGCATCACAAAATGGATGCTGCTGCCACAGACACAAGTCTGGCCTCCTGCTGCTGGACGAAACTCCGGCAGGGGAGGCCTGGACAATAGGTTTCCTGTCCCAGGGAGGTGTGACCACCTCCCCAGACAGGATAATGTGTATTGGGGCTGGGCGGGAGCACTTTCGGGTGCTTTGAAGTCCTGCACTGGGGGCACATTTGGTGTCCCTGTGCATACCCCAGTTGAAACCGGATCAGGGGCTTGCAGCCCCTGCTTTGGCGTGAACTGGACAAAGGGAAAGGGGTGTAGCCACCCCTCTGCCCTGACCCACCCATAGGTGGGGCCACAGAGTAGTCCAACCCCTATCTTTAGAATAAAGGTAGGAACCCAGTCCTTAGGACTTTAGATTATCCCTGGACGAAACTCTGAAACTGAATCCTGGACCTTCAACGCTCTACTCACGATTAGAGGACTGAAGAATCTCCCTTGGGGTCAAGGAGTGACTCCCCTGCTTGGCAGGCACCAAAGAAGCATCTGTCCAGTTTGCATTTCTGAAGCTCCCGTCGGACGCCGAAGTCATCGCATCACCAGAGGTGGATTCTCAGACTTCCCTGAGGCTACCCTGAGTCCCCAGCAAAGCTGAGGCCCATGGCTATCGTGGGTGACTTGAGACCGTGACCCCTGGACACCGAGCACATTTGCAAGTGCATCCTCTTCTGGGTCTCCCAAGAAGTCGTGCTTCAGGCTCCGAGTAGCCCTAGCCTCCAGCACCACCTGCTCCGAAGATCACTGGTCCTCCCTCCACGAGTGTCCTGTAAGCCAGATCCACGTGCGGCGTCATGAGGCTCCTTCGCGGTTGCTAGCCCGTTGGCTAGTAGCCCTTAACGAAGGTCAATCCTTTTCTTACTTGGCATCCTGGTTGCTCAAGGCCTGCCCTCACTTACCCTCGCGGGGTGAGTTCCACAGACCTTGCTGGTCTGCACCATCGACGATCTACATCTTCACCGAGACTTGCC
This sequence comes from Calotriton arnoldi, assembly GCA_963921515.1. Taxonomy (NCBI): domain Eukaryota; kingdom Metazoa; phylum Chordata; class Amphibia; order Caudata; family Salamandridae; genus Calotriton; species Calotriton arnoldi. Next base: position 1,102,853 of record CAWUFW010006625.1, on the reverse strand, counting down.
GTTGCCAAGGCTTGTTGGGTCCAATCCGGTCGCCGACACCTCAGCACTCGACAGACATCGTGTACCAGCCCGAATCCTGCTCCTGGTCGCCGACAATGCCTCCTGGACCTCGTGGCTGAAGGGTCAAGACGACCATCAACGCACCTGAAGCACTCGACATCGGTGGGCATCTGTCCATCGCCTTCCTGGTCACTGGCTAGTGACCCAGACTCTGTCCCCTCTGCTTTCAGGTTCTTCAGAACTCCAATCCACTCTTGGATCCACCCGGACACTTTTCTCTTGGCCGCCAGCAGCACTTTGCAGCAGATCGCCATTCGAATCGACGACGAAACCCGACCCCGAAAGGCACCTATGCACCCGGCTTCCCTGGGTGAGGTAACACGAGTACTCCGGTGCTCCCGTGGGTAGAGACTCTTCAAAGTCCTAGATCTCAAAGGGTTTTGTCCTAGTCCTCTTTTAAGTGTCCCTTTTCTCTATTTTCCCGATCCCGACTTTCTCCATAGAAGTCAACGGCGTATCGCGGTTGTGTATTTACACTGCACGCGTCTCCCGTAGGTCCCCTGTGTCACTACCTTGGGTGGTTCCTTGTGGTCCAAGCACTTCTAGAGGCTCTAGGCCTAGTGTCTAGTTCAGTCGTGGTTCGCATACCACTTTATTGGTATATGGTTTGGTACGCCCCTAGGGCCCAAACGTGTATTTGTGCTATTACTGTGATTTAATAACTTATAACTTATGTATTTCGAACTCTAGCCTCATAAAGAGACTAGAGGGGTGTGTTTAGCAATAAATACATATATTTTGAATATATACCTGGTGTGGTGCTCTTTCATTTGGTCACTCAAGAGATTATAGACTGGTAAAACAAGCTGCTTTACATTCCTTCAAGACTTAGCCTGAAGGCTGCTCTCCATAGCTACCACTAGGATAGCTTTCAATAAAGTTGTCTTTAACCTATCTCCAATAAGGGGTTGTTTGGACTGGTGCAAGGTGCCCACTATAATTAGTGGACAGCATATACCAGGCCAACTTCTCACATGAAGTACTTATGGAATAATATGCAGTTGACTGGATTTGTCCATTATGAATTAACACACAAGGATTGTGTAATGTCTTGGATTATTATTTGGGGGGATGATTACCCAACTAATAGAATAATCACAGCCCCTGTCAAGGTGAACTCTCAGCCTTTAAATTAAGCTGAGCTCAACCCCCTGGTTGCAATGGCACAGAGCAGAGGCAATGTGTAAAGTATTTATGCAGTACCAAATACAGTAATAAAGTCAAAATGCGAAACAATAATAAAATAGAGTAAAATTTAATGAACAAAATGACACCTAAATAACAAAAGTCCAAGGGGAACTGGAGATATGAATTTTTAAAGTTTTAAGTAAGAACAGCACCAAGAAGCACAAAGTGCTGATGACAGTCAATGGTCGTGGTAGACTGAAACCTAGGTGCAATTTGTGGCTGACTGTAATAGAGCATTGGTCGGATACAGACACCAGGGTCATCCTACTCAAATATTTTACTTTCTGACATTAGTCCTTTAGGTCCAATCCACAAAAGAAGTACTCTTCTAAAGCCCCTAGGACCTCATGGAAGACACTTAGAGACTCACAGGCTGTCAGGCAGAGGCCCAAAACCAGGGTCAAGTCCAGGTCCAGTGGAAACTGGGCAGTTGCAAGAAAAGGCCTCTTGTAGCTTGTTGTGTTCCACATTTATGCCTGACATGTGCTAGTGGACGAGAATGACCTGGGGCCATCCCTACCCAATTCTGGCATTTTCAAGATGGTAGAAGTCTTTGGCCACACTCAAATTGGACTCTAGGGGTTGGGGTGTGTGTGGGGAGTGTACTATGGTAATGCTAGTGTCCTCCTACATCTGACACTACAATCCAGTTTACGTCTGTCACCCTAGACCCCCTAAAACACAGAGGCAGAAGTCTGGTTGAACCCAGCAGGGTTTTCCAGCTCCCAAACAGTGGATACACACGATTTGTTTTGGCATCCTGATTCCTGTCCTTTCAAATGCACCCAAAGTGTTATATGTAAAAGCCCAGCAGACCTGTCAAGAAGGATTTGACGCTCCAGCCGGATTTGACACTGTAATGTCAAAAGGGGCCCATTGTGATTGGTGACTGCCTGCCGGGGGCAAAGGAGGGGCACTGCCCAGGTGTCAGCTAACATTTGCCTGTGCCTGGGAAGGCCTCTTTGAAGTCAATCCTGTTACAAGGCCCAACCCCACTGGTTGCTCTTTCAAGGGAACAACAACACCTCCCCATAGCTAGGCCTTTGTTCTCTGATTGGGGTGCAGTTTTCACACAGGCAGGAAAAATGTAACTTGCTAAAAGTTACTGTTTGTTAATTTATTGAACATCTGACTAAACCCATGAATTAGCTGTTTAATAACCATTAAAAATTGTTCTTTAACTATTTTTCTAGATAGTCTTAGGCTACATTTTGCACATGAATATTTAAAAGAGAGATTTGTTAATGATCAGTAAAGACATTAGTCAGCAATGTTCGTAAGCATTTGTGCGCTGCAGTTTTATCCTTGAGCTATGTTTCATAGTATGCAAGCTACTGGTCGAAATAAAAAGACAATCCTCAGGAGCAGAGGACTGGTGGTGGAGCTCTCCAGTGTAGTCTGCAGGCTATCAGAGGACTCTTTTCACTGTGAGGTACTCTCGGCAACTTTAGGTGTCCTGCGAAGTGCTGGGCCTGAAAATACATTAAGAAACTCAACATGTGCCATATTTCACAGTGAGTTAAATAAGGGGGTTATGGTAGTTTCACAATTTCACTCTTGGACCTTAGCTAAAAGCCACCAAAATCAAGGATGCCCTCTCGTCCGAAAAGTGGCCAGGCTACAAATGTGAAACATAAACACACAAAGCTGTCTCTTGGGTCACTCATAGTCATAATCGTGCATTAATGCAAAACACAGTTGTCTTTTATGTTCAGAGTAGTCTTTCAAGCAAACTCAACCCTCTACAGACTCTCACCCATCAACTCTCATAAATATAGTAAGAGATCAATACATTCAGGGAAATACAATGTATTCATTTTCTTTATTTATATATATGTGTATATATATCAGTGATGTCATCAGTGATGTTACTGACCATGTCATGAGTGATGTAATATGTGATGTCATCAGCAGTGCATTGCGGGGGCGCAAATTATAGTAATCTCAACTAGCTATAACGGCCAAATTTCTCTGGTTTTGAACGAGTGCAATGTCCAACTAACTATAACTGTCCCTAAAACCTATGGTTTTTTCAGTGAATTTCTAAGGTTTTTTAAATGCTAATTTCTAACTATAACATCCCTGAAACCTATGGTTTTTTCAGTGAATTTCAAAGGTTTTTTAAATGCTAATTTCTAACTATAACGTCCCTGAAACCTATGGTTTTTTCAGTGAATATATATGTATATATATATTCACTGAAAAAACCATAGGTTTTAGGGACAGTTATAGTTAGTTGGACATTGCACTCGTACAAAACCCGTGAAATTCCCCGTTATAGTTAGTTCAGGTAACTATAACTCGCGCCCCGCAATGCACTGCTGATGACATCACATATTACATCACTCATGACATGGTCAGTAACATCACTGATGAATCACTGATATATATACACATATATATAAATAAAGAAAATGAATACATTGTATTTCCCTGAATGTATTGATCTCTTGCAGTGCATTATGCGGAGGTGCGAGTTATAGTTAGCTCAACTAACTATAACGGACAAATTTCTCTGGTGTTGTACGAGTGAAATGTCCAACTAACTATAACGTCCCTGAAACCTGTGGTTTTTTCAGTGAATTTCTAAGGTTTTTTAAATGCTAATTTCTAACTATAACAGAGGTGCAGAAAGAGGCAAGAGAGGTGCAGAAAGAAACAAGTGAAGTGCAGAAAGAAGCAACAGAGGTGCAGAAAGAAGCAAGAGAAGTGCAGAAAGAGGCAAGTGAGGTGCAGAAAGAAGCAAGAGCAGTGCAGAATGAACCAACAGAGGTGCAAAAAGAGGCAAGAGGAGTGCAGAAAGAGGTAGGAGAGGTATACAAAGATGCAAGAGAGGTACAGAAAGAGGCAGGAGGTGTGCAGAAAGAAGGAAGAGAAGTGCAGAAAGAGGCAAGAGAATTGCTGAAAGAAGCAACAGAGGTGTAGAAAGAAGCAAGAGAAGTGCAGAATGAGGCAAGTGAGGTGCAGAAAGAAGCAAGAGCAGTGCACAAAGAACCAACATAGGTGCAAAAAGAGGCAAGAAGGGTGCAGTAAAAGGGAAGAGAGGTGCACAAAGAAGCAAGATAGGGACAGAAAGAGGCAGGAGGGGTGCAGAAAGAAGGAAGAGAAGTGCAGAAAGAAGCAACAGAGGTGCTGAAAGAGGCACGAAGGGTGCAGAAAGAGCAAGAGAAGTGCAGAAAGAGGCAAGTGAGGTGCAGAAGAAGGCAAGAGAACTGCAGAAAGAGGCAAGATAGTTGCACAAACAGGCAAAAGGGGTGCAGAAAGAGGTAACAGGTGTGCAGACAGAGGCAAGAGATGTGCAGAAAGAGGGAAGAGGGGTACAGAAAGAGGTAAGAGGGGTGCAGAAAGAAGCAAGAGAGGTGCAGAAAGAAGCAAGAGAGGTGCAGAAAACAAAAGAAGTGCAGAAAGAAGGAACAGAGGTGCAGAAAGAGGCAAGATGAGTGCAGAAAGAGGGAAGAGGGGTGCAGAAAGAGGCACAAGGGGTGCAGAAAGAAGCAAGAAAGGTGCAGAAATAAACAAAAGAAGTGCAGAAAGAAGCAACAGAAGTACAGAAAGAGACAAGAGGGGAGCAGAAAGAGGGAAGAGGAGTGCAGAAAGAGGCACAAGAGTTGCAGAAAGAAGGGACAGAGGTACAGAAAGAGGCAAGAGGAGTGCAGAAAGAAGCAACAGAGATGCAGAAAGGGGAGTAGGGGTGGAGAAAGAGGCAAGAGGGGTGCAGAAAGAATCAAGAGAGTTGCAGAAAGAAACAACAGAAAGCAGAAAGAAGGAACAGAGTTGCAGAAAGAGGCAAGAGGGGAGCAGAAAGAGGGAAGAGGGGTGCAGAAAGAGGCACAAGGGTTGCAGAAAGACGGGACAGAGGTGCAGAAAGAAGCAAGAGAAGTGCAGAAAGAAGCAACAAAGGTGCAGAAAGAGGGATGAGGGGTGGAAAAAGAGGCAAGAGAAGTGCAGAAAGAAGCAACAGAGATGCAAAAATGGGGAACAGGGGTGGAGAAAGTGGTGGGAGGGGTGCAGAAAGAAGCAAGAGGAGTGCAGAAAGAAACAACAGAAGAGCTGAAAGAAGGAACAGGGGTGCAGAAAGAGGCAAGAGGGGTGCAGAAAGAGGAAAGAAGAGTGCAGAAAGAAGCACATGTGGTGCAGAAAGAAGCAAGAGAGGTGCAGAAAGAGGCAAGAGGGGTTTAAAAAGAAGGAAGAGGGGTGCAGAAAGAGGCACAAGGGGTGCAGAAAGAAGCAAGAGAGGTGCAGAAAGAAGCAACAGAGGTACAGAAAGAGGGAAGAGGGGTGGAGAAAGAGACAAGAGAGGTGCAGAAAGAAGCAACAGAGGTGCAGAAAGAGTGAAGAGGGATGGAGAAAAGGCAAGAGGGGTACAGAAAGAAGCAAGAGAGGTGCAAAAAGTAACAAAAGAAGTGCAGAAAGAAGGAACAGAGGTGCAGAAAGAGGCAAGAGGAGTGCAGAAAGAGAAGAGGGGTGCAGTAAGAGGCACAAGGGGTGCAGAAAGAAGCAAGAGAGGTACAGAAAGATGCAAGATAAGTGCAGAAAGAAGCAACAGAGATGCAGATAGAGGGAAGAGGGGTGGAGAAAGAGGCAAGAGAAGTGCAGAAAGAAGCAACAGACATGCAGAAAGGGGGAAGAGGGGTGGAGAATGAGGTAAAAGGGGTGCAGGAAGAAGCAAGAGAGGTGCGCAAAGAAAATAAATATGTGCAGAAAGAAGGAACAGAGGTGCAGAAAGAGGCAGGAGGAGTGCAGAAAGAAGGAAGAGGGGTGCAGAAAGAGGCAAGAGAGGTGCAGAAGGAGGCAAGAGGGGTGCACAAAGAAGCAAGTGAGGTACAAAAAGAGGCAACAGAGGTGCAAGAAGAGGCAAAAGAGGTGCAGATAGTAGAAGAGATGTGCAGAAAGAGGCAAGAGAAGTGCAGAAAAAGAAAGAAAGGTGCAGAAAGAAGCAACAGAAATGCAGAAAGAGGCAAGAGAGGCACAGAAAGAAGCAAGAGTGGCTTGCACACCATTAGTACCAATTTAACACCCACATTTAGCAATAAGTAACAGGTGACCATTCTAGGTTTACAAAGGACCTTCCACCACGCTGTAAATCTTGTCGCTGCATTTTTTGTAACGTTTGATCCGTTTGAGCTAGAAACAAGGCTTTTTTGTTCAAATCTGCAGATTAGGCAGCAGATGATGAATTATGTGGCTTATGCGGAAAATGTATAATTGTGCAAAAGTTGGTGCAGCCAAACAGTCACATAATTCAAGTGGCCTTGCTCATACCTCTGACTAGGTCCAGAAGTGCTTCTCAGTGATTCCTTCTTTTTTTGTCTCATTGAGTTCATAGTTTAGCTTCTATGGAAACGAGGAAGACTAAATCTGAGGTTACCACTCCACAACACAGACTACCATACCACATAATTACTCTCCATAACACATAATCCCACTCTACATAATTCCTATACACTAAATACCACATACTTTCTATCCACATAATTTCACTGCACAACATGCCACATAATTCCACTACACACAACCTACATCCACTCCACTCCAAGAAACATTAATAAAACACTTTTAGATTTACAACGCTAATAGCTCTAACTCTGGCAAATGCGAGACTTATTACATTACAAATGCTTCTTTAACTGGTAGTCGCGTTTGCAGAGTGGTGGAGAAAGGGGGCTGGGCTTCCAACCAGCACTCAGGAATTCCGCTGCGTAGGACTTACAGGAGGTACCAGAAGGGCTACTTGGCTGCCAAAGTCCCTCAGGAGTAAAGTGGACTTCATCCCCCATCCAGTACTGTGCCAGGAGGTGCTTTTGCAGAGTGGTTGAGAAAGGTGAGCGTGGCCTCCGAAGACCTCTTAGCAATCCCACAGTGTGGAATTTACTGGAGGTAACAGGAGGGGAAGTTGGCCCCCAAGGACGATCGTAGGGGCTAACTACCCCTCCTGTTACCTCCAGTATGCCCCACACAGGAGGATTGCCAAGTTCTCATTGCAGGCCACGCTCCCTTTTCCCACCACTCTGCCATTGCACTTCCTGGTGTGCTCTTGGAAGGGGATTAAAGTCCCCTTCGCTGCTGGGGGTCCTTAGAGGCCAACTACCCTACCTGATACCTCCAGTATGCCCCAGATAGTGGGATAGCTGACAGGTGGACACAGGCCATGCCCCCTTTCTCCACCACTCTGCAAACACGCCTCCTAGCATGTTCTGGGTTGGGGAATTAAGTGCCCTTGAATCCTGAGGGTCCCTGGGGGCCAACTAGCCCACCAGGTACCTCCAGTAAGCCCCACTTAGCTGGATTACTGAGAGTGATCTGAGGCCACGCCTCCTTTTTACACCACTCTGCAAACACACCTCCTGGCACTCTGCTGCTTGGGTGATGAAGTCCACTTTAGTCCCAAGGTCCTCAGGACACAAGAGGACCTCATCACCCCACCAGCAGTGCGCCAAGAGGTGAGTTTGCAGAGTGGTGTAAAAAGGGGCACAGCCTCAGACAACCTCTTAGCAATCCCACTGTGTGGGGCTTACTGGAGGTACCTGGTGGGCTAGTTAGCCCCCAGGGACCCTGAGGATTCAAGGGGACTTAATCCCCCAACTTAGAACGTGCCAGGATGCGCGTTTGCACAGTGTTACAGGGAGGGGGCGGGGCCTCCCACGAGACACCAGCTTTTATGAAATTTGGTTTTTGGAAGGGGGGCTGTGTGGCCCCCCTTCCCTTTATTATTTTTGGGCCCTGGGGACCCCATCCCCCAGGGCCTGAGCATTTTTTTCCTTTTTTTTAAAAAAAAAACAGGAAGGGGGCTGTGGGGCCCCCTCCCATGGCCAATTTCGACCCCGGGGAACCCATCCCCTGGGGCATGGCCACATATTTTTTTAATTAAAAAAATATATGTTTAAGGAGGGGGGCCACGTGGCCCCCTCCTGAGGCCAGTTTTGGCCCCAGGGACACCATCCCCCGGGGCCTGGCCTCTTTGATGGGGACCGTGGGGGGAGCCCCAATGCCCCCACGGACCCTGCTGGCTCCCCGCCTCCTGCGGGAGCCGGCATTGCTTTTGGGCAAGGGGAGCTGCTAACATGCAGCTCCCCTTGTCCAAAAGCAATACTGCTTTGCTTCGTGGAAGGGAGAACAGGTTTCCTGCTCTCGCTTCCATGAAGCAAAGCAGAAGTTTGCAATGACAGGGCGGGAGCCATGCTCCCGCCCTGTCATGGCAATCTGCAATTTCCCGGGGGTGGGCACTCAGGGACATTGCTGGAGCTGGCCCTGGGGGGGTGGCAGTCCCCAGGGCCATCGAGGGCTCCAAGAGGGGAGCCGTGTGGCCCCCCTCCCATCATTTGCACAGCCCTGGGAGGTGGTGGTCCCCGGGGTCTGGGGTCCGCAACGGACTCCCATATGTAAATAAAGTGTGCCCCAGGGAGGTGGTGGTCCCTGGGGCCGTGTGGGTAGGCTCAAGCCCCCCACACATTTTTTTTTAAAAATCAGCTCCCCTGGGAGGAGGCGGTCCCTGGGGCTGCCTGCCCCCGCATATAATCAGCATAGCCCCGGGGAGGTGGCAGTCCCCAGGGCTGCGGGGGCCCCCGCAGGCTCCCGCACTATATTTTGTGATTGCCCCCAGGACCTGGCCCACCCGGGGGCTTAATTAAACGCAGTGCGGTAAACCGCGCTTCGTCTTTTTTTTATTTTCAGCCGGATTCGCGCACCCAGCGCGAATTCGGATGATTTTTTTAATTTATTTTTTAAAATGCTTTTTTGGCCCTGGGGGTTCCTGTGGGACCCCCTGAGCAGGCCTAGGGGGTCAGGGTGTTTCTACCCTGTCCCCTTTGCTTGCTTTTTACCTTTTTTCTACTGTTTTCTTGTGACTCGGTTACCGAGTCACAAGATGGCTGCCAACACATTCTGGTTTGGAGTGTTGGCAGCCAATCAGAATGAAGCTCGTGTTCGGGAGGGTTCGCGAATCCTCCTCGGTGCTCAGATATCGATATTCTTATTTTTTAATTTCTGAGCAACTACTGAAAGGATTTACACCATTGAAAAAAAGGTCGCTTTCTGAACCAAGAGCTACCTTTTTGCCAAATTTGGTGTAATTCCATTAAGCATTTCGGGCTGTAGCCGTGTCTAAAGTTCCTATGGAAATTAACATGGGGGAAAACGCGTTTTTGGACCCCCCCTCTTTTCTCGGCCCCCGCTTGACGAATCACCCGGAAACTTTCAAGACAGGAGCTGACCTGAGCGAACCATTAGTTTTGGAAATTTTGCGAAGATTCGTCAAGCGGCGCTAAAGATATTGGCAAAAGAAAAAACGCTTTTTGCTAGTGCACAGTTCCAAGATATATATCGCGCAATCGATGGGTTTGCCATAAGTGGACTTTTGTCTATTCTTTGGCATTTGATTTAAGTCTCCCTTCACTGTTCGAGTCTAGATTTCTAGTAATCTTCAGCGAGCATGACCGTTGCCTATCTGTCTGTTGAACACTATATTTGGTGTGAAATTTAAATGCGTATACATTTTGCTGCATCCCCATGTCTTGGTGCTATCACTTGTACATGCACATTATATCACAATCGTATTGAGTGCCCTGTCACACGCTGTACAATGGCATATTAGAATTGTGCACTAGCAATTGAATTATTTATTTTATTTTATTTTTATTTTGGAATGAACTTTTGCTATAGTGTGTTTATATGAATTTTGAATATTGTTGTTATCAAACTTTATTAACAAGAAAACACTCTCCTATAACCATGCTGTTTATGCAAAGGAAGTCTTTTGTCTATGGCCATTAGCTTACGGCGTATTTCTTGAGTGAGTAGTGCACATTGTGTAAACTTGACAAAGGCTCTATAGCTGAAACGCTTTGTTTTGCACAATAAATTTGGTGCTAATTACTCGGTGTGCCGCTTCATCATTCTGGATTGTGGATGATAACTTTGAAGGATTTTTGATGGATGCTGTCTCCATCGCTGGCACTGGCACAGCGAGGCGAGAGGCGGCGTATGAACAGTGTTGACGTTTATATATATATATATTCACTGAAAAAACCATAGGTTTCAGGGGCGTTATAGTTAGTTGGACATTTCACTCGTACAAAACCATAGAAATTCCCCCGTTATAGTTAGTTCAGGTAACTATAACTCGCGCGCCCGCAATGCACTGCTGATGATGTCACATATTACATCACTCATGACATGGTCAGTGACATCACTCATGACATCACTGATGACATCTCAAATGACATCACTGATGACATCACTGATGATATCATCCTTGTGATAGAGTGGCAGACCCTCCTCTCACCCTAATATAACCTTTGATACACACACTCAAAAATACAAACTAACATTTTCAAAACAATGGACATACCAATACCAGTTACAACACACCTATTCATTAATTCCAAGATCTACACACACATCCACTCATTCACCAACAGTCCCTATACAGTCACTCATACATATACTCACTCATCATATGTACTCATACACCTATACATCCTGTTACACACCGCCACTCATCCATAGAGTTACTCACACACATAGTCACACATGCAAACAAAGTATCAAACATCCATTTACTTGCATATACAGTTATACACACACACTACCACACTTACTTCTACAGAAACTTACACATACTTACTCTCTTAAACAATCACTTATAGAAACACCTACTTATTTGTACAGGAACTCTTCCAATCTCTCACTCTCACATATACTCACTTATATACACCAATACTCACATATATTAGTTTAAAACATATGTAGTTACTCATAAAGACACTATGGAGACAGTCATTCACTCACTAACAGACCCATACACATACTCATCCACCTATACAGTCCTGCACACATGCTGTCTTCAACACATACAAACAGTGAGTCACTCATTCATGCATCTATGCACTAACTAATACCCCCCACCGAACCATACAGACACTCAGACACTCATACTGATACTCAAAAAACCAACTAATAACCAATATAGACACTCATGTAGCTACTCACCAACCCATGCAGCCACTTATACACAAAGTGAGAGACTGATACAGATATTTTCACATTTAAACATTACTCACTAACCCATGTATTCACTAAGATACACTTAGTCAGTTATACAATCAATTTTACAAAAAAAATCATCCATTTAGACACTTATATACCCATTTATTCTTCCATCGACCTTGAGATATACATATATAAAACATATTTAATTTTCAGAAAAACACACATTCACTGGATGATGTCATCAGTGATGTCATCAGTGATGTCATCAGTGATGTCACTGACCATGTCATGAGTGATGTAATATGTGACGTCATCAGCAGTGCATTGCGGGAGCGCAGAGTTATAGTTAGCTGAACTAACTATAACGGGGGAATTTCTATGGTTTTGTACGAGTGAAATGTCCAACTAACTATAACGCCCCTGAAACCTATGGTTTTTTCAGTGAATTTCTAAGGTTTTTTAAATGCTAATTTCTAACTATAACGTGCCTGAAACCTATGGTTTTTTCAGTGAATATATATATATTTATTATACTATGTATACATGTGAAAATGTCTCGGTCCCCTGTTTGCCTCTGTGGCACGAAAAAATGGGTGGAACTGACGTCAGCACGCCGACGAGGTCCTCTTATGGCTCCGTTGACGTCATACGGTGTCGCGAGCGGAGCCGTGCTCGTTGATGTGGGAGAGCTAGGAAAGAATTTCCGTGGAATGCTGGCGCAGGGGATATTCACCTAAGTGTTCAGGCTAGTCCTTTGGGAGCAACTGTTTATGTTGCCACTCCAGAAACCGAAACCAGTGATCCGAGGGCAGAGGCCCTGCAGATGGCACACGAGGTGGGGTGCCCAGTCGTGTGCACCGGCGGGGCAGCGAATTGACAAGCAGCACAACCCACAAAAAAGGTAACGAGGGCACTGATTAACACAGGATCTTCTCTTTGTATCTGGCAGGAACAACGAAGTTAAAATGCCCTGGTACCAAAATGTAGAATTAGTGCTACAACGGTCTTCAAGAGGACCTGCAATGCCGCTTCTGCCTCCCGTACCCTGGAGGCGGCACATGGGTCACGCGGTACGGTCATACTGCGGTGGGACGCACACTCGTTGACCTCTCATGGCACTGCTCCACACTTCAGGGAGGACGCTTTCCATTAGCTATGTTTTCTGATGACATGTCGCGCCGGCCCCGTCCAACAACAGAACTCCTTTAGATCCAAACAGACTCTTCCACACTCTCACCGGAAGTGAAACCAGGCCACGCAGACACTTTCACAATACAACAGCCGGGAATGCACTTTTCGGTAAAAAAAACACATTCCTTCCTCCTAATTAATCAAATAAACGTCTCACTGAAGAACAGGGGCCAGCTTCAATCGGTAAACAGCCGTTACAACAACTTTTTTACTTTGCGATACCATCACAACGCATGCATTACCACGCATGCGTTGTACATCACAAAGTCATTACTACGCATTTTTTTAGAACGCATGGTCATTTACCACGCATGCCTTTACAACGAATTTTGTTGTAAAGGTATGTATGGTAAATGACCATGCGTTCTAAAAAACATGTAGACGATCCATGTCGTTGTAAGGAAACAGAGGCTGTTCTGTTTCCTCACAACGACGTGCACCGCCCCTCAGAGATGACGTGAAGCAGGAACCACGAGGAGAGAGGAACCATGAGGAGTGAGAGGTAAGGGGGATTGGGCATGGGGTGGGGGTTTCTTTTCTAGGGGTTTAGGGTAGTGCAGTAGTGTTTGGGTGGTGTAGGGGGTCGTGCTGGGGGTAGTGTTTTAGGGTAGTGCAGTGGTTTTTGGGTAGTGTAGGGGGTCGTGCTGGGGGTAGTGTTTTAGGGTTTAGAGTAGTGCAGTAGTGTAGGGGGTCGTGCTGGTGGTAGTGTTTTAGGGTTTAGGGTAGTGCAGTGGTGTATGGGTAGTGTAGGGGGTCGTGCTGGGGTAGAGTTTTAGGGTTTAGGGTAGTGCAGTGGTTTTTGAGTAGTGTAGGGGGTCATGCTGGTGGTAGTGTTTTAGGGTTTAGGGTAGTGCAGTGGTGTTTGTGTAGTGTAGGGGGTCATGCTGGGGGTAGTGTTTTATGGTTTAGGGTAGTGCAGTGGTGTTTGGGTACTGTAGGGGTCGTGCTGGGGATAGATTTAGGGTTTAGGGTAGTGCAGTGGTGTTTGGGTAGTGTAGGGAGTCGTACTGGGGGTAGTGTTTTAGGGTTTACTGTAGTGCAGTGGTGTTTGTGTAGTGTAGGGGGTTGTGCTGGGGGTAGTATTTTAGGGTTTATGTTAGTGCAGTGGTGTTTGGGTAGTGTAGGGGTAGTGCTGGGGTAGTGTTTTAGGGTTTAGGGCAGTGCAGTGGTGTTTGTGTAGTGTAGGGGGTCGTGTTTTAGGGTATAGGGTAGTGCAGTGGTGTTTGTGTAGTGTGGGTGGTCATGCTGGGGTATATTTAGGGTTTAGTGTAGTGCAGTGGTGTTTGGGTAGTGTAGGGAGTCGTGCTGGTGGTAGTGTTTTAGGGTTTAGGGTAGTGCAGTTATGTTTGGGTAGTGTAGGGTGTCGTGCTGGGGGTAGTGTTTTAGCACTAATTTTTCTTTCTACAGCACTAACCATAATTTCTATGGCAAAATGAACCCCTCATTTTGTTCCTTTTTAAATTAAATGTTTTAAGTGTTACCAGTTTATTCCAATCAAGATGGCTTCAGGTGTGCCATACTTTTGTCATAAGTAAGACTGTTAGCGCTCTAGTTGTTCTTTAGAACACTTTGGGAAGCTGCAGTAGAACACAAAGGCATCAACTGACAGGCTGCTCCTGTTGAAATATAACAGGAAGATATTTGAGATCTCACTTAAAACATGTCCTAATTTTTCTTTCTACAGCACTAACCATAATTTCTATGACAAAATGAACCCCCTCATTTTGTTCCTTTTAAATTAAATGTTTTAAGAGTTACCAGTTTATTCCAATCAAGATGGCTTCAGGTGTGCCATAATTTTGTCATAAGTAAGACTGTTAGCGCTCTAGTTGTTCTTTAGAACACTCTGGGAAGCTGCAGTAGAACACAAAGGCATCAACTGACAGGCTGCTCCTGTTGAAATATAACAGGAAGATATTTGAGATCACACTTGAAACATGTCCTAATTTTTCTTTCTACAGCACTAACCATAATTTCTATGACAAAATGAACCCCATCATTTTGTTGCTTTTTAAATTAAATGTTTTAAGTGTTACCAGTTTATTCCCATCAAGATGGCTTCAGGTGTGCCATAATTTTGTCATAAGTAAGGCTGTTAGCACTCTAGTTGTTCTTTAGAACACTCTGGGAAGCTGCAGTAGAAGACAAAGGCATCAACTGACAGGCTGCTCCTGTTGAAATATAACAGGAAGATATTTGAGATCTCACTTAAAACATGTCCTAATTTTTCTTTCTACAGCACTAATCATAATTTCTATGGCAAAATGAACCCCCTAATTTTGTTCCTTTTTAAATTAAATGTTTTAAGTGTTACCATTTTATTCCAATCAAGATGGCTTCAGGTGTGCCATAATTTTGTCATAAGTAAGACTGTTAGAGCTCTAGTTGTTCTTTAGAACACTCTGGGAAGCTGCAGTAGAACACAAAGGAATCAACTGACAGTCTCTGCCCTTGTTGGATGTACATGTTTTACTGAGAATGTCAGACTTCATTCTCACATGACTGAGAAAGATAATGTGAATTTACAGAAAATATGCTCTCATTTTAGCTTCTGGAGCACCTTCCAAAACTGTATGGGACAAGCATGTGAAAATAGTTTTCTCTCAAACATGATTCATGATATCCCAGCAGAAGGTTTTTCACAGGGTAAAATCACCTTAGAACACACCACAATTCCTGAAATTAGTATGGTACCATCAACAAATGAATTCTAATGTAACTAAAGTCTGTTATCACCCTTTATAGTTCTCCTTTTGGTAACCCTCAAAATCTTTGATTCACTACAATGCATTTCAATGGGGTACTATCATTTATATTGGTCCCAAGATGGCTGCCAGCAATTCCAGGATGAAGTGCTGACAGCCAATCGGGATCTCACGATGACATGTGTGGTTAGGCTCCGCCCAGATATATATGTGTTTTCTTTTTCAAATTTCTCAGGAACTACTGAACGGATTTACACCATTTAAGCAAAAGGCACGACCCTGAACCAAGGGCTACCTTTATGGCAAATTTGGTGTAATTCCGTTCAGCAGTTCGGGCTGTAGCTGCGACTAAAGGTTCCTATGGAAAATTGCATGGGGAAAACACGTTTTGGGACCCCCCTTTTTTCTCGGCCCCCGCTTGCTGAATCACCCCGAGACTTTCAGGATAGGAGCGGACCGGAGCGCCCCAACAAGTTGGAAAATTTCGCGAAGATTCGTCAACTGGCGCCAACGTTATTTCAAATAGAATGTTGCGGATTTCCTATGGAAAATAGGTCCTACCTATAACTATCTACTGGCGACTGCCAGTAGATAATATATATATATATATATATATATATATTCACTGAAAAAACCATAGGTTTCAGGCACGTTATACTTAGAAATTAGCATTTAAAAAACCTTAGAAATTCACTGAAAAAACCATAGGTTTCAGGGGCGTTATAGTTAGTTGGACATTTCACTCGTACAAAACCATAGAAATTCCCCCGTTATAGTTAGTTCAGCTAACTATAACTCACGCGCCCGCAATGCACTGCTGATGACGTCACATATTACATCACTCATGACATGGTCAGTGACATCACTCATGACATCACTGATGACATCTCAAATGACATCACTTATGACATCATCCTTGTGATAGAGTGGCAGACCTCCTCTCACCCTAATATAACCTTTGATACACACACTCAAAAATACAAACTAACATTTTCAAAACAATGGACATACCAATACCAGTTACAACACACCTATTCAGTAATTCCAAGATCTACACACACATCCACTCATTCACCAACAGTCCCTATACAGTCATTCATACATGTACTCACTCATCATATGTACTCATACACCTATACATCCTGTTACACACCGCCACTCATCCATAGAGTTACTCACACACATAGTCACACATGCAAACAAAGTATCAAACATCCATTTACTTGCATATACAGTTATACACACACTACCACACTTACTTCTACAGAAACTTACACATACATACTCTCTTAAAAATCACTTATAGAAACACCTACTTATTTGTACAGGAACTCTTCCAATCTCTCACATATACTCACTTATATACACCAATACTCACATATACTAGTTTAAAACATATGTAGTTACTCATAAAGACACTATTGAGACAGTCATTCACTCACTAACACACCCATACACATACTCATCCACCTATACAGTCCTGCACACATGCTGTCTTCAACACATACAAACAGTGAGTCACTCATTCATGCATCTATGCACTAAGTAATACCCCCCACCGAACCATACAGACACTCAGACACTCATACTGATACTCAAAAAACCAACTAATAACCCATATAGACACTCATGTAGCTACTCACCAACCCATGCAGCCACTTATACACAAAGTGAGAGACTGATACAGATATTTTCATATTTAAACATTACTCACTAACCCATGTATTCACTAAGATACACTTAGTCAGTTATACAATCAATATTACAAAACAAAATCATCCATTTAGACACTTATATACCCATTTATTCTTCCATCGACCTTGAGATATATATATATAAAACATATTTAATTTTCAGAAAAACACACATTCACTGGATGATGTAATCAGTAATGTCATCAGTGATGTCATTTGAGATGTCATCAGTGATGTCATGAGTGATGTCACTGACCATGTCATGAGTGATGTAATATGTGACGTCATCAGCAGTGCATTGCGGGCGCGCGAGTTATAGTTAGCTGAACTAACTATAACGGGGGAATTTCTATGGTTTTGTACGAGTGAAATGTCCAACTAACTATAACGCCCCTGAAACCTATGGTTTTTTCAGTGAATTTCTAAGGTTTTTTAAATGCTAATTTCTAACTATAACGTGCCTGAAACCTATGGTTTTTTCAGTGAATTTCTAAGGTTTTTTAAATGCTAATTTCTAAATATAACGTGCCTGAAACCTATGGTTTTTTCAGTGAATATATATATATTTATTATACTATGTATACATGTGAAAATGTCTCGGTCCCCTGTTTGCCTCGGTGGCATGGAAAAAATGGGTGGAACTGATGTCAGCACGCCGACGAGGTCCTCTTATGGCTCCGATGATGTCATACAGTGTCGCGAGCGGAGCCGTGCTATTATGACGTCCTCGTTGACGTGGGAGAGCTAGGAAAGAATTTCCGTGGAATGCTGGTGCAGGGGATATTCACCTAAGTGTTCAGGCTAGTCCTTTGGGAGCAACTGTTTATGTTGCCACTCCAGAAACCAAAACCAGTGATCCGAGGGCAGAGGCCCTGCAGATGGCACACGAGCTGGGGTGCCCAGCCGTGTGCACCGGCGGGGCAGCGAAGTGACAAGCACCACAACCCACAAAAAAGGTAACGAGGGCACTGAATAACACAGGATCTTCTCTTTGTATCTGGCAGGAACAACGAAGTTAAAATGCCCTAGTACCAAAATGTAGAATTAGTGCTACAACAGTCTTTAAGAGGACCTGCGATGCCGCTTCTGCCTCCCGTACCCTGGAGGCGGCACATGGGTCACGCGGTATGGTCATACTGCGGTGGGACGCACATTCGTTGACCTCTCATGGCACTGCTCCACACTTCAGGGAGGACGCTTTCCATTAGCTATGTTTTCTGATGACATGTCGCGCCGGCCCCGTCCAACAACAGAACTCCTTTAGATCCAAACAGACTCTTCCACTCTCTCACCGGAAGTGAAACCAGGCCACGCGGACACTTTCACAATACAACAGCTGGGAATGCACTTTTCGGGAAAAAACCACATTCCTTCCTCCTAATTAATCAAATAAACGTCTCACTGAAGAACAGGGGCCAGCTTCGATCGGTAAACAGCCGTTACAACGACTTTTTTACTTTGCGATACCATTACAACGCATGCATTACCACGCATGCGTTGTACATCACAAAGTCATTACTACGCATTTTTTTAGAACGCATGGTCATTTACCACGCATGCCTTTGTATGGTAAATGACCATGCGTTCTAAAAAAACATGTAGACGATCCATGTCGCTGTAAGGAAACAGAGGCTGTTCCGTTTCCTCACAACGACGTGCACCGCCCCTCAGAGACGACGTGAAGCAGGAACCACGAGGAGAGAGGAACCATGAGGAGTGATAGGTAAGGGGGATTGGGCATGGGGTGGGAGTTTCTTTTCTAGGGTTTAGGGTGGTGCAGTGGTGTTTGGGTGGTGTAGGGGGTCGTGCTGGGGGTAGTGTTTTAGAGTTTAGGGTAGTGCAGTGGTGTTTGGGTAGTATAGGGGGTCGTGCTGGGGGTAGTGTTTTAGGGTTTAGGGTAGTGCAGTAGTATAGGGGGTCGTGCTGGGGGTAGTGTTTTAGGGTTTAGGGTAGTGCAGTGGTGTATAGGTAGTGTAGGGGTCGTGCTGTGGTAGTGTTTTAGGGTTTAGGGTAGTGCAGTGGTGTTTGAGTAGTGTAGGGGGTCATGCTGGTGGTAGTGTTTTAGGGTTTAGGGTAGTGCAGTGGTGTTTGTGTAGTGTAGGGGGTCATGCTGGGGGTAGTGTTTTATGGTTTAGGGTAGTGCAGTGGTGTTTGGGTAGTGTAGGGGGTCGTGCTGGGGGTAGATTTAGGGTTTAGGGTAGTGCAGTGGTGTTTGTGTAGTGTAGGGAGTCGTGCTGGGGGTAGTGTTTTAGGGTTTAGGGTAGTGCAGTGGTGTTTGTGTAGTGTAGGGGGTTGTGCTGGGGGTAGTGTTTTAGGGTTTATGTTAGTGCAGTGGTGTTTGGGTAGTGTAGGGGGTAGTGCTGGGGTAGTGTTTTAGGGTTTAGGGTAGTGCAGTGGTGTTTGTGTAGTGTAGGGGGTAGTGCTGGGGTAGTGTTTTAGGGTTTAGGGTAGTGCAGTGGTGTTTGGTAGTGTAGGGGTTCATGCTGGGGGTAGTGTTTTAGGGTTTAGGGTATGGCAGTGGTGTTTGGGTAGTGTAGGGGGTCGTGCTGGGGGTAGATTTAGGGTTTAGGGTAGTGCAGTGGTGTTTGTGTTGTGAGGTGGTCGTGCTGGGGGTAGTGTTTTAGGGTTTAGAGTAATGCAGTGGTGTTTGTATAGTGTAGGGGGGTTTAGGGTAGTGCAGTGGTTTGTGTAGTGTAGGGGGTCATTCTGGGGGTAGTGTTTTAGGGTTTAGGGTAGTGCAGTGGTGTTTGTGTAGTGTAGGGGGTAGTGTTTTAGGGTTTAGGGTAGTGCATGGTGTTTGTGTAGTGTAGGGGGTCATGCTGTGGGTAGTGTTTTAGGGTTTAGGGTACTGCAGTTGTGTTTGTGTAGTGTAGGGGGTCAAGTTTTAGGGTATAGGGTAGTACAGTGGTGTTTGGGTAGTGTAGGGGGTCATGCTGGGGTTAGTGTTTTAGGGTTTAGGGTAGTGCAGTGGTGTTTGGGTAGTGTAGGGGGTAATGCTGGGGGTAGTGTTTTAGGGTTTAGGGTAGTGCAGTGGTGTTTGTGTAGTGTGGGAGGTCATGCTGGGGGTAGATTTAGGGTTTAGTGTAGTGCAGTGGTGTTTGGGTAGTGTAGGGAGTCGTGCTGGGGGTAGTGTTTTAGGGTAGTCCAGTGGTGTTTGTGTAGTGTAGGGGGTCATGCTGGGGGTAGTGTTTTAGGGTTTTGGGTAGTGCAGTGGTGCTTGGGTAGTGTAGGGGGTAGTGCTGGGGTAGTGTTTTGCGTTTACGGTAGTGCAGTGGTGTTTGTGTAGTGTAGGGGGTCGTGCTGGGGGTAGTGTTTTAGGGTTTAGGGTAGTGCAGTTGTGTTTGTGTAGTGTAGGGGGTAGCGTTTTAGGGTTTAGGGTAGTGCAGTGGTGTTTGTGTACTGTAGGGGGTCGTGCTGGGTTCTAGTGTTTTAGGGTTTAGGGTAGTGCAGTGGTGTTTGTGTAGTGTAGGGGGTCGTGTTTTAGGGTTTAGGGTCATGCAGTGGTGTTTGGGTAGTGTAGGGGGTCGTGCTGGGGGTAGTGTTTTTGGGTTTAGGGTAGTGCAGTTGTGTTTGGGTAGTGAAGGGGGTCGTGCTGGGGGTAGTGTTTTAGGGTTTAGGGTAGTGCAGTGGTGTTTGTGTAGTGTAGGGGGTCATGCTGGGGGAGATTTAGGGTTTAGGGTAGTGCAGTGGTGTTTGTGTAGTGTAGGGAGTCGTGCTGGGGGTAGTGTTTTAGGGTTTAAGGGAGTGCAGTGGTGTTTGTGTAGTGAAGGGGTCGTGCTGGGGGTAGTGTTTTAGGGTTTAGGGTAGTGCAGTGGTGTTTGTGTAGTGTAGGGGGTTGTGCTGTGGGTAGATTTAGGGTTTGGGGTAGTGCAGTGGTGTTTGGGTAGTGTAGGGAGTCGTGCTGGTGGTAGTGTTTTAGGGTTTAGGGTAGTGCAGTTATGTTTGGGTAGTGTAGGGTGTCGTGCTGGGGGTAGTGTTTTAGGGTTTAGGGTAGTACAGTGGTGTTTGGGTAGTGGAGGGGGTAGTGTTTTAGGGTTTAGGGTAGTGCGCCCAACCAGCCACAATATCCGTGGACAAAGGGGATCCTGACTCTTTGGAACGCTCCGTCAATTGAATAATTTGGGTCAAGGGCCCTACCATGTCCAAGACCTATCAATTCCTTTCTTGGGATCCCTCATATACTTGGAGAAAAAGGTACATAGTTTCTCATCAATTTCAGGCGTGTGTGCCACCTTCCCCTTCAGTGAGGGCCTGGGGCATTCTCCCTCATCCTATTCCTGACCTCCCTTTCAAGGGGTTGAGGGATTTTCCCCACCACCTACTCTGCCACTTTGGCGTTAGGTGTCCACTCCGCCGACCTAGGATGGTAAATTTGGGTAGGCTCGAACATGTCCGAGTGTACCCCGTCCCCAACCGGGGACTGAGAGGAGTGGGACTCTGGACGCGAGGGACGCCCGGAGTCCTTATCCTCATCAGAGGAGAAATCGTCCTCCGATACACCCTCTCCCTCTTAGGGAAACCCGCCGTCGGGGTCTACAATAGTGGTGACAGTGTCGCAATTTTCTCCGGGCCCCTCCTCCTCCCGGCAGGGTGAATGTTTTAGCGTTTGCGCACTCTTGAGGAAGGTCTCCGTAAGTTTATCAAATCCTTCCAAGTGCCCCGCGTTATGCTTAACGGCCCTTTTATTCCCCATCTGGGAGCTACTGGGACCCGCCACCACCAGATCTGGGTCACTGAACACCCCAGGGATGCTTTTCGCCAGCTTATCAACCTGATCCCTAAGAGGAGTCAGCGCCCTAGAAATAGCCAGAGAGAGGGCTTGGTCCACTGCTGGAGGGAGAAGTTGGGGGGCCATTCCTCCTCCACTTCCTGGTAGGAGGAGTAAAAATTGTCTTCTGGAGAAGACATGATAGCAGAGGGTGTGAGCACAGAACAAATGCCCTTAAAATCCTTAAGGCAGCCCCCTCACCGGTGCTCCAACAGCTGGGCTTTTCCCGAAGCTGTTATGAGAATAGACTGAGGCGCAATACCAATTACCACCACCAGGTGGCACTGGTCACTAACGTGGCCGTGTGGGGAAATCACCGCGTAGCGGTGTCAAAATTAGGCGAGTATTGGTCGGGAATCAAGCGGACACTAAAGGAGTGACCGGATTCCCAAACGCGGGTAAAGACCAGCGGGATCGCTCGACGGAGCTGCCTCGCTCGGACCAGACGCGCCTGACAGGATCTCACCGTGCGCAGAGCAAACAGCGGGAGAAACTGCGAGGGGGAGAACGCGCTCGGGGAAGAGCCTGCTGCACAGGGAATATGAAACAATACCAAGGCAATAATGCTAATAACGTGCACAAGAAACCGCTATACAAACAGCAACAACGTCAGATTAATCCAAGAATGTAAGGAATGCACTTAACTGACGAGCAGTGAAGAAAGAGGAAGCGGAAGGGACGTCACGATATTATATACGATGGACTGTGATATGATTGGACTATAGTTGCCTTGGAGTCTACCCCCTAATGGTTCATGGGTTGTGTAGTCTTTTGTTTAATGATTGTTGTGTTACATTTTCTTTGAACTGCTATGCAAATAAAGTGAGGAAAGATATGCATAAACCTCGCCTCCGTCCTGCCATAGAATTCATTAAACTTTATTTGATCTGATTTAGAATTATAGCTCATAAAAGTGTACATAAAAACAGTAAATCCTCTTTCCTAATACAATACAGTGAGAATTAATTAAAACCAGTAGGTAAAAACGGGTGTTACAAGCCCGGTTCAGAGCAACTTCAGGTTAACAGAATCGTAAAGTTCAATGTTTCGCAAGATCAATCTCATGTACTTCGTGCAAAATACGCAATAAGGGGTCCAAGTAAGATGTAACGCTCCAATACCTGACCAGTTTGCACGATATAAAACTGCAGAAAAACTAAAAATAAAAAGTGTTTTGCATACTTCTGTCATTGAGCTATATGTGGGCTACATCTGGGTGATATTTGTGCTACATTTGGGCTCTTTTTTCTCTGGTGGCCATCTTGGGAGACTTATTTGTTATGAAGTTTCCTAATTTCGTCATTTACTGCAGTCTCCTCAGTAGGAAATGCTTTCAGTTTTTTACTTTGATTCCATCAAGAAGGCATTCAGATGTGTTACACATTTGCCTTAAATTCAGACTGCTAGCACTCTAGTTGTTCATTAGATCACTGTAGTAAAGCTACTGCTCACGAGGCAGTTAATTGGAAGTCTACTGCTGGTATTGAAAGTGATTGTTTCAGTCTGCATGTCAGAATTTTCTAATGAAATAGAAGAGGATTTGAGATCTCACTTAAAACATGCCCTAAATTTTCTTTCTGCAGCACTAACCATAATTTCTATGGCAAAATGAACCCCCTCATTTTGTTCCCTTTTAAATTAAATGTTTTAAGTGTTACCAGTTTATTCCAATCAAGATGGCTTCAGGTGTGCCATACTTTTGTCATAAGTAAGACTGTTAGCGCTCTAGTTGTTCTTTAGAACACTCTGGGAAGCTGCAGTAGAACACAAAGGCATCAACTGACAGGCTGCTCCTGTTGAAATATAACAGGAAGATATTTGAGATCACACTTGAAACATGTCCTAATTTTTCTTTCTACAGCACTAACCATAATTTCTATGACAAAATGAACCCCATCATGTTGTTCCTTTTTAAATTAAATGTTTTAAGTGTTACCAGTTTATTCCAATCAAGATGGCTTCAGGCGTGCCATACTTTTGTCATAAGTAAGGCTGTTAGCACCCTAGTTGTTCTTTAGAACACCCTGGGAAGCTGCAGTAGAACACAAAGGCATCAACTGACAGGCTGCTCCTGTTGAAATATAACAGGTAGATATTTGAGATCTCACTTAAAACATGTCCTAATTTTTCTTTCTACAGCACTAACCATAATTTCTATGGCAAAATGAACCCCCTCATTTTGTTCCTTTTTAAATTAAATGTTTTAAGTGTTACCAGTTTATTCCAATCAAGATGGCTTCAGGTGTGCCATACTTTTGTCATAAGTAAGACTGTTAGCGCTCTAGTTGTTCTTTAGAAAACTCTGGGAAGCTGCAGTAGAACACAAAGGCATCAACTTTGAAATATAACAGGAAGATATTTGAGATCTCACTTAAAACATGTCCTAATTTTTCTTTCTACAGCACTAACTATAATTTCTATGACAAAATGAACCCCCTCATTTTGTTCCTTTTTAAATTAAATGTTTTAAGAGTTAACAGTTTATTCCAATCAAGATGGCTTCAGGTGTGCCATAATTTTGTCATAAGTAAGACTGTTAGCGCTCTAGTTGTTCTTTAGAACACTCTGGGAAGCTGCAGTAGAACACAAAGGCATCAACTGACAGGCTGCTCCTGTTGAACTATAACAGGAAGATATTTGAGATCACACTTGAAACATGTCCTAATTTTTCTTTCTACAGCACTAACCATAATTTCTATGACAAAATGAACCCCATCATTTTGTTCCTTATTAAATTAAATGTTTTAAGTGTTACCAGTTTATTCCAATCAAGATGGCTTCAGGTGTGCCATACTTTTGTCATAAGTAAGGCTGTTAGCACTCTAGTTGTTCTTTAGAACACTCTGGGAAGCTGTAGTAGAACACAAAGGAATCAACTGACAGTCTCTGCCCTTGTTGGATGTACATGTTTTATTGAGAATGTCAGACTTCATTCTCACATGACTGAGAAAGATAATGTGAATTTACAGAAAATATGCTCTCATTTTAGCTTCTGGAGCACCTTCCAAAACTGTATGGTACAAGCATGTGAAAATAGTTTTCTCTCAAACATGATTCATGATATCCCAGCAGAAGGTTTTTCACAGGGTAAAATCACCTTAGAACACACCACAATTCCTGAAATTAGTATGGTACCATCAACAAATGAATTATAATGTAACTAAAGTCTGTTATCACCCTTTATAGTTCTCCTTTTGGTAGCCCTCAAAATCTTCGATTCACTACAATGCATTTCAATGGGGTACTATCATTTATATTGGTCCCAAGATGGCTGCCAGCAATTCCAGGATGAAGTGCTGACAGCCAATCAGATCTCACGATGACATGTGTGGTTAGGCTCTGCCCAGATATCGATATGTTTTCTTTTTCAAATTCCTCAGGAACTACTGAACGGATTTACACCATTTAACAAAAAGGGTTCTTTCTAAACCAAGAACTACCTCTTTGCCAAATTTGGTGTAATTCCGTTCAGTAGTTCGGGCTGTAGCCGTGTCTAAAGTTTCCTATGGAAAATTGCATGGGGAAAACATGTTTTGGGACCCCCCTTTTTTCTCGGCCCCCGCTTGCCGAATCACCCCGAAACTTTCAGGATAGGAGCAGACCGGAGCGCCCCACGAGTTTTGAAAATTCCGCGAAGATTCATCAATCGGCGCCAAAGTTATTGGAAATAGAATGTTGTGAATTTCCTATGGAAAATAGGTCCTAACTATAACTACCTACTGGCGACTGCCAGTAGGTAATATATATATATATATATATATATATATATATATATATATATATATATATATATTCTTTTCCCTTCCTCCTCAAAGCCTCCTAGGACAGACAAAGACACACTCAGGTGGAATCTATACTTCACATTTTTATTATTCAAAGACCAAACATCAAACGCATTTCGGATATTGCTAGCCTTTTTCATTCATTCATTCAAATAACTTTATTCGATCTAGTTAAAAAGCATAGATCATGAAAGGACATACATAAAAATGATTTTTTTTAAACAATAAAATTTAGTGGGGAGTAAATATACAAAATATATATATTACAAACCCTAGTCAGTAGCACTTCAAATGTAAGAATTCTCCAATAAACAGAATGTAGATAAATGGTGCCGCAAACCAGTAAACTGAACACTGTTCAAATTCAAGTATCTTAGTTGCCTTCAAGGACCCCATTTTATAAATAACTAAAAGTTAATTACAGATAAAATGGC
This sequence comes from Calotriton arnoldi, assembly GCA_963921515.1. NCBI lineage: Eukaryota > Metazoa > Chordata > Amphibia > Caudata > Salamandridae > Calotriton > Calotriton arnoldi. The sequence continues at coordinate 1,077,044 of CAWUFW010006625.1, read as the reverse complement.
TATCACAGTCATAAAAAACAATAAACCCCTACTTAATGCTCTTTTATCAGCTCCATAGTATGCTAAGTAATAAATAGGAACAATTACAAATTCTACGATTCTCAGTTATACAAATTGTCTCCTTCACCTCCAAGACCCAAGAAATGAAACTACAGATAAACAATCAAAAGGGTCATTGAGCTTTTCCAAGAAATACAGAGCAGTGCGGCATTGTACAAAGTTATATCGTTTTATAAGCGGTAGAATATACCCTGGACCTTTGTTCTTTATAAAAGTGACAGAATAAGAAACATGGAGGTCAGATTGTTCAGAAAGATTATCACATAGGCAGGGTATCAAATCATTAAAGGAGTACTTCTTCGCAGGAAAACCCAGCATCAAAGGAATTAAGTTGGTGCGGAACCTCAGAAGAATAAATCTGTGCAGTAGGTTTCTGACTCTTTCTAAGTACGAATACTTGCCCTCCATTGGGGACGGAGTCAGTTGATACAACATTACAATGGGTTTCGCAGGGTACCTTTCCTTTCATTCATAAGCTGCCTTTGCTAAACATAATGCTTTAAGTCTATTTTTGGGAAATATGGAACAGGAACTCGGGTTTGTGAATAGTTCAGGTACACCTAACAAAGACAATATAGATTTAACATACTGCAACCAGACAATTTTCTGTATATTATCCAGTGACAGACAGTTTTTTATTATGGTCTGGGTTAGGTCTACTGAGTCTCTTTTTCATATTGAATGCCATAGTATGATTGGGGCAAGTCTTATAGTGTCAGTCCCTTAGGGTAAGCCTAGTTCTAAATGGCAAACATAGTTAGAAAATGAGCCGGGAAGAGAAGCTACACTCTTAAAAAAAACATCCTCTAACTTTTGTAGAGAGTCTTTTAAAGCTGTTCCCCACAGCCCTGCCCCATATGTTGTTGCAGAGTTTGTTTTGGCACTGTAGGAAGGTGGAATCTGACTATATGGTTGCCCCCACTTTTTTTATGGTGTTTTGCTGGTTTATGACTTAGTTGGACTGGGATCCTGCTATTCAGGGCCCCAGTCTATCTGCTTTCTCTGTAAAAAGGTTTCCATGTGCCTTAGGCACATCTCTGATTGGAATCTGGAGTGCCCTTATAAGTCCCTAGTATATGGTACACTATGTACCAAGGGCATAGGTACCTCAGAGGCCTACCAAGGGCTGCAGCATGTATTATGCCACCCCTGGAAGGCCATCCAAACTGACACCACAGGTCTGCTACTGCAGCCTGGGTAAGGGGGTGCATGCACCCCTTACTGTGATATAGGTTACCTATATCACTAAATACATACACACATATAAACCTATAAGTCACTCCTATGGCAGGCCTTATCAATCCTGAAGGCAGAGTGCATGGTTCCTATGTGAGAGGGTGCCCCTGCATGAGCAGGGCCCCTCTGCAGTGTTCGGAGACCCTTCTCTAATGCTGTTTGTAGTGCAGCCTGACCATATACTCTTAAGCGCATTATAACGTCGCGTTAAATGCTAACTTTGGAATGGCTGCACCTAAACATGTCGTGTTTGGTGTCAAACATCTTGGAATACTAACCCCCCCCGCCAATTCTGGCGGCGGGGGTAGCATTCCACCCTTCTAGAGGGAGAGACATGTTAACCCTGGCCTGGCCGGTAACTTCTTTCTAAAGCCTGGCATCACAAAATGGATGCTGCTGCCACAGACACGAGTCTGGCCTCCTGCTGCTGGACGAAACTCCAGCAGGGGAGGCCTGGACAATAGGTTTCCTGTCCCAGGGAGGTGTGACCACCTCCCCAGACAGGATAATGTGTATTGGGGCTGGGCGGGGAGCACTTTCGGGTGCTTTGAAGTCCTGCACTGGGGGCACACTTGGTGTCCCTGTGCATACCCCAGTTCAAACCGGATCAGGGCTTGCAGCCCCTGCTTTGGCGTGAACTGGACAAAGGGAAAGGGGTGTAGCCACCCCTCTGCCCTGACCCACCCATAGGTGGGGCCACAGAGTAGTCCAACCCCTAAACTTAGTATAAATATAGGAACCCAGTCCTTAGGACTTTAGATTATCCCTGGACGAAACTCTGAAACAGAATCCTGGACCTTCGACGCTCTACTAAAGACTAGAGGACAGAAGAATCTCCCTTGGGGTCAAGGAGTGACTCCCCTGCTTGGCAGGCACCAAAGAAGCAATTGTCTGGTCTGCATCGCCTAAGCTCCCGTCAGACGCCGAAGTCTTTGCATCACTAGAGGTAGATTTTCAGACTTCTCCGAGGCTGCCCTGAGTCCCCAGCAAAGCTGAGGCCTGTAGCTGTCGTGGGTAATGTGGAACCGTGACCCCTGGACATCGCACAAATTTGCTAGTGCATCCTCTTCTGGGTCTCCCACGAAGTCGTGCTTTGGGCTCCGAGTAGCCCTAGCCTCCAGCACCAACTGCACCGAAGATCACTGGCCTCTACTCCACGAGTGTCCTGTGAGCCAGATCCACGTGCGATGTCTTGAGGCTCCTTTGCGGTCGCTAGCCCGTTGGCTAGTAGCCCTTCACGAAGGCCAATCTTTTTCTTCTTGGGTATCCTGGTTACTCCAGGCCTGCCCTCACTTACCCTCGCTGGGTGAGTTCCTCAGACCTTGCTGGTCTGCACCATCGACGATCTTTATCTTCACCAAGACTTGCCGTTGCCAAGGCTTGTTGGGTCCAATCCGGTCGCCGACACCTCAGCACTCGACAGACATCGTGTACCAGCCTGAATCCTGCTCCTGGTTGCCGACAACGCCTCCTGGACCTCGTGGCTGAAGAGTCAAGACGACTGTCAACGCACCTGAAGCACTCGACATCGGTGGGCATCTGTCCATCGCCTTCCTGGTCACTGGCTAGTGACCCAGACTCTGTCCCCTCTGCTTTCAGGTTCTTCAGATCTCCGATCCACTCTTGGATCCACCCGGACACTTTCCACTTGGTCGCCAGCAGCACTTTGCAGCAGATCGCCATTCAAATCGACGACGAAACCCGACCCCGAAAGGCACCTATGCACCCGGCTTCCCTGGGTGGGGTAACACGAGTACTCTGGGGCTCCCGTGGGTAGAGACTCTAGAACGACCTAGTTCTCAAAGGGTTTGCTCCAAGTCCTCCTTTAAGTGTCCCTTTTCTTTAATTTCCTGATCGCGACTTTCTCCATAGAAGTTAACGGCGTATCGCGTTTGTGTATTTACACTGCACGCGTCCCCCGTGGGTCCCCTGTGTCACTACCTTGGGTGGTTCCTTGTGGTCCAAGCACTTCTAGAGGCTCTAGGCCTAGTGTCTAGTTCAGTCGTGGTTCTTATACCACTTTATTGGTATATGGTTTGGTACGCCCCTAGGGCCCAAACGTGTATTTGTGCTATTACTGTGTTTAAATAACTTATAACTTGTGTATTTCGAACTCTAGCCTCATAAAGAGACTAGAGGGGTGTGTTTAGCAATAAATACATATATTTTGAATATATACCTGGTGTGGTGCTCTTTCATTTGATCACTCAAGAGATTATAGACTGGTAAAACAAGCTGCTTTACATTCCTTCAAGACTTAGCCTGAAGGCTGCTCTCCATAGCTACCACTAGGATAGCTTTCAATAAGGTTGTCTTTAACCTATCTCCAATAAGGGGTTGTTTGGACTGGTGCAAGGTGCCCACTATAATTAGTGGACAGCATATGCCAGGCCAACTTCTCACAGGCACTATAAATCTTTTTTATGGTGGCGATGGGATTTGAGCCCAATTTTTTAGTAAAGCTAGAGACCGCAACCATTGTTCGCTCCATTGTTCGCTATTCACCATGTGTGACCAAGATTGTTTTTCAATGGTGACGAGATGCCATTATTTTTCCATATTTAAGGCATGACCAATACCATGTGGCCATATACAGAGTACACATACTTAAAAGCAAAACAGCTTTATGTGTGGCCATAGTGACCTTACCCGTGGCATAATTCCATTTCAATTACAAAAATCAGCAGCTGAATGAAACTTCTCATGCTTTTTGCACTTAATCTCAGCATAGAGCTCAAAGTGTAGTACTATTTCATACACACACACACACACACACACACACATATGATAATGTTAATGTTAAAGGATTTATACAGCGCATGGCTGCCCCAGCGACGGGGCGTCCCAGCACTACCCAGGTACACGTTGCGGCAAGACAAGCAGAGAGAGAGAGGTTAAACTGGGAATAACCAGGTTTTATGGCCTTTCAGAAAGCAAGATGGTTCTGAATACCTCTAATGGATACAGGGAGAGAGTTCCAGAGTCCCGATGCTAAAGCCTTAAAGGAGCATCCCCCGGCTCTTGCTCGTAGGACTCGGGGGGCATATATATATATATATATAGATATAGATAGATATATAGATTATCTACTGGCGGTCGCCAGTAGATAGTTATAGTTAGGACCTATTTTCCATAGGAAATCCGGAACATTCTATTTGCAATAACGTTGGCGCCGGTTGACGAATCTTCGTGAACGTTTCCAACTTGTTGGGGCGCTCCGGTCCGCTCCTATCCTGAAAGTCTTGGGGTGATTCGTCAAGCGGGGGCTGAGAAAAAAGGGGGGTCCCAAAACGTGTTTTCCCCATTCATTTTTCCATAGGGACCTTTCATCGCAGCTACAGCCCGAACTGCTGAACGAAATTACACCAAATTTGGCAAAGAGGTAGCCCTTGGTTCAGTGTCGTGCCTTTTGCTTACATGTTGTAAATCCGTTCAGTAGTTCCTGAGAAAATCAAAAGTAAAGTCACATATATATCTATGGCCGAGTAGGGTCCGCGTATCCTCCCGATCACGAGCTGCATGCTAATTGGTTGTCAAGTGGCTGTCAACACTCCAAATCAGGAAGTGTTGGCAGTTATTTTGTCCCTCGGTAGAACCGAGGGACAGAAAAAGTGCGCAAAGCGCAAAAGGGGCAGGGTAGAAACACCCTGACCCCTAGGTCTGCTCGGGGTCCCACAAGGACCCCTGGGCAGAAAAAGCATTTAAAAAAAAAAAAACGGCGGATCCCACCCATAAAAAAAAAAAACAAAGCGCGGTCTCCCGCGCTTCGATGTTAATTTGCCCCTGGGTGGCCCAAGTCCCGGGGGCATGCGGGGTGGGTTTAGATTTTATGGGGGGCCTTAGAGGCCCCCCCAAGCCCCGGGGACCGCCACCCCCCGGGGCTTTAAATAAAAAATGGTGCGGGAGGGCTCTCCGCCCTCCCGCAGCCCCGGAGGCCGCCACCCCCCGGGGCTTCTTTTTTTAATTTTTAATAACCTGTGTGGGGGGGCTCCAGCCCCCACACATGCCCTGGGGACCGCCACCTCCCCGGGGCACTTAGAAAATAAATGTGGGGGTCCGTTTTGGACCCCCGAAGCCCCGGGGACCACCACCTCCCCAGGTCTGTGCAGTTGAAGGGATGGGGGCCGCGCGGCCCCCCTCCTGGAGCCTGTGGTGGCCCTGGGGACCGCCACCCCCCAGGGCCGGCTCCTGCAGTGTCCCGGGCTGCCTACCCCGGGACACTGCTGTTTGCAATGGCAGGACGGAGCCTCGCGGCTCCCATCCTGTCATTGCAAACTAGCTTTGCTTCATTGAAGCGAGAGCAGGAAACCTGCTCTCGCTTCAATGAAGCAAGCAGATTGCTTTTCCATAAGGGAGCTGCATGTCAGCAGCTCCCCTTATGGAAAAGCAATGCCGGCTCCCGCAGGACGCGGGAGCCGGCGGGACCGTGCAGGGATTGGGGACCCCCCACGGTCCCCAACTAGTGGCCAGGCCCCGGGGGATGGGGTCCCGGTGCTATTAGTGGCCTGGGAGGGGGCCACGCAGCCCCCTCCCCAAAAATAAAAAAATGTCCAAAAAGAATAAGGCCGACCCCGGGGATGGGGTCCCGGGGCCTCAAATGGCCTGAGGAGGGAGGCCACGCAACCCCCCTCCTAATATATATATTTTTTTAAAAAGAGGGCATGCCCCGGGGGATGGGGTCCCCGGGGCCAATAGAGGCCCAGGGAAGGGGGACCACGCAACCCCATTCCCGTTTTGTTTAAAAAAAAAAAAATCATCAGGCCCCGGGGGATGGGGTCCCCGGGGCCAAAGTGGGCAAGGGAAGGGGGCCACGCAGCCCCCTCCCATACAAAAAAAAAGACCGGCATCGTGCCGGAGGCCCCGCCCTCTCTGCAGCAATCTGCAAACGCGCCCCTGGCGCGTTTGCAGATGGGGAACAAATTCCCCTTGAATACTGGGGGTCCCTGGGGCCAACTAGCCCACCAGGAACCTCCAGTATGCGCTAGGGGCTGCGTTGCAGAGAGGTGTACAGAGGCTACACCCCTTTACACCTCTCTGCAACGCAGCTCTGTGGCGCTTTTGGAGGTACATGGTGGGCTAGTTGGACTCAGGGACCCACAGGATTCAAGGGGACTTAATCCCCCAACTTAAAACACGCCACGGGGTGCGTTTGCACAGTGGTGAAGGGAGGGGCGGGGCTTCAGGTGACATGTGTGCAAACAGGCCCCGTGGCGCGTTTTAAGATGGGGAATTAAATCCTCTTCAATCCTGAGGGTCCTGGGGGTCAACTAGCCCACCAGGTACCTCCAGTAAGCGCCACGGAGCTGCGTTGCAGAGTGTTGTAATAAGGGGCGTGGCCTCTGTACACCTCTCTGCAACGCAGCCCTCTGGCGCATACTGGAGGTTCCTGGTGGGCTAGTTGGCCCCTAGGGACCCTCGGGATTGAGGAGGAATTAATTCTCCAACTTAAAACGCTCCACAGGGCGTGTTTGCAGACATGTCACCTCAGGCCCCACCCCTTCCTTCACCATTGTGCAAATATTCCTCTAAAATCAGCCGAACTACGAATTCTGATTTACTCACCTGTTATCAGGAGAGACCTCAGTGCTGCATCTTTGAGCCCAGTACTGATCCTGAAAAGTAATTCTAACCGTATCTTACCAGTAACTTGAATTTCCTTCCATAGGCTAACATTGACTGGTTTCACTTGGAAATTCTTCTAAGTGTGGAGTTTTGGAACTTTATAATATTCCTCTAAAATCAGCTGAACTACAAATTCCAATTTACTCACCTGTTATCAGGGGAGACCTCAGTGCTGCATCTTTGAGCCCAGTACAGATCCTGAAAAGTAATTCTAACCGTACTTACCAGTAACTTGAATTTCCTTCCATAGGCTAACATTGACTGGTTTCCCTTTGAAATTCTTCTAAGTGTGGAGTTTTGGAACTTTATAATATTCCTCTAAAATCAGCCGAACTACGAATTCCGATTTACTCACCTGTTATCAGGAGAGAACCCAGTGCTGCATCGTTTAGCCCAGCACTGACCCTGAAAAGTAATTCTAACCGTACTTACCAGTAACTTGTATTTCCTTCCATAGGAATCCATTGTCTGGTTTTCAGCAGAAAAGTTTCAAAGTGTCGATTTTCACAAACTACAAATATTCCTTAAAAATCGCCTGTATGACTTAAACGCATTCTTTCAACTGTTTACAGGAGATGCACCAGTGCTGGATCCAGGATCCACCACTGAGTAAGAAAAAGTAACGATAACACTACTTACCTGCTAAGTGAATTTCCTCCCATAGGATAACATTGGTGATTCTATGTGAAAAAGTTTCTGTGTCAACTTTTAAAAATACAATAATATTCCATAAAAATCACTACTGTAAACAAAACGCTTTTACTCAACTGTTTACAGGAGATGTCCCAGGACTGAATCTAGGATCCAGTCCTGTGGTTAGAAAAGTAATCCATAAAGTAACTAATTGCATTTAACTAGAAATACACATTGAGCTCAATGTTGCATTGTGTTTGAAATTGTGTTGCCCATTGCAACAACTGTAACTACTGTACTTAAAAGTCTATTGCCTATTTGCAAAGTATTTAAACTAAAGTAATTCATTCTGAGAAAGTATATTTTATAATGTAATGTATAATGTAATTACAATGTAATTTAAAAATAAAATATCTAAAAATAAATAGTTTAAAAAGATGTAGTACATCAGTATCAAAAAAATAAATATAACAATTAATACATTTAAAAATTGTCATTTACAAAACCTTTGAAATTCACTGAAAAAAACCATAGGTTTCAGACATGTTATAGTTAGGAATTAGCATTTAAAAAACCTTTGAAATTCACTGAAAAAACAATAGGTTTCAAGCTCGTTATAGTTAGAAATTAGCATTTAAAAAACATTAGAAATTCACTGATAAAACCATAGGCTTTAGGGACAGTTATAGTTAGTTGGACATTGCACTCATACAAAACCCGTGAAATTCCCCCGTTATAGTTAGTTCAGGTAACTATAACTCGCGCCCCCGCAGTGCACTGCTGATGACGTCACATATTACATCACTCATGACATGGTCAGTGACATCACTGATGACATCACTGATGACATCTCAAATGACATCAATGATGACATCACTGATGACATCATCCACGTGATAATTTGATGCATCTTCTCACACCCTAATATAACTTTTGATACACCCACTCTAAATTACAGACTGCCATTGTAAAAACCATAGACACTCCAACACCAATTACTATATACACACTCACTGATTCTTAGGTCTACACACACACATCTACTCACTCACCCTTACAGTCACTCATACTTATAGTCACTCAGTACAGGACTATTATATGCACTCATACACCTATATAAACACTCACACACCGCCACTCATCCATAGAGGTACTCACACACCTAGTCAGTCATGCAACAAATTAAGCACACACCCATTTACTCACCTATACAGTTATACACACACCAGCTCACTTACTCATACAAATACTAGCACATTCTTACGCTCTTATACAATCTCTGATACAAGCACACACTCATCCATACAGTCACTCTCACAATCACACACTCTCGCTTATAGCTATTTATATACTCCAACACACATATATACTGCCTTTCACATATGTAGTTACTCACACATGTACCACTGGGACATACATTCACTCACTAACACACTCTTACACACACACCCACCCATACAGTCTATCACAGATGCACTCTTGAAACCATCCACCCAGTGAATCACCCACTCACACATCTATGCACAGAGTCGCACACACCCCACCCACACAAACACTCAGGCACCCATACAGATACTCAGACAACCAATCAATAACTCATATAGACACTCATGTAGCTATTCACAAACCCATGCAGCCACTTACACAGCAACAGACAGACGGATACAGACATTCACCCAGTTTAGTCACTAACCCATGCATTCAGTAAGATACATTTAATCACTCACTTATAGAGTTAGTCACGCACCTACTAAATCATCCATTCAGACACTTATACACCCACTCATTCTTCAATACGCCTTTCCCTATATATATTAAACATATTTAAACTTTACAGAAACACACAGTCACTGGATGATGTCATCAGTGATGTCATTTGAGATGTCATCAGTGATGTCATCAGTGATGTCACTGACCATGTCATGAGTGATGTAATATGTGACGTCATCAGCAGTGCATTGCGGGGCGCGAGTTATAGTTACCTGAACTAACTATAACGAGGAAATTCACGGGTTTTGTACGAGTGCAATGTCCAACTAACTATAACTGTCCCTAAAACCTATGGTTTTTTCAGTGAATTTGTAAGGTTTTTTAAATGCTAATTTCTAACTATAACGTGCCTGAAACCTATGGTTTTTTCAGTGAATATATATATGGATGGGTGGGATTCTGTATAGGGTTGAGAGTTTTGAATAACAAGAAAATAATACTATATTAACTGTTTTGATTCCATTGATGTTACTTTTTTAATGTGTTTCTCTCATACATTGTTCCAATATATTGTGTCTCTCTAGGAGGATCAGTGTACCTACTATATGTATTGCATTAGTGCACGATTATGACTATGAGTGCCCCAGGGGCTACTAATTGTGATTATGTTTTGCTGGTTGCTGAGACCCCTTGAAGCTAAATGGTAAACGGTACACCATATTTTTGGTGTCTAGCCACAATTGTGGCATATGAAAGGCTACCATGTATTTGAAGGGAGAATATGGGTAAAATGTGAAATCAATAGCCTTACTAAGTAATTTCTTGTCAAAAGCTTGCAATGTGATAGTAAAATCCTTTATCGCAATGTACAAAAGCCAATCTGCAAGTTTGTAAACTCTTTCTGCTTCTCAAAATGGTTTTAGCTTCCCATTAGAGCTCAAAAAGAGGTGAGACATGAAGGGGGAAGTTTTCCCCATATTTGTGAGTTGCAGTACTATGTATCAATAGTTTGTGACTGCAATTGCAGTTGCAAACCATTGAAAGGTTACAAACTCTAGACATAGGGTGATACCCAATATGCAAAATGGAAGCTGCCCTTGCATGACGCTTGTGCTTTGTTGATGCTGGAGTGCAACCTCTGGAGGAGCTGACAGTGATCTGTGAAGCTACTGCATGTGCCCAAATGATATTTTTTTTATGTGAACGTGTTTTTAAAAGCAGCCCTAGTGCCTTTAAATAAATGCGTGTTTTACAACAAAAAGTTTACATGTAAGGAATGCAAAAGCAGACCTCCATCTCGGTGTTTGCAAGCATTCGCAGGAGGGTGTAAAATGCCTGCTCCCTCATTAATATTAATGAGGCAGCAGGTTTTGTGATCACAGTGTAAATGTACGTTTTGTACAGCACCTGAATAGTATATCAGTTCCATCTTAAAATAAAACCCATGTCACAAACCAGTCTGTGTGTAAAAAAATCACCGCTAATTTGCGACCAGGACTTATCATCGGGCACATACAATTATTTGAAGTAGAGTAAAATACAATTTTAAAAGTGGACTGTTTAAAAAAGCACAGACTAAAGCTTAGATAGAATCAAGGCAAGCAAGAAGTGGGAAGGATGATTATTCAGGGTATAAAATGAGAGAAAATGTTACATGGTAAGACACATCAAGTGCATACTAAAAAGACCAAATATTATTGCTAACGGGAGGGTCGTGGATTAAAATGTTTGCGATGAAATGTGTGCTTCTCAAAATTTTATGGAACTGATGCAAGTAGTCGAAACTGAAATTTTAAGACTTAAAGTGTGAATTCTGAACGGTACTGCCAGTCCACTGTGCTTGGGGCTGAGAATCGTCACTTAAATCTAGAATTAAACTTGTCTCACGTCTTTTTCATTTGAAATATGGTCAAGGGATCACAGAAAAGGAAATGTAATCAATAAGAGTGAAACTCATTTAATTTAGAATTTTGTATGATTGGCAAATGAGATCTGAACATGTGCTCTTTTGTTCGCTCTTAGACAAAAAGGTTATAGGGTGAATGAAGGAAAAAATAAATAGAAGACACCTGGAAATTTAGTAACAGACTAGGAAAAAGTCCAAAAACATAAGGGGCATATTATCAAGAACGGCGATAAAATTATCGCCGCTTTAGCGGCAGAAAACTGCCGCTAAAGCGGCGATAATGGGCTTGATAATATGCCCTGGAGAATTCCAATAGAAGCCCATGTTCACACCAGAACATGGACTTCTATTGGAATTCTCAAGAGCATATTATCAAGCCCATTATCGCCGCTTTAGCGGCAGTTTTCTGCCGCTAAAGCGGCGATAATTTTTAACGCCGTTCTTGATAATATGCCCCTTGGTACCTAAAGAACTACGCTGTTCTTAGCCTGCCATTTAACATCCTTGTAATAAAGTCCCTGGACACAGCATCCTAATCATAAACTTGACTTTTTGGTCCAGATTTACTAAATTCTCACGCAATGCTGAACAGCAGCCAGTAAACTGGCAAAAAAGATTTTGTGTCACTTTTGTGAGGCAATCACGGTCCAAAATCTTAGTAAATATACCCTAAATATATTTCTTTTAGTAGACAGAACTGCTATTGAGGCAAAAATTGCTCCACAATTAATGAATGCCTGTGTGGTTTCTGGGAAGTAGAAAACATAAAGTAATTTATGCTCAGCTGCAACAAACTAGATGGGTAGGTGAGAATGTTTTTAAAAACACAGGCAAGAAAGGCTTTGCTAAATACTTGTAGCAGGCAGGCAATGCAGCATTTCTAAAGCACAGACGATGTCGAGAATAATTTACAGGATCTCTGATTTTCGTTTAAAAGTTAAAGAAGAGACAGTGTGCATTATTAATTAATTTAGGGATTACATTGGAATGAAACTATGATATTTTGTATAAATTGAAGTGACCTTATGCAGAAATCCAAAATATTTTTTCTTCTTCTACCCAGTCCAGATATCTGTGCATAGCCTTCGGCTGTGCTTGGAATTCTAGAAACAGGGCATAGTCATCCCGCCCATTCCTCCTGCCCCAGAGACCATCAACCACTAATATATCATTTGTTAAAGCGCTGTTGGCTCATGACTTAGGATGTGGCTTGCAGTCACATTCATGCCCACCCTCTTGGTCTCCAGACACTTCTGGGATTTACCTACAGCAGGGTATTGCTGGCATGGCAAAGGATAGTCTGCTGCCTTGACCACATCCAAGCCCGGTACCCTTGCACACGGTGATTCCTGGCCACAGTCCATTGCTTTTGTCATCAGTCTATGTCCAGTACCGATTCTGTGCACATTACCAGTGTGTAACAGTGGTATCGGGTCCTGGGCACTGTGAATGTGGTACTCCATAGAATATGCTGGCAACTGCACAGAAGTATATGTTTGCATTAGTTTGGAGTTAGCATTAGATGTAAAGAGGAGAGGGCCATTAATCTCTTCTCACCCTAAATCTGGAGGGGAAGGACTCATGTGCATAAAGTTACATTTTTGTCCTCAACCTGCCCATAGAAGGTCACTCAGTTTTTTCTCAATGAGATTTGTGACTCGGTCTGCATGTGATGAACTGTAAAATTGCAGCTAAAGCTAAAATTACCAGATCATAAAAAACAGCAGATTGGGAGCTCAGGTTCAATGGGTTTGTGAACTGGTTCACAAATCAAATTGTCCCGATATCTATAAATTTCTCTTTCAAATTTCTCCTGAATGTATTTACAGTCAACGAAGCAAACTTACTGAGCTGCTCAAAGATCTCTCTTTATGCCAAGAAATATGCAATCCCAATAAGATTCAGGCTTAGCTCAACTAGCCCTGGGGCGGCGGTGCAGTTATCAATGGTGCAGTGGCACCAAGACCAAGAAGGGTATTAGGCTCACTGCACCACAAGCAAGGCCCTCTCTTATAGCCAAACCATTTCCTTTCTTCCATTAAAGTCCAAGGCACCATTGCTATGCCACTGCTGGGTGTTCTGGGCATGGGTTCCACCACAGATCTGTGCCCACAGCACTGTTCTGCAGGTTTACATATTTGTATTGATCATATTTTTAATAATATCTAGCACTAATAAGGGGGCATTCGGGTGCCTCTCTTCTCCACATTTTCCCAGAGTTACTGCTAACCTTACCACACATTTATTATTTGTAGAAATTCCAAATATGTAAAACTGCAGCAGCCTTACAACTTTGTGTACTATCTTCAAGTATATCTAGTGGCTAACACTCAAGCTCTGCCCTTAAAACTCCAGTGTGGCTATCAGCCCTGAGGTGAACAGCGGCAACCAATCCTCTTTTGTAATCTCTTTATGATTATCTACTTTCCAAAATAATAAGTGATCTTACTGCAAACAACACACTCATGAAAACCCACTGCAAATGCCTCAATTTGTCTTTGCTGAGGGAAGCACTGCCTCCTTGGCAAGGTATCCCTGACAAGCATTCCACTAGCAGTGGAAACAGAAGCTGGACTTAATTTGCAATTCTGGAAAGTTAATCTGCTTCCACTGGTTCATATTACTTAATGGTGAATAAAAACAATATTTTCAAGAGGGAGTAACAGATGTTAAAATGTTCACTTTCATAACCTTTATTGAGATCTGCCTGTCAAGAGTCAAATTGATGCTAGAAATCCACGTTTTTATAATAAATTACTGTAAGTACCATTTTACATAAAAGCATCATGTATACCTTCCCATGGTCACTCTGCCTGCTGTTTGGAAGTGGAGATCAGTTAATTAAGAAGATTATTTCTGCTGCCAAAAGCATGTTGCTACTGGCCAATTAAGGTGAGCCAACATTTGAATGAAGGCATACTTCATTAAGAAACAGACACCCACCTTGTCTCCACCACACAAATGCCGAACCAAAAAATATGTTTTCAGAGTCAATGTAATTTTTTCCACATAATAATATCTGCCATTTGTGTGTTTTATTGTAAACAGTGATTAGATAAGCAGGTCTCTCTAAAACTCATCGGCTTTCAAGGGAGCATGATCAACCATAATGGAGTACCATAGTTGCAAAATCATTTTTGGGCCCTTCACTGCGTTGCACTGACATCTCTACCTGGCAGTGCAGTGACCACCTGCAGGAAAGTGTTTAGATAAGTGGGAACATGGACCACTAAACCTTTTGAGAGAGGAATTTGCTTCCAAAATCATTCGCAAACTGCCCTGGTGAATAATGCCGTTTACTTGGAGTGGTAAGATGTGCACATACCTCTATTGAAAATTGAAAGGTTATTCTGAAATGGGACCCAGAATGTGATAGCTTCTTTCAGGTATTCCAATATACTCCCACAGAATACATTTTGTGGTTACAAAACACCAGCCACGGACAACCTTCTTGCCAATTATACATTCAAACATGCAGCTGTATCTTCCATCAGCACCTTCTCAAGGATGGAGTGTTAATTCAAGATTCCCAGGTAGAGAATCATCAACGCTCATTCAGCACAAGAGGCTTCATTCGGGATACCACATCTAAAATCTTGATACAAAAGATAAATTGATTCTGCTCCTTAGGCGGTATCATTGCTAGCTATGAACTCTCAAAATATATTGGTATGATGAATTTGTTTTTTGTGTGATTAAACTTCTTTATCTCTTGAAACTCTTTTGCATTCTCTATATTCAATCTTGCATCTCTAAGCATCTCTTGGTGGGTTAAGCCTTGAGATTAGCCGGGTCACTAGTAAGTCAATGGTACATCACGTCCTGTGGAAGGCTCATCAACAAGTTATGTATTTCCTCTCAAACACCTGTACCGCTCTACCAGATTATACAACTCTTCACGGAGCTCATGCAATTTAGTGCTTCTTGCCAATTCATACTACTGATGTCAACCAAGACTACACTGCCTAAATTCCTTGGTCTGCTAAAAGAAGTCAAAGACTGGCAAATATTTCCGTAGGGCTTGGAGACACTTAGGGGCATATGTACAAAGAAGTGGTGGAGCGAGGTGTTAGCCATCATGGTTTAACGCCTCACTCCGCCACTTCAGAAACGCAGACTGCACCATATTTACAAGAATAAGGTGCAGCCTTGTGTTTCCCCCTGCACTGGCGCCACACTTAGCTGCCTAGCGCCAACGCTGGCACCCTTGCACCATCTTGCAAGGGTGTCTGCATGCAGGGGAAGATTGTTTATGTGTAGGAAGGTGTCCCTTCCTGCACATAAACAACCTTCAAATGCCGTTTTGTCACTTCCATGTGTGCTGCTTAATGCAGCACACATGAAAGTTGCAAATTGCCATTTTTTTAAAAAGATTTTTTATGTGCAGGAAGGGACACCTTCCTACTCATAAACAATCCAGGGCGTTTTGCTTTTTCCATGTGTGCTGCACAAGGCAGCACACATGGAAAAAGCAAAAACGAGGAGAAATAAAGCATTTCTCCTCATTTCGCCAAGTTAAGACCAGGTTTTACCTGATCTTAATTTTGGCGCTGCCTCCTATTTACCACCCTTGTAAATAGAGGGCAGCGTCAATATCAATGGGTGTTGTGGTGGAACGCCCACCGCAACACCCACTGCGCACCCCTTTCACGCTAAGCATAGCGTGAAAGGGGGCCTTATTTACAAGGCAGCGTTAAGCCACGTTAACCTGCCTTGTAAATAAGGCAAAGCCCCTATCGCCACGGAAACGTCACAAAAAGTGAAGTTCCCGTGGCGATAGGGGCTTGTACATATACCCCTTAGTAACCTGAGCTGGCAGGAAGGCTCCATGAGTTAAATATTGGCACTTCAAAACTTTTGAATGGCGCAGGTCACAATCTCGAATCTTGGCAAAACCAACTGAGACGTCAATCCTTATAAGGTTGGTATTTTTTGTACCATTGATGCAGCGGAAGGGAGGGAGTAATATTTCACCACACGTAATCAACCCCTATCCTTCTTTATATAACTATATTTTGGCCCATACCTATAACTGGTCCTCCGATGAACCTTTTTGAGAGTTGACAGGGATTTGGCAAAAGTTTAAGACGGATAATATCCCCCTCATGAGGACCCACCACAAAGGGAATTTTCTACAAACCAAAACTATATACAAACCAATGTATATATCTCATTAATCACAATTATCAATAATGACAGACTCAGTTTTATCTTTTACTTTGCTTTATCTATTTCTTTTAAAAGCATATGAAATTGTCAGACAAAGGTACAGCATCGAATCTCAGAACCATCGCACAAGAGAATTCAAATACAGTCATTCCCAATAATATCTCATTTAAGAGGCATGAGTGAGTGGATAGGAATAGAGACAAAAGAGCATTGTAACAAAATCAATGCAATTACAGAATATAATACGAACCTAAGAAAACTTTAGCACAGCGTGCTAATAGTCAGAAAAGCTAACCCTCCGGCCAGAAGGGAAAGCTGGGGCAATCCTCACAAAGGTATGAGGAGCAAAGTTAAAGAGTCAGTTTCAGACAGCATCAGCCAAAAGGAACTCAAGGAGACAGCTCACACAAAGTTGTTCTCATTTCGCCACGCATCACTACGTCTCGCATAGCCTCGCCTCGTCTAGCCTAAAAAACATGGTTTTCTAACACTAATAGTTATACTCTAAGGGCCCGATTCTGATGCAGTTAGGAAATCTTCCCGATCTAATCGGTTTGGAAATGGTTTCTGACCGACTCGGATCGGGAGAGTCCGACCGACTGAGTATGATGCATCCGGATGCTTCCAGATACAATTTGGTTGGACTCCCATTGACTTCTATAGGAGCCTATGTTCCTAACCGCATCGTAATCTGGACCTCGGTCAGGAAGACATGTTCCCGATCCGATTCGGAAGGAGCAAATGCCGTTAGGAGGCCTTCCTAACCGCATCGTAATCGGGCCCTAGGTGGGAATGCTTTCCTAACCGCATCGTAATCGGGCCCTTTATGTTAAAGTCCGTCCCTATCTTCGTAACAAAATCCAAGAAATTCTCAGTTCTCATTGGTTCAGAGGCATAGGGTGTTAGGTCACACCACTTCTGTCGCTCTTTACTCTCAAAAGTTCTTTGTTTAGACGCATGCAGTCATCATCGTCCTTCAGCAAAGGAAATCAAGATTTTCTCCTTCCTAGACTCGCGCACATTTGAAAACATTTTGTTACAGTTTACTAGCACAGTTATCCACAAAACTAAACATTTCCTCGGATAGTAGGAAGTTCCACTGATACTCCAAACATGTAGCCCTGGACAAGGAAAGAACACAATAATCATTGTGAAGGACAAAATACATTTTTTCAGCATTCTCCATTTAAAAAGCAAATGAACTCTTACTACGATTTGAGGCCTTCTCTGTAAAGCGTGCAGGTTTCTCTAGGAGAAATAAACGGACTCAATTATTTGTTCACAATAAAAGTTCCATCTCATTATTCATTTAAAATTTTACATTTGACTGATATAAACACAATTTTTTTTTTAACTATTATTCTATGTAATTAATATTGCTCATGGTAACACGTTTTCATTCACATTGCTCATGAAGATAACATTTTTTCTTTCTCTGCTGTCTTTCGTGCAGAAATCATTTGTGGCCTACATAAACCATTTGTCATTTTCCTACACCTTTCTTGTTTCTTTTCCAAAACACATGATGTTAATATTTTCTTGGTTAATTTCACAATCTTTGTTAATAATTTTCACACAATAGGAGGTTTAATGCGAGCAGGTTCTATTTACGAAAAACCCTGCTCCATCACCATGAATCTGAGTAACAAGAATGTCAGGTTTTGAAAACAGCAATTCTGTGGTATAAAGTTCTATGTAAAACGTAGGCCCAGGTGAAATTTTGTTTACATAATTTCTAGTGTTTCGCATTACATTTGTTATATGAAATGCCCGAGATGACGCTGTTACACCTTTTTGCATAATTGAGATTTCTGTTCAAATTTCTATCAAAGGAGCACTGGAACAATGTGAACGAACAGAAAACGAGTGGCTATTGTTTGCTGCTTGTGCGGTTTAATGCTAATTTTTAACATGTGTCCACCATCAAAAGAGGATACACGTAGAAAAAATAGCGGAAACATGCCAGATCAGCATTTTGTGTAAGAACACATTACTTTGTTTACATAAATATGCATTTTTGCATAATTTCCAAAAGAAAATTACATGAATTTCGACTTGGCCTGCAAAAAGTACCATAGCCAATCTTTCTGAGTTCTTCAAATATTCTTGCAAATATCCTTTTAAAAAAATATTGTGATATCGGGTGAATTCATTCCATTGCAATGCAATATATTCAAAGTTTCAACACTCACCTCAGATTAGAGTCTAGTTGTAATCCATTTTAATTTTGTTTTTTTAAAGCTGTCAAGTGATTCAACCTTATTCACAAAAAAGAGAAGATACAGCAACATTTTAATTGTAATTGTTTTATATATGGAGTGTGATTTAAGACAAAACAATTCTGTTTAGAATTTACTTTTCAATTATTCTGCATTATGTTGCGGTTTGCCATTTTCAGTTGATAATTATTAATCATGTAGCTAAAGTAAGAACATCTTAATTAAATACAGATTGTTTGTAGGAAGATCCTTGGAGGCTTGAGAACAATACCTGGGTTCAGCCTCTATTTCCATGCTCGTAACTGTGTGCAGTTTCATTCCTTATACAGTTCCCATGTCACTATTCAATTGTTTAACAGTTCAAGGTCACATCACATGTCATACTACTTCCACTGTGCGACCCTCTCATGATTGTATCTCATGATCTTTTCAAATTCACATTTGGCCTTTGCAGGATGATCCTTTGACCTCATCTGTTCAATATTTATCTAAGCACATGTTCACCGTGCCATGACTCACACTGTATTTTCTGAACTTTCCAAGTTATATATGCAGCTGCTTTAGCGCACACCATATCTTAATCTCATTGGGAGAAAGTATCAGCAAAACCTGGCTGAACTCAAACTACAGTATTGCTTAGTCGGTATGATAAAAAAGAAGGTTGAAAGTGCATGGGAAGTGCTGCTATTCTGCCGGCAGCTGTACTCTGGTGCAGGATGCTAGGGTCCACACTAGCCATCCGGCCTCTTCCCACACCTTTGACTCTTTTCTGTGTTTGTTCAAATAGAATCTATCATCATGAAAATACTTTATTTTTTAGCCAATGGGGGAACACAGAAGATAATGTTTCCTTTCCTTGAAATGCAGATGATGTGTATTTTCAAGAAAAGAAAAGTCATTTCCAAATTGCTCAAAGGGTTTAATGCTTTCTCTAAGGTACAAGGTAAAGGATTTATTCATAGATGTATATACGACAAAATTAATGTTTACATCATTCTGCAAAGCTAAAAATCAAAAACGTGATGAGTGGAATGCTTTCAAAAGGCTCAGCCAGTGGAGATCGCTTAGGCAGGATTCCAGTTACATTCTTTTTCGCCCACTATATGCCACTTTAGGCAGAGACCAGCCATTTGCTGTTCCTGTTCATTACTGTTCCTGCTCTAATTGGTGTTGCTCAGTCCATACTGCTAGCCCAAGCCCCTTCTGAATAGGTACGAAAATAATCTCAGACCTGTTTCAACCTATCTAGCCTTTATTAGTGAGGAATGGCGTGAGTCCTGTGGTGCAGTGACTGCTGGACCCACATCTGAGTGTACCCTTCGCCTGCAGCGCATCACCCTGAGAAAAACACAAAGGTGATTGGTGGACTGCTTGCAAACGTCTCTGCTACTGGCAATCAGTCAGGCTGCATTCCAGTCCATCATTTTACACCCACTTTTCCAATTCCCTTCAGGTATCAGTCATATGCAGTTCAGACTCACCCTCTTAATAATTTGGCTGGATCTTTGCAGCTTTTAGCAAAAAGGCAATGGCTTTGAGCATACTTGTTCTGTAAGGCAGAGGTTTTTCGCAGAGCAATGCAAAAATGCATTGCAAACAGCCTCTTTTAAGAATCAGCCATGTGTTCTTTATCCTTTGCCCATTCATTACAGCAATGTTGAAAATCCACAAGAAACTTGGTTGTCAAGTGTTTCTTTAAACCCACCAGCTTATAAACATCAAGTTCTCCATGCTGCAGGATAGTGAGTGGGAGGGTTGGATATGTGCTCGTGCTTAGAACAGATGCAATTTTATAATAGACTTCTTAGAACTCACCTGATCTTGATAGTCAGTAGTTCTTTAATTTCCCTGAGAAATTTGGTGATGCAGTAAACAAAAGAAGTCCTAATAAAGCTGGGTTTAGTTATATGTTTCATGAACACCTACAGATGAAAATGTAATGATATATAAACAATATCTTTCTAAGAGGATGAATCACAAAATAAGCAAGTATTGGCAAAGCCAATTGGGCTAGCTGTTAAACAGTGAGTGTCAAATTGGTGTCTATTGTCTTTGCCAATTCATGTTTTCACCGGTGCTTCTACAGATTTTACTTTTAAAGTTTCATTTTTAATTTACTGTTTTAAAATGTCTGTTGGCCATGTTGGAATGCTAAATTGAAAATGCCTAAAGGAGCTGGTGCGTCTCAGCATATGTGCACATATGCATGCACAAAGCATGTAAAAAAGAATTTCAAGGTGGTAGCCTTGTGCACGTATGCCTGCACATATATCATGACACACCAATATCCATTTTGGCAATGTCATTTACCATTCCAATGAGGCTGATAGACAGAATGGTAAGTTTAAGATTAAAAAAACTAAAGAGCGCAGGAGCACTACAAAAGAAGTAAACAGCCAGCGATCACTTTCCAGCTGTCAAACCCTAAAAAAATAGTTTTTAAATAAATGGGGAATGGGTTGGCTAAGACTGCAGGAGTGCCAGAGAGCAACGGAAGGAGGATTCGGGTGCAGATAAAGACAAAGTGAGAGGCATGGGGACTTGAAAAAAAATGTAATAAAGCAAAATGAAACTCGACCTATGAGCAGTGGGGGTAAAAAGAGAGACGTGAGGCAGAGATGGTAGGGAGAACAAGTGGAATGTGGAAAGAGCAAGGAAAGAAACTATATGCTCTCATGGATTGGTGAAAGAGAACTAAAAAGAGTACCCTAAAATCAGCAGAGGAAGGAAACTACTTATCTCCTCAGCAACAAACAGATGAATAGGGAGGAAAAGCATTGAGGAATTAACAAATAGTTATCACAGACATGAACTCGAACTAATCTTGAGCAAGGGGCTGGTCTAAGCCCACTCTACATATTGCATTGTAGAAAATATGTGTTCAAAACAGATTGCTAGAGGCTTTAATGGTTAGACCTACAATTTAACATTACTTTTTATTATCTGCCCCTATACAATGGGGGTGGGTTGCTCTAGTAAGTTCTCAACGTTTTCTGAAATAATTTAATGAAAGTTCTTTTAACACATTACAAAATGTACACTTTCACAGCGTCATGGAAATAGCTGTCTAATGAATATTAATTAGGCAGGTTGCTATGTTTGAACCCTAGGTAAATGGCAGCAAACACGGACTGCAAGGAACAGCAGACCACCATTCATGCACTTGTTTTCCCAAACAGAATTTTTAGAAAAATCTCTTGTTCCTTACAGAAACCATTGCTGAAAAAATAATCCCCTTTGGGAACACACCCTCTAGACCGGTGCATGCTACCCCTGAAGTTAACCAACACGATTCCCAAATAGGAACCTGCCCAGTGGGGACAGCTTTCCCTTTGCAAATCTATTGCTACATCCTTTAAGGAGTCAGTAGCATTGCAATGGATTACAGGTGCAAGTATGCGTATGTATCATTGGTTTGCCAACCATTGATACATACAATTCCAAATCGCAATTAGGAGTGGACACCCCTTTCATTCCCTTTCTTCATTGCAGTTCTTCAGAAGGAATGTTTGTATGAGTGACAATGTAGGTTTTCAGTAAATAGAAACAAATCTTCTTTTCAGTCACAAACCCTTTAATTTGCGAATCACAGGGTTAGCGACTGTAAAATAGCTTTGCACTTAAGGCCCTAAGGGCCAGATCTATCAAGTGTTTTACTGTTGCAGAATCGGCCCGTTTGCGAATGGTAAAAGACTTCTGTGATGTATCATCCCAAAAGGCATTTGCAAAATAGGGAATCGCAATTTTTGCGATTACCTATTTTGCAAATGCATTTAAGGAATCGCAATTTGCGATTCCTTAAATTCAATGCAGGAAGCAAGAAAAAATTGCGATCTCGCTTTAAGGAATCGCAAATTACCACCAACTTCAAGTTGGTGGTAATTTGCAAATTCCTAGAAAAATGCAAATTTTTGCATTTTTCCATGTGGCGCACACACATGACCTTAGGGCATGTATGTGCGCCACATGTGCACACTTACCTTTTTTGGGGGTGACTCAGGGTGGCCTTTTGGCCCCCTATCACCCTTGAAATTGCATTCGCCTCTAGGCCTATAGGAATGAATGGGAAGGCATTCCTTAATAGCGAATCGCAATTTTAGTTGCAAAACCTACATACATTTCATTTTGTGAGTCCATAATAGCGAATCAGTAAAATTCGCTATTAAGGACTCGCAAAATACAATGTTGATATATCTGGCCCTAAGTACCTTGACTACAGATAAAGTACCAATCTGTTACTAATGTTAATAGTTACAGAACTCAGTGAGGGAACACCAGATGCTGTTTAAGATAAACCATCACAGGCCCCAAGACACAAATATACAAGTATCTCGATTGTACACATTTAGAAAATGAAAACAGCTTTGTGGAAATTAATTTTTTAATGAAAACAGCTTTGTGGAAGTTAATTTTATTACCTGAAGGAGGGATGAGCTCTAATGTTAAAACAAGAGCTAAACACTGAACATATTGAGAGTGCGTATCCAACATCGAGTGGACTTTCTTGAGCAGGGCCAGTAAAATCTGTCTGGTAGGTGGTAACGCAAAAAGTAGTATTTGTCTACATAACCTTTTACTGCAGCCCCAGGAGAAGACATTGTTACTTCTACTAACATTTTAATAACTTCTTACTGGTCTGCCATGTTAAGGCATTAAGCCTACTGCAGAAGAACAATTTACACATGAGTAAATCTACATGGGTAAATTTACTCTTACATTTTGGAGTACATTTTTATTTTGGGCTATCCACCACTTTTGAGTGTAAATTCACTCCAAAGTGTAGACATACATGACTCCACCCTCTGAAAATGGGGAACAGAGCCAAATGTATGGGTGTAAAGTTACTAAGTGGTACTTTGAGATCTTGTTGGAGATCTCTGCCACTGCACTGGGGATCTCCCTATGAATAGAATAAGGAAAATGATTAAAGTTTATGAACTGTTTTTAAAAAATATTTTAGATATTATATTGTAAGATATATATTTAAAATACATTAGAGTGATTATTTCTACCTTATAACTAATAAAATAAAATATTAGAGCACAGTACCTCTTCATAGTAGTTAAAATACGTAATTATTCATTTTACAAACAAATATGATATATATAGATAATTTTAAAGTCGAAACAATTTTATTATTTTAACATTATTTCCTATGGTGTTACATTAAGGGGCCGATTCCGATTCGGGCCAGAAAATGTACCGACCGACTCGGTACGGGAATTTAGTCCGACCGACTCGGACCGGCGCCGCACGACCCGGGTAGTACGATGAAATGAATGTGAAATCCGACAGACTCGGACGGAATAAAAAACGACCGACCGAGCCGGACGGAAACAAGCCATCCGGCCGGGAAAACACGCGAAACGAACCGACCGACACGCACTCGGATTGAACCCGAACGAAACGTACCCGCGAACTCCGACCCGCGTAGTACGATGCTGTGCGTGCAAAACACGACCGACTCGCCCGGAGCACAAGCCGTACGACCGACACGCATACAAAACCCAGCCGAAGCAACCCAATACTATGCGACCGACTCGTACGCCGCACATGAAACCTAGCTGACACACAGCGGGAACGAGTCGGACAAGATCGCACCACACAACTGCAGCGTCCTACTCGGACACAAGAACGACTCGTACATGCACCAAAAACACCAAGGAAAAATTAGAAAACAAAGGGCCAAACAAGCAACCACTAAGCCAATAAATACAGGGAGGGAAAAAAAATGGAACAAGGACACACCTCCAACTCCACCTACATAAAGGCCACAAATCCCTACCATGATCCTTTGCAAATTCCACTGACCTGCCAGCACACAACACCATCACACAGCAACCACAGACACACTCACAGCTCATACATCACACAAACCACACACCATTACCACACCTACAAATAGCACCCTCACACACACCCAGCTAAACCTACACTCACACCCCCCACCTGCACACACACACACACATCAATCACCACCACCACCCATCACCATGCCCCCAAAGAAGAACCATAAGTTCCTAGATTGTGAATTGGAAGTCCTGGTAGACGAGATACTCAGGGTAGAGCCACAGTTGTTTGGTACATTGGTACAACAGACCCCCATGTCGCAGAAAACCAAGATGTGGGCGAGGATTGTCGACAGGGTGAACGCACAATCACCATGTTTGCGCACAAAGGAAGACATCCAGAACAGGTGGTATGATGTGCGCAGGAGGGTCCGGGACCTACTCAAAAAGGACTACCTCCTCAGCCAGCACACCGGCAGTGGCCCTCCTGCAAAACCAGTATACCTCAGGCCCTGGGAGGAGAAGGTGCGGGCCATCCTACCACCAGTGAGCGTATACGGACTAACAGACATCCCAGAGCCTGGTGAGTACACAACTAATATATACAATATGGTGTGACAACACACACACATCACAGTCAAGGGGATAGGCAAACCATGCACACTTAGCAAATACACAGCAACCAAAAGATATTCATCCCAAGATGTGAATGCTAGTCAGACAAACACAATACCTGCCATCTCATAGTGACATGTAACTGTGTCATGACATCTACAAACCTAACAACAAATACAGCAAGGCAGTGGCACAAATAGAACCAACAAACACTCACAGATATTTACCCACCACTAGAACACCACCTCACAGGGAAGCTCACTCAAAGGAAGGAATCCTGTGTATGCTGGTCAAGTCAGTGTAGCCAATAGCATGATGGGAGTGGTAGTCACAGATATTGGTCACACCCACAATTGGCCCATCAACACCACTCTCAACCATGCTCACATCACAGGGAGTGGATAAGGACTCACAAGATGGCTGACACTGGGTACTGCTGTGGGGAGCACAAGGCCCTGCTGGGAACTGTGCACCAACAAACAGCACAACACCACTGCCTGACATCCTGAAAGCCAACTTGCACTCCCTGCAATGCAAGCACGTTGCATGGTGGGATATCTGGCTGGGTGGGAAGGAGGACTCACAGCACTGACCATAGTTACAAGCAGCTCTCCTCACACACCCCTCAACACTAACTCCACATAACCCACCTGGGAGAATGCAATGCCTCACAGCCTAACTGAAGATCCCACAAAGAACCACCACCCTGGGTTATGCTGTGTGAAGCACAGGGACACTCTTGGGACTTGTAGCCAAACAACTGCCAGGACAACACTCCCAGCCATCCTGTCAGCACAGGCACCCCACCCCACAGGGAAGCAGAGTCAAAAGGAAGGAAGGATGGCCATGCTGGGAAGGGGGTGGAGGCAATAGCATGATGGGAGTTGTAGGCACAGATATTGCTCACCCTCACAATTGGCCCATCAACACCACTCTCAACCATGCTCACATCACAGGGAGTGGATAAGGACTCACAAGATGGCTGACACTGGGTACTGCTGTGGGGAGCACAATGCCCTGCTGGGAACTGTGCAACAACAAACAGCAGGACACCACTGCCTGACATCCTGAAAGCCAACTTGCACTCCCTGCAATGCATGCACGTTGCATGGTGGGATAACTGGGCTGGGGGAGAAGGAGGCCTGGATGGTAACCAAATACCACCAATGCTGGTCATGCACACACCTCAACATTCACATTGACATGCCACAGGTTGGCAGGACAATGTGCTACACCAATATCACTCACTGACTGTCACTATTTAGGAGAATGCAATGTCCTGGCCCACATCCAGAGGTACAGTCACAACTGTCAGGTGTTTGAACAATTGATGCCAGTAGAAACATAACATACAATCTGTGTCTCTCCCCAAAACAGGAGATGATGGGGACACAGCAGCAGACCAGGAGGACTCCCTGTCCCAGGCTCCGGGGAACACTGAGCTCACTGGTGTGGATCAGCCTCTGCACTCCTCGGATGGCGAAGAACCAGCTGGACCCTCCGGTGTGAGTCATCATGCAGCACCAGCAGGACCAACATCTGCACCCCCTGCACCCACCCCTCCAACAACTGCCAACACACAGGCCACCCCTGCCAACACGGACACACCAAGGACCACAGATGACAACAGCGCACGGACCCAGGCCCAAACTGGAGCTGCTGACAACGAGCCCAGGAACAACACCCAAGTGGGCCCACGGTCACCTGTGCGTGCCACTGCAGGTCCTGCACGTGTCGCCAGGGGTGGTGTGAGGGGTAGGAGACATAGGTCTCTCCTTGCAGAGGGGTCTGGACTGTATGATGACCCACAACTGGCACGCATCGCGGATGCGTACCAGACTAGCACCGGAGAGGTCAGCCAGGTAGTGGGGATCCTCAAGGACAAACAACAGCAGCAGGCTGCCCATCATGCCCGCTTGGACTCCCACATGTCCCGTGTCGAGACACACATGTCACGTGTCGAGACACACATGTGTGGCATGGAGTCCAAGTGGGACACATTGGAACAACTGACAGCGGTGCATAGGGACATACTGACATGCCTCCGCCAGATCAGCACCAACATGGCCTCACCTCCCTGTGTGCCCACAACATCTGCTGCTGAAACAACTGCAAATGCCACAGGGAGGGAGGAGGACTCTGGCAGAGAGTCGCCTGCACCGCCGCAGCCTGCACCTGAGGGTCCCCCCAAGAAGAGGGGCCGTCCGAGGAGGCCAAACTGAGAGGCCGATGGCCATCTACATCCCCCAGGAAGCCAACACCTGTTCTGGAACTTTTCCTCTGTGTGCATACTGCACGCCCTGTTGAAGCCAAGCCAACTCTCCCACATGACATGGGGAGCTCTAGTTGACCAAATGTATCAGATGACTGTGGACTTTACTCTGGACTTTTCAGCTACCAAGACTTCCAATTCACATGGGAACTTTGGATCCAAATTTCTATGTACAGCACCCACCATCCTGTGCACCATCCTCACACCTGTATGTAAATAAACTCACCAATACACCATATCTGCCTCTGTTGTGATTCCAACGTGGTTTTTGTCATGTAGATGTTGATCTTCTAAATTACACTGTGCATGCTAACTGCTACAGCAAGTCCAACACTGTCATGTCAGTCATGGCGACGTGACACATATGAGGGAGACACACCACTAGGGCCACAAAACACATACACACCAGGGCCATCAGACTCATCACCTATACTGATGTTGCAAGGAAGTACAGTGGAATGTACAGACACGCCACCTATTCACAGTCACTGTCAACTAGACAACAGGTGCAGTAAGCAAATGTCAGTCAGATGTGTGACTACAGACAACGCACATCCCAAAGTCAAGCACAGGTTTATTACACATTTCCAACATGTAGTTTCCACTACAAATGCAAGCTAATCCAACCTGGCTGTGGCCACAAAGTCAAAAAGTGCAGAAGATAGAAAGTCCAGGGGTGTGTGGCACATCACCTGTAGGGAATCGACTGCTTCCACCTTGGAAGTTGAATCATGGATTCGGGGGATCCAAGTTGATCAGACAACTCCAGCAGCACCCTGTGAAGGACAGACATGACACACAGTCAAAACCACTGAAGAACAGCACAGAACGGCAATACTCATGTCTAATACATGTCACGAGATAACTACACAAAACCAAGTTAGCATGTCAACACTGTTGGGCAGTACAGACCACCTGCAAGGACACATCGCTGCACGCATCCAGTCAAGTAGCACATGGCCACACTCAAACAGCACCAGAGCACCACACACACATATCATGCAAACTCAAATCATTGACATTACAGCCCTCTGGAGACTCACATTCAGCTGAAGAAGTTGGTGATGAGCTGTGTGCGGACATCACCATCATCATCATCTTCACTGGCATCGTGACCCAGGCCAGGATCTTCCACAGGTGGCGGACGTTGGTCATCGTCATCCAGGATGAGAGGCAACTCCTTCCGCACTGCCAGGTTGTGTAGCATGGAGCAGACGATGACAATCTTGCACACCTTTGCTGGGGCATATGGGAGGGCCCCTCCTGTCTTGTCCAGGCAGCGGAAGCGGCTCTTCAGGAGACCAAAGGTCCGCTCAATCACCCTCCTCGTCCGACCATGTGCCTCATTGTAGCGCATCTGGGCTGGTGTCACAGGGTTCCTGAGGGGTGTCAGCAACCACGGCATGTTGGGGTATCCCGAGTCACCTACAGACAGACAATTGCACATTAGCCGATTCGAAAATGTATGCGGAAAAGAACATAGCAGAACACACACAATATTACAAAGTCAGTACACACCAACAAGCCAGGCATGCTGGTTTGGCATCTGTGACATCATCCTCAGGATGCGACTACTCCTCATCACGTAGGCATCGTGTGCAGAACCGGGGAAACGGGCACACACATGTGAGATGGTCATATCTGCAAGACATACCACCAGAGCATTGATCGAATGGTAATGTTTACGGTTGCGGTATGCCTGCTCATGTGCCTGTGGTGGTATCAAAGACACATGTGTCCCATCAATGGAGCCAATTACATGTGGCATCCTCCCCAGGGCATAGAAGTCACTCTTGACGTCAGTGAGTCGTTGACGTGTTGGGAAATAGATGTACTGGTTGAGGTATCTCAACATTGCACCCAAAACATCGCGTAGCACACGGCTGAACATAGTCTGTGACATCCCACCAGTAGTTGCCACAGTGTGTTGAAAGGTACTGGTGGCAAAGAAGTGTAGGGCTGCCATCACCTTCACCTTGGGGGTCAGCGCTGTAGGATACAGCCGGGCAGGCTGTAAATGTGGGGCCAACCGCACTGCCAAATCCTCAATCAGCTGCCTGGTGAAGCGGTACCGTCGGATGCTGTCACGTTCCACCATCGTTGCCAGGTCTGGGAATGGTCGATGGACAGCAGGAGCCCTGCAGTGCATAGGTGAAGAAAGCAAGATTGTCAGTCACCCCACCAATGTGCCATTCACCATACTCAATTTCACATGACACATCATCAACATACACAAGTACTTGAAGTGTGTGTCGTCCCGTTTGGACATATATGGCACCTACATGGACATCATCTAACATCTCTCTGTTCAACAAGTGTTGACAACTGGTTCCAGGGTGTGCTATGGGACACCATTAGGCTGTGTCACAGTACACATTAACTGCTCTCACGTTCCACACACATACCACAGTGACATGTCTGGACAGATGCTCCACAGGCATCACAGCTCATTGACAGGTAGATTCCCAGGGAGCCTGTCTTGCCACATGGACACTGGCATGACATGGCGTATCATGTACACGTCAGAAAAACAAACATGACACCCACAGGTGGTGGCCCCTGTAGCCTCTGCAGGACAGACATGGACGTCTGTGACACACACACACACACCATCAAAGTTCATGCACAAACCACGTGGATGTGGAGACTGTCTCCCATTGTGCACATGGAGTCAGAGACATGTGATACACAACATGCACACAGACTGTGGAGGGACATCACTATTGTTGGAATGGGCCACCCTGTGACGTACATGCCTTCCCACATGTGAGCCTGGGGGTATGTGACATGTCATACACATACACAACCTGGAAATGTGACCATGACACATGCTCAGAAATGAAAAGTTGCACACCACAGTGGTCATGTGCACAACACACAAAGGACCCTGTCCCCATTAACACGTGCACAGCCTGGGTGTGTCTGCCCCCAAGTGCCACCCCAAAATCCACATGTTCACCCCCATACACAGATAAGGTAATGCTGCCACACATGCCTCATAGACAGTGTGGACTGGGTGTGGTGTTGTAGGTGTGCCCCTGAGTCCCTGGAAAGTAAATGTGGCTGGCATAGGTTCACCAGTGACCAGCATGGTGACATATGCGTGTGACCTGTCCTGGTACGCTTTGTAGAGCAATGGACCGATCGGTGTGCCCGCAAAGACCATTGCATTGAATGTGAGCGGGTACGCGTTGTATGCCTGGTACGCGTTGCACAGCAATGGTCCGATCGGTGTGCCCGCATGGACCATTGCATTGAATGTGAGCGGGTACACGTTGTACAGCAATGGTCCGATCGGTGTGCCCGCACGGACCATTGCATTGAATGTGAGCGGGTACGCGTTGTATGCCTGGTACGCGTTACAGCAATGGTCCGATCGGTGTGCCCGCACGGACCATTGCATTGAATGTGAGCGGGTATGCGTTGTATGCCTGGTACGCGTTGCACAGCAATGGTCCGATCGGTGTGCCCGCACAGACCATTGCATTGAATGTGAGCGGGTACGCGTTGTACAGCAATGGTCCGATCGGTGTGCCCGCACGGACCATTGCATTGAATGTGAGCGGGTACGCGTTGTATGCCTGGTACACGTTGCACAGCAATGGTCCGATCGGTGTGCCCGCACGGACCATTGCATTGAATGTGAGCAGGTACGCGTTGTATGCCTGGTACACGTTGCACAGCAATGGTCCGATCGGTGTGCCCGCACGGACCATTGCATTGAATGTGGCTGGTACAGCGTTGTACAGCAATGGTCCGATCGGTGTGCCCACACGGACCATTGCATTGAATGTGAGCGGGTACGCGTTGTATGCCTGGTACGCGTTGCACAGCAATGGTCCGATCGGTGTGCCCGCACGGACCATTGCCTAGAATGTGAGCGGGTACGCGTTGTACAGCAATGGTCCGATCGGTGTGCCCGCACGGACCATTGCATTGAATGTGAGCGGGTACGCGTTGTACAGCAATGGTCCGATCGGTGCGCATGCATTGGCTGGGGCCTGGCATGGCAACGGACGCGTTTTTGAAGCTTCAACTAGTCTGATGCAGTGAATTCAGTTGGCCAGCCACAACAATGTTGCAAGTTCATGGGTGTCATGAAGTTGAAATTTTTTAAGGATGCTGTGGGCGTGTCTTGGTGCTGCAATTCCATGGATTGGTCAGATTCATAAGATGCATACGACTTGGACCTATCACTTTGGACACATGGCACAGTATCTGCCTCTGCAGCACACATATAATGCTGGCTGTTCCCCTGAGGCTTCACTTGCCTGCACTACATGCTCCAGGACGACATCTGCCACTACACTGCTACTGTCTCTGCATCCTCTGGCTACTGCAATGGCACGTACTGTGGAGAGAGCCCCAGCCTTCACCCAAGAGGAGAACCAGGCCCTGCTGGACAACCTCCTTCCACAGTACAGTAAGCTGTATGGGACACCAGGGGAGCAGGTGAGTGTGCTGTCCACTGCCTTACTAATTGTGCATGTTGTCTGACTAGCAGGATTTACAGTGTGCACACCACTGGCTAGCATGCTCACTGAGTAGTACTCACCCCCCAAAGTGTGTAGTCACATGCACTGAACAGGTACAGTGGAGTAACAGTGCATTCAAACAAGGTTCACTTCCCATGCAATGATACCATGTAGTAACTGCTGGCAAACTGTCCATAGCCCTCGTTGCACTGCCTGTGTACATCATATGCCCCTGTGATTGAGACATGTATTTCCAACTGTGTGATGCACGGATATGTTGCATGTGTAGTAATGGCCTTTTCACTTTGTCATCCTCACAGGTTGATGCCCATCAGAAGCAGGATATCTGGCTGGCCATCGTCCGGGGAGTCAGATCCGTGGGGGTCTACAAGCGCCGGATCCGCAACTGCCAGAAGAGGTGGCAGGACCTTCGGGGCTGGACCCGAAGGATTGCAAGGGTCCAGCTGAAGCTGTCACCTCCTCGCAGGAGGGGCGGACACCGGATCCTGACCCCCCACATGCTCCAGATCCTGCCGGTGGTCTTCCCAGAGCTGGATGGGCAGCTGAAGGGCAGACAGCAGCAAGGAGGGGGTGAGTCAAAGACTGCACTGTGAACTCTGTCTGACATTCTATGTGCCCTCCTGTGGCGTGGTTAAACTTCCCCAGTACATCAGTCTTGTTGTCCAGTACCCATGTCCCTCTATTGTGACATGGCCACTACCCATCTGATAGGCCGGTGTGCTCCTTACGCTCAGGATAATTGTGTCACTCGGGTACAGGGTCCTTGCATTTTGCTTTGCTCAAGGTGGGTGACAGCTTTTGTTCCCGTGATATTGCGTTAGCCTTCATGGGTGGGCCAATTGCTCACACAATGCCTGAGTCGTGCAATGTAGTCTGGGTGTAACTTTAATATGTGATCCACTTGCAGATCAGAATCACCACATGTCCCTGGGGTATTTGCCACACCCCCATGCTGCGGGTGGGTAAAATGTTTGGGCCTCAGGAGTATGTATGTCAAGTGTGTCACACATGCCTAGCCACCTGCCTACTGACCAGGGCTCATCCATCTTGCAGGTGGAGCCGGACAGTCATGCCTACTCCAGGGCATACAATACACTCTGTACTCCCACTCCTGTGTGTCAGCTGACATGCTGTGCTCAGTGAAATGTTCCCTCAGGTGTCTGCCTCTGTGTCGTTGTGCTGTGACTACGTAGTCGGGACTCCTGTGATGTTTATCGGTTAGGGGTCAGCATGCCATCTGCTATTGGACCATGTGAGACAAGACTTCTGTGACTTATAGGTGTTTGATCACTTGACTGTGCAGACAGGTGTATGCCACTGTGACTTTCAGGCAGCTGTTTTTCACTCTCAGCACACTGTGGGGTGCTCATGTTCAGAGAGTTGTGTTTCATGTCCCCCATATGTCCAATTGGTATGATGTGGACAAATAGTAGTTCAGATGATGTGGTTTTGGGGGATGGACATGTGCACTTGTCAGTTACATTACTTGCCTTCCCCATGTCCTAGGATTGTGACACAGTGCAGACTGTTGTTGGCTGGCTGCCATGGCCATGTGACTGGAGACAGTGATGTATGACCTTGCAGGCATGCCTGTGTCATGGCATTAAACTTCCTAAGAGTGATCCTGCAGGGGAGTGTCATGTGCAACATGCACCCCATTGTGGCATTGACTATCCTGACATGGGTGCATCATGGTGTCTGGTGCTGGTATGCATCACATGCATTTCTATTTAGACTCTGGCCGTCCATTTATACAGACACCTGCACTGACTCAGTGGCAAGAGATGTGACATGGGCATGTTCACATACTTCACCGTGTTCTCAGCAATGTCCAACTACTGTGTAGGTGGTGCATGTGTCCACATTGGGGTATTACCATCAGACAGGCACCAGACCGATGGGTGCAAGGGCAGGAGGGGTGTGAGTTCCATGGTTGACCATCAGACTGACAATTGGCTTCTCCTAATCTGTGTGATGACTTTTGGCAATGTTCTACTAGAGATGCCAGGGCTTGCTCTGTGATGTGCTGTACTTACTGTGGTGTGTGCGGTCAGTGCAGGTGACTGATGTTTGTCTGTTTCCCTAATTGTTTGCAGATACATCCACAGCCACAGGAGGGGACAGCTCCACGGACCAGGAGGAGCAGCGGAGACAGACTGGGTCAGCGTCCGACGAGTGGTCAGGGGGACCCAGTGGCACGGAGGGCGAGGGGAGCCACACCGAGGAGTCCTCAGCACCATCCACCTCAGCTGGGGACCACAGCAGCTCGGAGGATGACTCCCTTGTGGATGCGGGTGTCAGCAGCCACAACACCCCAGCTAGTCTGTCTGACCCCACCACCACCACCACCGCCCTCCCATTGGCTCCCATTCCTGAGGTCCGTGGAGGCTCCCATGCTCGGGAGCGTGTCTCCTTCAAGCCAGGCACCGCACCCCCTGCCCCTGTGTCCCCTGCTGCCCTGAGTGAGGAGTCTGTGTACCTCTTTCGGCAGCTCCATGTAGGGCAGACAGCAATGCTGACTGTCCTCCATGCACACCCCACTCTGTTGACACAGCTGGTGTCGGTCATGGAGGGCATCTCAACGGGTATGTCTGCCCTACAGAGGAGCAATAGGTCCATGGACTCCTCCCTGACGGCAGCAGTGTCCCTCCTCCAACAGTCCCTCACCCCTCCCACCTCTGCCCCATCCACACTTCCTACCACCCTACCTGTCCAAAGCACATGCACACCTGCACAATCACCCAAACACACAGACACAAGCAGCACACACACCCCCAAAACCAAGGCAAGACATGCACACAAGCATCCTCAGGGGACTGATTCCACACACACAGGGGATGGGGAACTGACACACACACAGGCAACCACAGTCACTCTGCAATCCTCAAGATCCTCTCCCTCCAAGACCCCTTCCCTTGCCTCACCTGCAACCCCACATACACAGCAGCTCTTCCTCTTTGACCTCGGCCTCTTCCCCTCCAATCCCACTGATCCAGCATACCGGGGGAAGAGTAAGTCCACACACAGAGAGGGGAGTGCCCCTCGCCCCCGGAGACCCTCCCCCAGGTGCAGGCAGAGTGAGCCCCCCACCCGCAAGTCCCCCGGACCCGGAAGAGCAAGACCCCGCCACCGCCCTGCAAGTCACCCACCCAGTCTCTCACCTCCATCCCCCAGGCCACCACTCCACAGGTTCCACCGCCACACCCTGCCCCAGGTTCCCCACACACCGATACCGCATCCCCAAACTGCTCAGGCCCTCCCCCTGCCACTTGCTCTTCCACCCCCAAACCAGACGCTCTGCCTGTATGTGCCACTGATGTGGAGACCGTGTCCCCCCCTCTGTCCTGCCCAGCTCTTCTGTCCCCCTTCCACTCCCTTGAAGTCATGCACTGCGGTGGAGTCCACAACAACCCCGTCTGACTCGGGCACTGCATTGGGGACCCAGTCCACTCCATTTGACCAGCCCACTGCAGTGGTTGCAGCACCAACACCATAGGACTTGGGCCCTGCGGTGGTGCCGGCCCCCCTGAGTCAGACACCTCCACTACAGTTTCCGGTGACACTCCTGCACCCACCTCACCTTCCCTGCCTCCTTCTGGCATCCCCTGATCCTGTCCCTGCGGTGCCTGGCCTGCCCCTCATATGCCCCTCCAAGGGGATGTCCCCTGTTGGTACCTGTGCAGGCAAGCAATTGGTGACAAGTTGTCACACATCACCCTGTTGGGACTGTGTATTTGGACTGGACATTGGCCGTAGTTAATTTTGGACTTTTGATTTCAGTTGCACACTTGCTGAATAAAGCCTCTTTTTGTTTACTTGTGGTTAATCTTTGGTGGTACATGATGTAGATGTGTAGAATCATGCATTTGCTGTTGTAATTGTGTTCAGATCAGGTAAATGAAGTTTTGCTGTGATGGGCTCCATGTGATCCATGGGATATGTGTCCTAATCTAGTCTGGATCTATAGCATCCCTTGCTGCAGTCTGAGGGTGTGATGTTCAGCATTTGACACAGGGATGTACGTTTAGCATTTGTAGATTACCATCTCTGTCCTACACTGTTGCACATCTGTTGGGCTTACCACTGTCCAATGTTCCTAGTACCCTGACTGTGTGCCCGTCTCCACTGGACATGCAGTTTTGCACATCAATTTTGGAGGACTCATCTGTGTATACAGTACAACTGGATTGCCACGTGTTTTGGGTGTATGCAGATGACTGACGTGACACTCCCGTACCCAGGCTGATGTGAGCAGAGGCTTCTGTGTGTTGTAGTTGTTGACTCACTGACGGAGTGTCCTGCTGATATGTTTGAGTCGTGCACAGACAAGGTTTGGCACAGTGGACCTTCAACAGGAGTGGAGTGCCCTCATGGCTGTGTGTAATCTGGTGACATTGCGTGTGCCCGTGTTGTGTGTTGTGTGAGCATGTCTGTGCATGTTCCCTTCCCTTTTCATACACAGGCTGTGTCCCTAGGGATGTTCCTGTTTGTGATGCTTGCAGAGTTGGTATGTGTTCATCCAGCATCTTGGACCTGGTTTCTCCGTGATGTAGGTGCATGGCAAACTGATGTTCATGAGGTTGTCATCCCAGGTTGTCTTTGTTGTCAGGGCTGGGGATGTGGGCAAACGCTGATGGGACACATTCAGGATTCCCTTAGCACTTGTTGTTTACACAAGTAATGTGATTTTGAGTTTGTGGTAGCTTTCAGTGATTGTGACGCGTTGTGTGTGTGACTGCTGCCACTCCTCAGGGTCAGAGCTGCAATGTTGGAAGTTGTGTACGTGTGTTCTTTGTGTCTCACCTTGGCTTCTTCGTTTGTGTGTGACTATGGCCAGGATCCCATTGTTTGTGGTGGATTTCACATCATGCGCATGTACGGCGTACTGTGCTGTGTGTCATACATAGACGAGTCATGTTGAGTGGGCATGTGTGATCGGTTTCTGCACCTTAGTTCCCCCCACCACCCCTGGGATTGTCATGGGTGCATGTGCAATGTCACCAGTCCATGTGAGCTTCACTGCTGCACATTGGTGGAGATCAGGGTGTGTGGTGTTGAGTGTGCAAATGTGAGTTGTTGCACGGCTAGACCACTACCTCCATATTGGCCTTGGCTGGCAGGCCCTGCTGATTGATTGGAGCTTGTGTAGGTGTGATGGTAGTTTGTAGCTGAGGACACATGGCTGTGGTTCACAGTGTGATCAACATCTAACTTTGTCATCACAGTGGAATTGTCATGCAGGCTAGTGTCTGCACAATGTGGGGTCCCTGGGGGTAGTGCTGTGGTGGGTGTGTCTCTTGCTGTGTTAGTTGCTGTTCCTACAAGCTTGTGTGACATGTGTAATTTGGGCTCCCTCTCATCTAACAATGCCAGATTGCCCATATAGGGGAATCCAATCCATGAGTTACTTGTGTGTGGCACTGTATACACATCTGTGTAATTGGGATTCAGGCCTCCTCATGTGTTGTGTGGTTGCCTGGGGACACTGGCACACACCCCCATCACCTGTTGTGTTTGATATGCAGTGTGAGTCTTCCTGTTTGTGTTAGTGCATTTGCATCACTGCATTGGCATTTCTGTAGTGTGCCATTGGCTGTTTGTTGTTTGGTGATTTTCCCCTGCTCTCCCTGGGACTCCTGGGTCATCAGTCAGCACAATGATCATGGTTAGTATGTCCCATTGCTGCCATGGTATGGTATTTGTTCACCTGACATTGACAGTCTCCACAGGTTATATACATTTGTGTGTCCATAGGTGCAGATATGTGGGTCAGCATCATGATGGTCACTTCTGTCATTGTGTAATTGGCTGATTGTTGGAAATGTGGTCCCCCATGTGTGATGTTTGTATGCACATGGCCAAAACGATGTTTCTGTGTCACTGCACTGTTAGCCTCGCCCAATCTATGTTGCAATGGGACACAAGCACTACTATGCCACAGATGTTTTTGTTGTTGTGTGACCAGGATTCATCCATACAGTTTGTCTTTGGCAGCTTTTACCATGCCTACACTTACCTTATGATCACCGTGGTGATGGTGCTTTGGGCCCCATTGCCACACTGATCAAAAGGTGCATCAGCCTTGGACCCCACACTTACCTTTTGGTGACTGTGGTGATGGTGCTTTAGGCTCCATTGCCACACTGATCAAAAGGTGCATCAGCCTTTGACCCCACACTTACCTTTTGGTGACTGTGGTGATGGTGCTTTAGGCCCCATTGCCACACTGATCAAAAGGTGCATCAGCCTTGGACCCCACACTTACATTTTGGTGACTGTGGTGATGGGGCTTTGGGCCCCATTGCCACACTGATCAAAAGGTGCATCAGCCATGGACCCCACACTTACCTTTTGGTGACTGTTGTGATGGTGCTTTAGGCCCCATTGCCACACTGATCAAAAGGTGCATCAGCCATGGACCCCACACTTACCGTTTGGTGACTGTGGTGATGGTGCTTTAGGCCCCATTGCCACACTGATCAAAAGGTGCATCAGCCATGGACCCCACACTTACCTTTTGGTGACTGTGGTGATGGGGCTTTGGGCCCCATTGCCACAGTGGCCATGGTCGGCTTGTATTGTGGAGGCCACACACTTTTATGTGTCACACATGTGATAGTGGGTCACATTGTATGTTCATTGTCATGTTTTGTGTTGTTGGCATTTGACATGGACTACACACGCTTGTCATGTTGTTTGGGTGGATGTAATTTTCTGTGATTCCTTATGTGGGAGTATGCTGGTTGTGTCATGCATTACCCGTCCTATGAGTAGGGGTGGTGGTAGTGGCAGGCATCCAGCCCCCCATGGGTAGAGGTGGTAGTAGTGGTAGGCATCTGGCACCCCCTGAGTAGGGGTGGTAGTGGTTGTGGGCATCCAGGCCCCCATGGGTAGAGGTGGTAGTAGTGACAGGCATCCAGCCCCCCCTGGGTAGGGGTGGTGGTAGTGGTAGGCATCTGGCACCCCCTGAGTAGGGGTGGTAGTGGTGGTAGGCATCCAGCCCCCCATGGGTAGAGGTGGTAGATGTGGTAGGCATCTGGCACCCCTGAGTAGGGGTGGTAGTGGTGGTAGGCATCCAGCCCCCATGGGTAGAGGTGGTAGTAGTGGTAGGCATCTGGCACCCCTGAGTAGGGGTGGTAGTGGTGGTAGGCATCCAGCCCCCCATGAGTGGGGATGGTAGTAGTGACAGGCGTCCAGCCCCCCATGGGTAGAGGTGGTGGTAGTAGTAGGCATCTGGCACCCCCTGAGTAGGGGTGGTAGTGGTGGTAGGCATCCAGCCCCCCCAGGGTAGAGGTGGTAGTAGTGACAAGCATCCATCCCCCCCTGGGTAGGGGTGGTGGTAGTGGTAGGCATCTGGCACCCCCTGAGTAGGGGTGGTAGTGGTGGTAGGCACCCAGCCCCCCATGAGTGGGGATGGTAGTAGTGACAGGCATCCAGGCCCCCATGGGTAGAGGTGGTAGTAGTGACAGGCATCCAGCCCCCCATGGGTAGGGGTGGTAGTAGTGACAGGCATCCAGCCCCCCATGGGTAGAGGTGGTAGTAGTGACAGGCATCCAGCCCCCCATGGGTAGAGGTGGTAGTAGTGGTAGGCATCTGGCACCCCCTGAGTAGGGGTGGTAGTGGTGGTAGGCATCCAGCCCCCCATGGGTAGAGGTGGTAGCAGTGGTAGGCATCTGGCACCCTCTGAGTAGGGGTGGTGGTAGTGGTAGGCATCTGGCACCCCCTGAGTAGGGGTGGTGGTAGTGGTAGGCATCTGGCACCCCCTGAGTAAGGGTGGTAGTGGTGGTAGGCATCCAGCCCCCCATGGGTAGAGGTGGTAGTAGTGGTAGTAGTGGTAGGCATCTGGCACCCCCTGAGTAGGGGTGGTAGTGGTGGTGGGCATCCAGGCCCCCATGGGTAGAGGTGGTAGTAGTGACAGGCATCCAGCCCCCCATGGGTAGGGGTGGTGGTAGTGGCAGGCATACAGCCCCCATGGGTAGAGGTGGTAGTAGTGGTAGGCATCTGGCACCCCTGAGTAGGGGTGGTAGTGGTGGTGGGCATCCAGGCCCCCATGGGTAGAGGTGGTAGTAGTGACAGGCATCCAGCCCCCCTGGGTAGGGGTGGTGGTAGTGGTAGGCATCTGGCACCCCTGAGTAGGGGTGGTAGTGGTGGTAGGCATCCAGCCCCCATGGGTAGAGGTGGTAGTAGTGGTAGGCATCTGGCACCCCCTGAGTAGGGGTAGTAGTGGTGGTAGGCATCCAGCCCCCCATGGGTAGAGGTGGTAGTAGTGGTAGGCATCTGGCACCCCTGAGTAGGGGTGGTAGTGGTGGTGGGCATCCAGGCCCCTATGTGTATATGTGGCATTGGTGATGGCCATCCCGCCCCTATGGTGCTGCTGTTGCTGGTGTAAGTAACTTCTGCATCCCTCTGTGTGTGTGTGATATGTCGGGTACGTGTAGTTTGTTTTTGTTGTTGGTGTCTGACTTACCTTCTGCGCCGTACGCGTCCGTGCCTGTTTCGGTAATAGATGTAGAATATTGGTAGGATCGGCACTATGGGATTCATGGTTGGTTCGTCTCGTTCGTCTTTCTCTTTGCTTCGCCTCGTCCTCGTCGCTGGCGTGTTCGTCTCGTAGCCGTGGATCGTCTTGTGGCGCGAATCGGAGCTTATGTGCGCCTCTCCGGATGCTTTGACGTGCCGTGCGTAGCGACGGGTTCAGCGCGTACGGAAAGCGCATCGTACTTGTCCGGCCGGACGGGGCTGCATTTTGGCTTCCGTGCGACTCGATTTTGCGTTTCCGGATCCGCCTCGGTCGGAGAACAGGACCTGTATTGGGTGAGTACGACTGGGTCGGGATTTGGGCAGTTGTGCGCATCGTACTTGCTCGTTCGGACGTATGTGCGAATCGGTCGGGAAACAGGCATTCGCCTGGCTTTTTCCCGGCCGAATGGTATTAGGTGCGCCTCCGACCGGGATCGGAATCGACCCCTAAGTCTCTGCCTCTTTTATTTTCTATGAGAATGTGTTGCCATAGCTGTCACTAGCCTTGTGTGGTGCTAGGATTACTCCAAGGCTGGGCTGGAGTACGTTTAATACTGTTTTGCCAGCTTTATGACATTAGTACATGAGTAGCTTTTGTAGTGTAGTTTGGGAATAGCAATGATTTTACTCTTTTTGGAGGACGTTGGTCTTGGTATGCCCCTCTTTAAATTCCTCCTTACCCCTTCCTAACACACTCTTTATCTTTGCTTGAACCAGGCCTGTTTAACAGCAGATATTTCCAATTTTTCTACCATTCTCTGTAGTCCCTCCGACAGTTACTGCTAAGGCCCGATTACGAGTTTGGCGGTACAGAGCCAGGTTTGCCCCACCGCCGCACCGCCAAACCCATGGTGAGGCCGACCGCCAGATTATGAGTGTAACTCATGTCTGGCAGACTGTTTTTGACGTTCCCATGGCAGTGCCTTTAAAAACAGGCACCGCATTGAGGACTCCCAAAAAAGTTCCTGCACGGCATGGACTGAAAAGTCCATGCCGTGCAGGAACTTGTGTACATGCACACAGGGGGGCACAAGCAGTGCCCCTCTGTGTGTATCCACAGGGTGCAAAGGCACAGGAGGCCCTGTAGGGCCCCTTTGTTTCTTCTCCGCCAGGGTTTTCATAGAGGAGGACCTGCCAGTCCCACTGCCCAACTCATAATAGGGTGGTGGGGAAACCGCCCCCACCATGCCCCCGCAAGTCTGGCAGATTCGTAATCAGCCCCTAAGTATTAAAATTACATGTACAGAAGTCCCCAATAGAAAATCTAATAGGTACAAAATGCATTTTATACATAGGGCCCATTGTTAGCTGTAGCAATATTGTAAACTAATTTTACTATACCAACAAAGTAAATTCTAACTGACAAGATATGAATTGAAGGTTTTTGGAGGTTCATCCTTGCTTTTATTTGCAATTTTTAATGTCCTTTTCTTCTTTTTGACTTATTGGATGTGTATATAATATCGATTGATGTTCTGCACCTGATTGTGTGCCAACATGAAAAATCAATACATTTATTACTTTGAAAAAAGAATCTGACAGATATATTTGTCACAAGATGTTTAATGATCTTTGTTTGCAAAGCCAATTGTTGTGGGCAAATAGTTGGCATCCTGTCACCTGGACCACCATATTTCTGTAGGCTTCCTCATTCTAATCTATTGTAATATGGTAATGTAGTTAGATTGAATAAATTATTGTGAGCCAAAACTACAACTCCAATCTCATGATGCTTTAGTTGTCCAATGCCAGCACATGACTGGAAAATTGTTGGCCAAGGTGACATGGAGTCATTTGATAGCCTTACATGAAACCGGTGAAGTAGCTTCAATAGAATATATTTGCCCTCAGACTGGAATGCTTAGAATGGGCAAGCCTATCAGAATGTTCTCTGATTAATATATAATGACCAATGTTAATTAGTTCAGGGAGCATCCCATGGCTGCCAGCTCCAAGTCCTTCCTTCCGGTGTGCTCTGAATGAATCTTCCCCAAGCCCCTTTCCAAGCACATACCCCTTCTTGACTTTTAACATGTACAAGGGATCGCAGCAGCAGCAGCTGGATCCATAATTCACCTGGAGCTCATCAAAAAGGGCTTCACAGCCCTGTGGAGCTCTGTCTTTCTCATCAAAAGGAACCTGTGGTGCTTCTCTGCTTTTCTTTCTCTCTTCAGTGAGCTCATGTTCCAGTGTCCAGCACCTCATTTTATTGTCTCACTTTGAGAGAATGTAAGCCTGATCACCAAAAAGTAGTAAAAAAGAAATAAACATTGCAGTTTGTTAATTTTTTTAATTATTTTTGTTTGACTATTTGGGCTTTCTCATCAATAAGGCAAGGACAAGAGCCAGACTTGAGACATGAGGGTGGTATCTATGCCACGTGTCTTACCTTAGGTGTAACTTACCATTTAGAACCTGGAAGTCTCTAGCTGCAAGGGGTTCCATGAGTGACTGTTCTTGGCTGAAACTCAGTGGCTGATGTTCATTAAAGTGGCCTACATATTCACCATGTATGTGTGTTCCTCATTTGAGAAAGGCAGGAAGAAGCCCACGACAAGAACCCTTTGTAGAGAGAAAAAGAAAGTGAGAGAGTGAGTGAGAGAGAGGTGAGCACTGAGGAACCATTTATCAAAAGGTTCTAATGAGGGAGGGAATGCAAATAGCCTAAGTGCCCTCACTTGCTCAGCAATAAGCTCTATTAATTACCCCCCTCATTATGCACATTTAACAGATGCAATTAGCATTAACAAACTACAAGTTGATGGAAGGAATGATTTAATTAATCTCGGACACAGGCACTCACTTTGGACGCATTCCAGACCATCATTTTTCACCTTCTATGCCACTCTAGACAGAAATGGTCTGTATGCAAATCAGTATTGATCCTGCTTCAATAGGAACACTCCAGCCCAAACTGCCAGGATAGGACACCTCGAGAGAGGAACACAAGGAATCCCAAACTGTTGTTGACCAACTTAGATGTCATCAGGATAGGTTAGCTGCACTGTCCTAGACAAACCTGGGAGCACACGTAAGAAGAGTGCATAAAAAAGGACACTTTTCCTTTGTTTCTTTGGCAACAAAACATGATACATTCATATTGCTGCACAATAGCAAATAAAAAAAATATATTAGGACACCTATCACAGATATGATGCCACATGTTTTAGAACATTGCTTCTCAACAAAACATGTTTTTCAAATCACAAAACAGATGGTTTTGGCGTCTATATTGGCAAAGGTTTTTTGGAGTATGTAAAGTGGATCATCTATCGTAGTCTTTTAAGTACTCTTACATGGCTTTTTGAATTGTCACCAAAACATCTAAAATAGCAATAAAAACAAAATATTCAAATACAATTAGTACAAATAGAAAGAACTATTATGATGGCGGTGAACCCGCCACCGGCAGCCTGCCGGTGGTGGGTTCACCGACATTGTGCAGCCATTCTCCGCCTGCCAGATTAGGATGGCAGGCGGTGTGCTGGCGGACGGAAAGCCTGTCCGCCACGGGTCCAACACAGGCAATCATTATGATTGCCTGTCGGACCCACCCGCATCCACAAAATGGTGGCGGTGCCTAGGAGGCACCGCCCGCCAGATTTGGATGCTGCATCCCCGCCAAACTGTGTATGGCGGTTCAACCGCAATTCAAAGGGTGGCGGGGATGTACTTTGGGGGCCCATTGCGGGCCCCCCGTTTTTCAGGGGCATGTAACATGTGCACTTGGGGGGCACCTATGGAGCCCCCTACAGTTTCCTACACCAGGTGGCAGGCACCGCATGGTGCCTGCCACGTAGTGCAGGGAAATACACAATATGCATTTTTTTATCATTGCAGCGGTTGCTGCAGCCAGCAGCACCCGCCGCAATGGTAAACATGCACAAAGCGACCTGCCACAGTGGCGGTCGCATTGTAATTACATGTGCGGGACCGCCGCCATATAGGCGGCCGGTCCCAATTCCCGGGACGATGGCGGACAGACTTAAGTCCGTCCGCCATCGTAATCATCCCCTATGTCATCTCGTACTTTAGCTCCAGGGAGTTGGATGTTTCTGTTCCACTCACAAAGTCATGTAGAAGTATGTAAAAGAGTATTCATGTAGTACTTTTCCGG
Source organism: Calotriton arnoldi (assembly GCA_963921515.1). Classification (NCBI taxonomy): domain Eukaryota; kingdom Metazoa; phylum Chordata; class Amphibia; order Caudata; family Salamandridae; genus Calotriton; species Calotriton arnoldi. The sequence continues at coordinate 1,032,680 of CAWUFW010006625.1, read as the reverse complement.
TACTCATAAATGCTTTTGTGAATGTGACCCTTTATGTTTTCCAAATATTCTCTCTCTATATGATCAATATAACATAACATTCTTTATATCACATGAAGTTAAATGTTAACGATCAACATATGATGTCCTGGTAGAGTCATTGTGGTGGGACAGGGATTGCAACTAAAAATCAGATTGTGACTATAGTGGCCCAACATGGTGCATTTCAAAAATATGTCTTAAATTTTGCAATTGTGCATGGTTTACTGGGAAGTTTTGGGATCTGTAATTCAAAATGTGTTTTGGCAGATTTAAACGTTTTCTATAGAAAGTGTGTTTTTCATCTACACATAAATAATTTTCACAAACAAACCTGAAACTCAATTTCTACCTATGAAAATGGAGTAAATTTATACACCTCATAAATCCAGTATATTTTGTATAGATGTGCCTGTAAAAGGCAATGGTTAATTTCAGTTTTGGCACTTGTAAAATGATTCATGCCATACCACCATGTAGAGTAAAAGGCCATTTCATTAGGACATGATTGCAAAACAGTTAATAAACCTTATCACAACATTAACATAACGTCAAAAAATCTCTAATATGTCATTCACTTCTTCACCAAAGAATTCTCACATATCACCAATCTTTCATCCAATACCCCATACATTGCTTCATTCTTTCACCTTTCACTCACTGACCTCCTTCCATTACTCAATCTCTCTTTCACTTCCCCTACCAAACATCCTCCAGTGAATCCTCTTTGTCCTGTATCAAATATCCTGTGCACCATCTTCCTTCGTCTGTGCTCCCTTCATCCCCTTGGGGTGGTGGGGGGATAGATATGCCCACACAAGGCTAATGGACGAAAATGACCTGGGGCCATCCCAACCCACTTTGGGCATTTTCAAGATGGTGGAAATCTTTGGCCACACTCAAATTGGTTTTTAGGGGTTGGGGTGTATGTGGGGAGTGTGCTATGGTAGTGCTAGTGTCCTCCTACATCTAACACTACAATCCAGTTTATGTCTGTGACCCTAGACCCCAAAAAAACGCAGAGGCAGAAGTCTGGTAGAACACAGCAGGGTTTTCCAGCTCCCAAACAGTGGATACACATGATTTGTTTTGACATCCTGATTCCTGTCCTTTCAAATGCACCCCAAGTGTTATATGTAAAAGCCCAGTAGACCGCTGAAGGAGGATTTGACACTCCAGCAGGATTTGCCACTGTAATGTCAAAAGGGGCCCACTGTGATTGGAGCCTGCATGCTGGGGGAGACAAAGGAGGGGCACTGCCCAGGTGTCAGCTAACTTTTGCATGTGACAGGTAAGGCCTTTTTGAAGTTAATCCTGTTCCCAGGCCCAACCCCACTGGTCACTCTTTCAAGAGAACAACAACACCTCCCCACAGTCAGGTATTTGTTCTCTGATTGGGGAGCAGTTTTCACACAGGCAGCAAAAATTTAACTTTCTAAACGTTACTGTTTGTTAATATTTATTGAAAATCTGACTTAACCATTGAATTAGATGTTTAATAACCATTAAAAATTGTTGTTTAATTATTTTCCTAGATAGTCCTAGGTTACATATTGTACATGAATATTGAAAAGAGAGATTTGTTAAAGATCAGTAAAGACATTAGCCAACAATGTTCATAAGTATTTGTGCACTACAGATCAATCCTTCAGCTATGTTTCATAGTATGCAAGCTACTGGTTGAAATAAAAATACAATATCCACAGCAGCAAAGAAATGGTGGTGGAGCTCTCTAGTGTAGTCTGTAGGCTATCAGAGGACTCTTTTCACTGTCAGTTACTCTTGGCGCGCGAAGAGCTGGGCTTGAAAATACATTAAGAAACTCAACATGTGGCATTATTCACAGTGAGTTAAATAAGTGGGTTATGGTAGTGTCACAATTTCACTCTTGGGCCTTGGTTAAAAGCCACTAAAATCTAGGTTGCCCTCTGGTCTGATAAACAAAACAATTTGTGGCCAGCTACAAATGTGAAACATAAACACATAAAGCTGCCTTTTGGGTCACTCATAGTCATAATCGTGCACTAATGCAAAACACAGTTGTCATTTATTTTCAGAGTAGTCTTTCCTCCCTACCATCTACAGACTCTCACCCATCAACTCTTATACATATATTAAGAGATCAATGCATTCAGGGAAATACTATGCATTGATTTTATATATATTTCATGTGATCAAGGCCGTGAATCGGCCGAAACGCATCATGGCGGACTGAATTGGTGGCAATAAAATGTATTTGCACATATGCTGGGTCCTCGCTTGTTCTTCTTGGAATGAAGTAACCGACGAGGGTTTTGGATATATATATATATATATATATATATATATATATATATATATATATATATATATATATATATATATATATATATATTATCTACTGGCGGTCGCCAGTAGATAGTTATAGTTACAACCGTTTATCCATAGGAAATCCGCGACATTCTATTTGAAATAACTCTCTTGCCGGTTGACGTATCTTCGCAAAATTTTCAAACTTTGTGGGGCGCTCCGGTCCGCTCCTACCCTGAAAGTCTCGGGGGATTCGTCAAGCGGGGGCCGAGAAAAAGGGGGTCCCAAAACGCGTTTTCCCCATGCAATTTTCCATAGGAAACTTTAGACACGGCTACAGCCCGAACTGCTGAACGGAATTACACCAAATTTGGCAAAGAGGTAGTTCTTGGTTCAGAAAGAACCCTTTTTGTTAAATGGTGTAAATCCGTTCAGTAGTTGCTGAGAAAATCAAAAGTAAAAGTACATATATATCTATGGCCGATCACGAGCTGCATGCTAATTGGCTGTCAACACTCCAAATCAGGAAGTGTTGGCAGCCATTTTGTCCCTCGGTAGAACCGAGGGACAGAAACAAGCGCGCAAAGCGCAAAAAGGGGGCAGGGTAGAAACACCCTGACCCCTAGGTCTGCTCAGGGGTCCCACAAGGACCCCTGGGCAAAAACATTTATTTTTTTTCAAAATCGGCAGGATGCGCTCAGGGTGCGCGGATCCTGCCGAAAAGAAAAAAAATCGAAGCGCGGTCTCCCGCGCTTCGATGTAAATTTGCCCCCGGGTGGCCCAAGTCCTAGGGGCATGCGGGGGGGAGGGGTGTGTAAATTGTTTATATGGGGGCCTCTAAGGCTCCCAAGCCCAGGGACCGCCACCCCCGGGGCTTAATTAAAAATGGTGCGGGAGGGCTCTCCTGCCCTCCCGCAGCCCCGGGGACCGCCAACCCCCGGGGCTTCTTTTTTAAATTTAAAATAATGTGTGGGGGGGCTCCAGCCCCCCCACACACCCCGGGGACCACCACCTCCCCGGGGCACATAGAAAATAAATGTGGGGGTCCGTTACGGACCCCGAGCCCCGGGGACCACCACCTCCCCGGGGCTGTGCAATTCAAGGGAGGGGGGCCGCGCGGCCCCCCTCCTGGAGCCCTTGATGGCCCTGGGGACCGCCACCCCCAGGGCCGGCTCCTGCAGTGTCCCGGGGTGCCTACCCCCGGACACTGTAGTTTGCAATGACAGGACGGGAGCCTCGCGGCTCCCGTCCTGTCATTGCAAACTGCTTTGGATATTAGGCGAGAGCAGGAAACCTGCTCTCGCTTCCAATATCCAAAGACAATTGCTTTTCCACATGGGGAGCAGCATGTTAGCTGCTCCCCATGTGGAAAAGCAATGCCGGCTCGCGCAGGAGGCGGGGAGCCGGCTGGGACTGTGGGGGATTGGGGACCCCCACAGTCCCCAACCAGAGGCCAGGCCCGGGGGATGGGGTCCCCGGGGCCATAAGTGGCCAGGGAGGGGGCCACACAGCCCCCTCCCCAAATTAGTCAAAAATAAAAAATAAAAATAAAAGTGCAAGGCCGGCCCCGGGGATGGGGTCCCCGGGGCCTTAAATGGCCTGAGGGGGGACACGCAGCCCCCCTCCAAATAAAAAAATTGAGGGCATGCCCCGGGGGATGGGGGCCACGCGGCCCCCTTCCCGTTTTTTTTTTTTTCATTTAAAAAAAAAAAAATGCTCAGGCCCCGGGGGATGGGATCCCCGGGGCCAAAAGTGGGCAAGAGAAGGGGGGCCACGCAGCACCCCTCCCTTTAAAAAAAATAAAAATAAAAATAAAAAAAAACAACATCGTGCCGGAGGCCCCGCCCCCTCCCTGCAGTACTCTGCAAACGCGCCCCTGGCGCGTTTTAAGAAGGAAGTAATTCCCCTTGAATACTGGGGGTCCCTGGGGGCCAACTAGCCCACCAGGAACCTCCAGTATGCGCCAGGGGCTGCGTTGCAGAGAGGTGTACAGAGGCCACGCCCCTTTTACACCTCTCTGCAACGCAGCTCTGTGGCGCTTTTAGAAGTATATGGTGGCCTAGTTGGACTCCAGGGACCCTCAGGATTCAAGGGGACTTAATCCCCCAACTTAAAACGCGCCACGGGGCGCGTTTGCACAGTGGTGAAGGGAGGGCGGGGCTTCAGGTGACATGTGTGCAAACAGGCCCCGTGGCGCGTTTTAAGATGGGGAATTAAATCCCTTCAATCCTGAGGGTCCCTGGGGCCAACTAGCCCAACAGGTACATCCAGAAAGCGCCACAGAGCTGCGTTGCAGAGAGGTGTAAAAGGGGTGTGGCCTCTCTACACGTCTCTGCAACGCAGACCCCTGGCGCATACTGGAGGTTCCTGGTGGGCTAGTTGGCCCCTAGGGACCCTCATGATTCAAGGGGACTTAATCCCCCAACTTAAAATGCGCCACGGGGCGCGTTTGCACAGATGTCACCTCAGGCCCCGCCCCCTCCCTTCACCATTGTGCAAATATTCCTCTAAAATCTGCCTTACTACGAATTCCGATTTACTCACCTGTTATCAGGAGAGACCTCAGTGCTGCATCTTTCAGCCCAGTACTAATCCTGAAAAGTAATTTTAACCGTACTTACCGGTAACTTGAATTTCCTTCATAGGCTAACATTGACTGGTTTCACTTGGAAATTCTTCTAAGTGTGGAGTTTTGGAACTTTAAAATATTCCTCTAAAATCAGCCGAAATACGAATTCCGATTTACTCACCTGTTATCAGGAGAGACCTCAGTGCTGTATCTTTCAGCCCAGTACTGGTCCTGAAAAGTAATTTTAACCGTACTTACCAGTAACTTGAATTTCCTTCCATAGGCTAACATTGACTGGTTTCACTTGGAAATTCTTCTAAGTGTGGAGTTTTGGAACTTTAAAATATTCCTCTAAAATCAGCCGAAATACGAATTCCGATTTACTCACCTGTTATCAGGAGAGACCTCAGTGCTGCATCTTTCAGCCCAGTACTAATCCTGAAAAGTAATTTTAACCGTACTTACCAGTAACTTGAATTTCCTTCCATAGGATATCATTGCCTGCTTTTTGCTGAAAAAGTTTCTAAGTGTTGATTTTTGAAACATACAAATATTCCTCTAAAATCAGCCGAAATACGAATTCCGATTTACTCACCTGTTATAAGGAGAGACCTCAGTGCTGTATCTTTCAGCCCAGTACTGGTCCTGAAAAGTAATTTTAACCGTACTTACCAGTAACTTGAATTTCCTTCCATAGGCTAACATTGACTGGTTTCACTTGGAAATTCTTCTAAGTGTGGAGTTTTGGAACTTTAAAATATTCCTCTAAAATCAGCCGAAATACCAATTCCGATTTACTCACCTGTTATCAGGAGAGACCTCAGTGCTGCATCTTTCAGCCCAGTACTGATCCTGAAAAGTAATTTTAACCGTACTTACCAGTAACTTGAATTTCCTTCCATAGGATATCATTGCCTGCTTTTTGCTGAAAAAGTTTCCAAGTGTCAATTTTTGAAACATACAAATATTCCTCTAAAATCAGCCGAAATCCGAATTCTGATTTACTCACCTGTTATCAGGAGAGACCTCAGTGCTGCATCTTTCAGCCCAGTACTGGTCCTGCAAAGTAATTTTAACCGTACTTACCGGTAACTTGAATTTCCTTCATAGGCTAACATTGACTGGTTTCACTTGGAAATTCTTCTAAGTGTGGAGTTTTGGAACTTTATAATATTCCTCTAAAATCAACCAAAGTACGAATTCCAATTTACTCACCTGTTATCAGGAGAGAACCCAGTGCTGCATCTTTTAGCCCAGCACTGACCCTGAAAAGTAATTTTAACCGTACTTACCAGTAACTTATATTTTCTTCCATAGGAATCCATTGTCTGGTTTTCAGCAGAAAAGTTTCAAAGTGTCGATTTTCACAAACTACAAATATTCCTTAAAAATCGCCTGTATGACTTAAACGCATTCTTTCAACTGTTTACAGGAGATGCACCAGTGCTGGATCCAGGATCCAACACTGAGTAAGAAAAAGTAACGATAACAGTTTTTACCTGCTAAGTGAATTTCCTTCCATAGGATAACATTGGTGATTCTATGTGAAAAAGTTTCTAAGTGTCAACTTTTAAAATACAATAATATTCCTTAAAAATCACTACTGTAACCAAAACGCTTTTACTCAACTGTTTACAGGAGATGTCCCAGGACTGAATCTAGGATCCAGTTCTGTGGTTAGAAAAGTAATCCATAAAGTAACTAATTGCATTTAACTAGAAATTCACATTGAGCTGAATGTTGCATTGTGTTTGAAAATGTGTTGCCCATTGCAACAACTGTAACTACTGTACTTAAAAGTCTATTGCCTATGTGCAAAGTATTTAAACTAAAGTAATTCATTCTCAGAAAGTATTTTTTGTAATGTAATGTATAATGTAATTACAATGTAATTTAAAAAATAAAATATGTAAAAAAAATTGTTTCTAAAAATGTAGTAAATCAGTATGACAAAAATTAATATAACAATTAATACATTTAAAAATTGTCATTTACAAAACCTTTGAAATTCACTGAAAAAACCGTAGGTTTCAGACATGTTATAGTTAGGAATTAGCATTTAAAAAACCTTTGAAATTCACTGAAAAACCATAGGTTTCAGATATGTTATAGTTAGAAATTAGCATTTAAAAAACCTTTGAAATTCACTGAAAAAACCATAGGTTTTAGGGACAGTTATAGTTACTTGGACATTGCACTCGTACAAAACCCGTGAAATTCCCTGTTATAGTTAGTTCAGCTAACTATAACTCGTGCCCGCAATGCACTGCTGATGACGTCACATATTACATCACTCATGACATGGTCAGTGACATCACTGATGACATCACTGATGACATCTCAAATGACATCACTGATGACATCACTGATGACATCATCCACGTGATAATCTGATGCACCTCCTCACACCCTAATATAACCTTTGATACACCCACTCTAAATTACAGACTGCCATTCGCAAAACCATAGACACTCCAACACCAATAACTACATACCCACTCACTGATTCTTAGGTCTACACACACATCCACTCACTCACCGTACAGTCACTCATACTTACGGTCACTCAGTACAGGACTAGCATATGCACTCATACTCCTATATAGACACTCAAACACTGCCACTCATCCATAGAGGTACTCACACACCTAGTCAGTCATGCAAATAATTAAACACACTGCCATTTACTCACCTATACAGTTATACACTACACTAGCTCACTTACTCATACAAATACTAGCACATTCTTACGCTCTTATACAATCACTGATACAAGCACACACTCATCCATACAGCCACTATCACAATCACTCACTCTCGCTTATAGCTATTTATATACTCCAACACACATATATACTGCCTTTCACATATGTAGTTACTCACACATGTACCACTGGGACATACATTCACTCACTAACACACTCTTACACACACTTACCCACCCATACAGTCTATCACAGATGCACTCTTGAAACCATCCACCCAGTGAATCACCCACTCACACATCTATGCACAGAGTCGCACACACTCCTCCCACACAAACACTCAGGCACCCATACAGATACTCAGACAACCATTCAATAACTCATATAGACACTCATGTAGCTATTCACAAACACATGCAGCCACTTACACAGTAACAGACAGATGGATACAGACATTCACCCAGTTTAGTCACTAACCCATGCATTCAGTAAGATACGTTAAATCACTCACTTATAGAGTCAGTCACGCACCTACTAAATCATCCATACTAACACTTACACACCCACTCATTCTTCAATACGTCTTTTCCTATATATATTAAAAATATTTAAACTTTACAGAAACACACAGTCACTGGATGATGTCATCAGTGATGTCATTTGAGATGTCATCAGTGATGTCATCAGTGATGTCACTGACCATGTCATGAGTGATGTAATATGTGACGTCATCAGCAGTGCATTGCGGGGCGCGAGTTATAGTTAGCTGAACTAACTATAACGGGGAATTTCACGGGTTTTGTACGAGTGCAATGTCCAAGTAACTATAACTGTCCCTAAACCTATGGTTTTTTCAGTGAATATATATATATATATACATATATATATTCACTGAAAAACCATAGGTTTTAGGGACAGTTATAGTTAGTTGGACATTTCACTCGTACAAAACCATAGAAATTCCCCGTTATAGTTAGTTCAGCTAACTATAACTCGCGCCCCGCAATGCACGGCTGATGACGTCACATATTACATCACTCATGACATGGTCAGTGACATCACTGATGACATCACTGATGACATCTCAAATGACATCACTGATGACATCACTGATGACATCATCCAGTGACTGTGTGTTTCTGTAAAGTTTAAATATGTTTAATATATATAGGGAAAGGCGTATTGAAGAATGAGTGGGTGTATAAGTGTCTGAATGGATGATTTAGTATGTGCGTGACTGACTCTACAAGTGAGTGATTAAACTTATCTTACTGAATGCATGGGTTAGTGACTAAACTGTGTGAATGTCTGTATCCATCTGTTTGTTGGTGTGTAAGTGGATGCATGGATTTGCGAATAGCTACATGAGTGTCTATATGGGTTATTGATTGGTTCTCTGAGTATCTGTATGGCTGCCTGAGTGTTTGTGTGGGTGGGGTGTGTGTGACTCTGTACATAGATGTGTGAGTGGGTGATTCACTGGGTGCATGATTTCAAGAGTGCATCTGTGATGGACTGCTTGGGTGGGTGAGTGTGTGTATGGGTGTGTTAGTGAGTGAATGTATATCACAGTGGTACATGTGCGAGTAACTACATATGTAAAAGGCAGAATATATGTGTGTTAGAGTATAAATGGCTATAAGTGAGAGTGTGTGATTGTGAGAGTGGCTGTATGGATGCGTGTGTGCTTGTATCAGTTATTGTATAAGAGCGTAAGAATGTGCTAGTATTTGTATGAGTAAGTGAGCTGGTGTGTGTATAACTGTATAGGTGAGTAAATGGTTGTGTGATTCATTTTTGCATGACTGACTAGGTGTGTGAGTTCCTCTATGGATGAGTGGCGGTGTGTGAGTGTTTATATAGGTGTATGAGTGCATATGATAGTCCTGTACTGAGTGACTGTAAGTATGAGTGACTGTACGGGTGAGTGAGTAGATGTGTGTGTGTGTAGACCTAAGAATCAGTGAGTGGGTATGTAGTTATTGGTATTGGAGTGTGTATGGTTTTGAGAATGGCAGTCTGTAATTTAGAGTGGGTGTATCAAAAGTTATATTAGGGTGTGAGAAGATGCATGAAATTGTCACATGGATGATGTCATCAGTGATGTCATCAGTGATGTCATTTGAGATGTCATCAGTGATGTCATCAGTGATGTCACTGACCATGTCATGAGTGATGTAATATGTGACGTCATCAGCAGTGCATTGCTGGGCACGAGTTATAGTTAGCTGAACTAACTATAACAGGGGAATTTCTATGGTTTTGTACGAGTGAAATGTCCAACTAACTATAACTGTCCCTAAAACCTATGGTTTTTTCAGTGAATTTCAAAGGTTTTTAAATGCTAATTTCTAACTATAACGTGTCTGAAACCTATGATTTTTAAGTGTATTTCAAAGGTTTTTTAAATGCTAGTTTCTAACTATGCCTACAGAGGTAGGACATGTGAAGAAAGAAGAAAAAACGCACAGAAAGAAGCAAAAGATGTGCAGAAAGAACCAACAGAGGAGCAGAAAGAGGCCTTGTTGCAAAATCATCCTGTGCCCACAACTTTTTCAGACGGGTACTGGTGGTAACTGACTCTGACTAACCAGAGTCAGTGCTATGCTAAAAGACACTTAGAATACAGTGAAAACACCTACATACACTAGGGAACACTATGCGTTGGGGTACCCCTGTGATTAGCATGACCTCCTCTGTAAGTCCCTAGTACATAATAGGGCAGGGGGATTAAAACTACCTCTTAAAACGCGCAACAGGGCGCGTTTGCACAGTGGTGAAGGGAGGGGGGGCCTGAGGTGACATGTGTGCAAACGCGCCCCGTGGAGCATTTTAAGTTGTGGGATTAAGTCCCCTTGAATCCTGAGGGTCCCTGGGGCCCAACTAGCCCCCCAGGTACCTACAGTTAGGACCACAGAGCTGAGTTGCAGAGAGGCGTTCCGAGGCCACGCACCTTTTTTCACCTCTCTGCAATGCAACTCTGTTGTGCTTACTGAAGGTACCTGGTGGGCTAGTTGGCCCCCAGGGTCCCTAAGGATTCAAGGGGAATTAATTCCCCAACTTAAAACGCACCACAGGGCGTGTTTGCGCACATGTCATCTGAGGCCCCGCCCCCTCCCTTCACCACTGTGCAAATGCGCCCCGTGGCGCGTTTTAAGTTGGGGGATTAGGTCACCTTGAATCCTGAGGGTCCCTGGGGCCCAACTAGCCCACCAGGTACTTCCAGTAAGCACCACAGGCCTGTGTTGCAACGCCTGTAACAAATTGTGCAGTTGTGTTTAGGTAGTGAAGGGGGTCATGCTGGGGGTAGTGTTTTAGGGTTTAGGGTAGTGCAGTGGTGTTTGTGTAGTGTAGGGGTTAATGCTGGGGGTAGATTTAGGGTTTAGGGTAGTGCAGTGGTGTTTGGGTAGTGTAGGGAGTCGTGCTGGGGGAGTGTTTTAGGGTTTAGGGTAGTGCAGTGGTGTTTGGGTCGTGTAGGGGGTCGTGCTGGGGGTAGTGTTTTAGGGTTTAGGGTAGTGCAGTGGTGTTTGGGTAGTGTAGGGGGCGTGCTGGGGTAGTGGTTTAGGGTTTAGGGTAGTGCAGTGGTGTTTCGGTAGTGTAGGGGTACTGCTGGGGGTAGTGTTTTAGGGTTTAGGGTAGTGCAATGGTGTTTGGGTAGTGTAGGGGTACTGCTTGGGGTAGTGTTTTAGGGTTTAGGGTAGTGCAGTGGTGTTTGGGTAGTGTAGGGGTACTGCTGGGGGTAGTGTTTTAGGGTTTATGGTAGTGCAGTGGTGTTTGGGTAGTGTAGGGGTTTTTGCTGGGGGTAGTTTTTTAGGGTTTAGGGTAGTGCAGTGGTGTTTGTGTAGTGTAGGGGGTAGTGTTTTAGGGTTTAGGGTAGTGCAGTGGTGTTTGTGTAGTGTAGGGGGTCGTGCTGGGGGTAGTGTTTTAGGGTGTAAGGTAGTGCAGTGGTGTTTGTGTGGTATAGGAGATCGTGTTTTAGTGTTTAGGGTAGTGCAGTGGTCTTTGGGTAGTGTAGGGAGTCGTGCGGGTGGTAGTGTTTTAGGGTTTAGGGTAGTGCAGTGGTCTTTGGGTAGTGTAGGGGGTCGTGTGGGGGGTAGTGTTTTAGGATTTAGGGTAGTGCATTGGTGTTCGGGCAGTGTAGGGGGTCGTGCTGGGGCTGGTGTTTCAGGGTTTAGGGCAGTGCAGTGGTGTTCGGGCAGTGTAGGGGGTTGTGCTGGTGTTTCAGGGTTTAGGGCAGTGCAGTGGTGTTCAGGCAGTGTAGGGGGTAGTGCTGGGGCTGGTATTTCAGGGTTTAGGGCAGTGCAGTGGTGTTCGGGCAGTGTAGGTGGTTGTGCTGGGGCTGGTGTTTCAGGGTTTAGGGCAGTGCAGTGGTGTTCGGGCAGTGTAGGGGGTCATGCTGGGGCTGGTGTTTCAGGGTTTAGGGCAGTGCAGTGGTGTTCGGGCAGTGTAGGGGGTCTTGCTGGGGCTGGTGTTTCAGATTCTAGGGCAGTGAAGTGGTGTTCGGGCAGTGTAGGGGGTCTTGCTGGAGCTGGTGTTTCAGGGTTTAGGGCAGTGCAGTGGTGTTCGGGCAGTGTAGGGGTCGTGCTGGGGGTGGTGTTTCAGGGTTTAGGGCAGTGCAGTGGTGTTCGGGCAGTGTAGGGGGTCGTGCTGGGGCTAGTGTTTCAGGGTTTAGGGCAAAGCAATGGTGTTCAGGCAGTGTAGGGGGTTGTGCTGGAGGTGGTGTTTCAGGGTTTAGGGCAGTGCAGTGGTGTTCGGACAGTGTAGGGGGTCTTGCTGTGGGGTGTTGTTTCAGGGTTTAGGGCAGTGGTGTTCAGGCAGTGTAGGGGGTCTTGCTGGGGGTGATGTTTCAGGGTTTAGGGCAGTGCAGTGGTGTTCGGGCAGTGTAGGGGGTCTTGCTGGGGGTAGTGTTTCAGGGTTTAGGGCAGTGCAGTGGTGTTCGGGCAGTGTAGGGGTCGTGCTTGGGGTGGTGTTTCAGGGTTTAGGGCAGTGCAGTGGTGTTCGGGCAGTGTAGGGGGTTGTGCTGGGGGTGGTGCTTCAGGGTTTAGGGCAGTGCAGTGGTGTTCCGGCAGTGTAGGGGGTCGTGCAGGGGGGTGATGTTTCAGGGTTTAGGGCAGTGCAGTGGTGTTCGGGTAGTGTAAGGGGTCATGCTGGGGGTGGTGTTTCAGGGTTTAGGGCAGTGCAGTGGTGTTCGGGCAGTGTAGGGTGTCGTGCTGGGGGTGGTGTTTCAGGGTTTAGGGCAGTGCAGTGGTGTTTGGGCAGTGTAGGGGGTCGTGCAGGGGTGGTGTTTCAGGGTTTAGGGCAGTGCAGTGGTGTTTGGGCATTGTAGGGGTCGTGCAGGGGGTGGTGTTTCAGGGTTTAGGGCAGTGCAGTGGTGTTCGGCCAGTGTAGGTGGTCTTGCTGGGGGTGGTGTTTCAGGGTTTAGTGCAGTGGTGTGTGGGCAGTGTAGGGGGTCTTGCTGTGGGTGGTGTTTCAGGGTTTAGGGCAGTGCAGTGGTGTTCGGGCAGTGTAGGGGGTCTTGCTGGGGCTGGTGTTTCAGGGTTTAGGGTAGTGCAGTGGTGTTCGGGCAGTGTAGGGGGTCGTGCTGGGGCTGGTGTTTCAGGGTTTATGGCAGTGCAGTGGTGTTCGGGCAGTGTAGGGGTCGTGCTGGGGCTGGTGTTTCAAGGTTTAGGGCAGTGCAGTGGTGTTCGGGCAGTGTAGGGGGTCATGCTGGGGAGGTGTTTCAGGGTTTAGGGCAGTGCAGTGGTGTTCGGGCAGTGTAGGGGTTGTGCTGGGGCTGGTGTTTCAGGGTTTAGGGCAGTGCAGTGGTGTTCGGGCAGTGTAGGGGTCGTGCTGGGGCTGGTGTTTCAGGGTTTTGGGCAGAGCAGTGGTGTTCGGGCAGTGTAGGGGGTCGTGCTGGGGGTGGTGTTTCAGGGTTTAGGGCAGTGCAGTGGTGTTCGGACAGTGTAGGTGGTCTTGCTGGGGGTGGTGTTTCAGGATTTAGTGCAGTGGTGTTTGGGCAGTGTAGGGGGTCTTGCTGTGGGTGGTGTTTCAGGGTTTAGGGCAGTGCAGTGGTGTTCGGGCAGTGTAGGGGGTCTTGCTGGGGGTGGTGTTTCAGGGTTTAGGGCAGTGGTGTTCGGGCAGTGTAGGGGTCTTGCTGGGGGTGATGTTTCAGGGTTTAGGGCAGTGCAGTGGTGTTCGGGCAGTGTAGGGGGTCTTGCTGGGGGTAGTGTTTCAGGGTTTAGGGCAGTGCAGTGGTGTTCAGGCAGTGTAGGGGGTCGTGCTGGGGCTGTGTTTCAGGGTTTAGGGCAGTGCAGTGGTGTTTGGGCAGTGTAGGGGGTCTTGCTGGGGGTGGTGTTTCAGGGTTTAGGGCAGTGGTGTTCGGGCAGTGTAGGGGTCTTGCTGGGGGTGATGTTTCAGGGTTTAGGGCAGTGCAGTGGTGTTCGGGCAGTGTAGGGGGTCTTGCTGGGGGTAGTGCTTCAGGGTTTAGGGCAGTGCAGTGGTGTTCGTTCAGTGTAGGGGGTCATGCTGGGGATGGTGTTTCAGGGTTTAGGGCAGTGCAGTAGTGTTCGTGCAGTGTAGGGGGTCGTGCAGGGGTGGTGTTTCAGGGTTTAGGGCAGTGCAGTGGTGTTCGGGCAGTGTAGGGAGTCATGCTGGGGTTGGTGTTTCAGGGTTTAGGGCAGTGCAGTGGATATTCGGGCAGTGTAGGCAGTCGTGCTGGGGCTGGTGTTTCAGGGTTTAGGGCAGTGCAGTGGTGTTCAGGCAGTGTAGGGGGTCATGCTGGGGCTTGTGTTTCAGGGTTTAGGGCAGTGCAGTGGTGCTCAGGCAGTGTAGGGGGTCGTGCTGGGGGTGGTGTTTCAGGGTTTAGGGTAGTGCAGTGGTGTTCGGGCAGTGTAGGGGGTTGTGCTGGGGCTGGGGTTTCAGGGTTTAGGGCAGTGCAGTGGTGTTCGGGCAGTGTAGGGGTCGTGCTGGGGCTGGTGTTTCAGGGTTTTGGGCAGAGCAGTGGTGTTCGGGCAGTGCAGGGGTCGTGCTGGGGGTGGTGTTTCAGGGTTTCGGGCAGTGGTGTTCGGGCAGTGTAGGGGGTCTTGCTAGGGGTGATGTTTCAGGGTTTAGGGCAGTGCAGTGGTGTTCGGGCAGTGTAGGGGGTCTTGCTGGGGTGGTGTTTCAGGGTTTAGTGCAGTGGTGTGTGGGCAGTGTAGGGGTCTTGCTGTGGGTGGTGTTTCAGGGTTTAGGGCAGTGCAGTGGTGTTCGGGCAGTGTAGGGGTCTTGCTGGGGCTGGTGTTTCAGGGTTTAGGGTAGTGCAGTGGTGTTCGGGCAGTGTAGGGGGTCGTGCTGGGGCTGGTGTTTCAGGGTTTATGGCAGTGCAGTGGTGTTCGGGCAGTGTAGGGGTCGTGCTGGGGCTGGTGTTTCAAGGTTTAGGGCAGTGCAGTGGTGTTCGGGCAGTGTAGGGGGTCATGCTGGGGAGGTGTTTCAGGGTTTAGGGCAGTGCAGTGGTGTTCGGGCAGTGTAGGGGGTTGTGCTGGGGCTGGTGTTTCAGGGTTTAGGGCAGTGCAGTGGTGTTCGGGCAGTGTAGGGGTCGTGCTGGGGCTGGTGTTTCAGGGTTTTGGGCAGAGCAGTGGTGGTCGGGCAGTGTAGGGGGTCGTGCTGGGGGTGGTGTTTCAGGGTTTAGGGCAGTGCAGTGGTGTTCGGCCAGTGTAGGTGGTCTTGCTGGGGGTGGTGTTTCAGGGTTTAGTGCAGTGGTGTTTGGGCAGTGTAGGGGGACTTGCTGTGGGTGGTGTTTCAGGGTTTAGGGCAGTGCAGTGGTGTTCGGCCAGTGTAGGGGGTCTTGCTGGGGGTGGTGTTTCAGGGTTTAGGGCAGTGGTGTTCGGGCAGTGTAGGGGGTCTTGCTGGGGGTGATGTTTCAGGGTTTAGGGCAGTGCAGTGGTGTTCGGGCAGTGTAGGGGTCTTGCTGGGGGTAGTGTTTCAGGGTTTAGGGCAGTGCAGTGGTGTTCGGGCAGTGTAGGGGGTCGTGCTGGGGCTGTGTTTCAGGGTTTAGGGCAGTGCAGTGGTGTTTGGGCAGTGTAGGGGTCTTGCTGGGGGTGGTGTTTCAGGGTTTAGGGCAGTGGTGTTCGGGCAGTGTAGGGGTCTTGCTGGGGGTGATGTTTCAGGGTTTAGGGCAGTGCAGTGGTGTTCGGGCAGTGTAGGGGGTCTTGCTGGGGGTAGTGCTTCAGGGTTTAGGGCAGTGCAGTGGTGTTCGTTCAGTGTAGGGGGTCATGCTGGGGATGGTGTTTCAGGGTTTAGGGCAGTGCAGTAGTGTTCGGGCAGTGTAGGGGGTCGTGCAGGGGGTGGTGTTTCAGGGTTTAGGGCAGTGCAGTGGTGTTCGGGCAGTGTAGGGAGTCATGCTGGGGTTGGTGTTTCAGGGTTTAGGGCAGTGCAGTGGATATTCGGGCAGTGTAGGCAGTCGTGCTGGGGCTGGTGTTTCAGGGTTTAGGGCAGTGCAGTGGTGTTCAGGCAGTGTAGGGGGTCATGCTGGGGCTTGTGTTTCAGGGTTTAGGGCAGTGCAGTGGTGCTCAGGCAGTGTAGGGGGTCGTGCTGGGGGTGGTGTTTCAGGGTTTAGGGTAGTGCAGTGGTGTTCGGGCAGTGTAGGGGGTTGTGCTGGGGCTGGGGTTTCAGGGTTTAGGGCAGTGCAGTGGTGTTCGGGCAGTGTAGGGGGTCGTGCTGGGGCTGGTGTTTCAGGGTTTTGGGCAGAGCAGTGGTGTTCGGGCAGTGCAGGGGGTCGTGCTGGGGGTGGTGTTTCAGGGTTTCGGGCAGTGGTGTTCGGGCAGTGTAGGGGGTCTTGCTAGGGGTGATGTTTCAGGGTTTAGGGCAGTGCAGTGGTGTTCGGGCAGTGTAGGGGGTCTTGCTGGGGGTAGTGTTTCAGGGTTTAGGGCAGTGCAGTGGTGTTCGGGCAGTGTAGGGGGTCGTGCTGGGGGTGGTGTTTCAGGGTTTAGGGCAGTGCAGTGGTGTTCGGGCAGTGTGGGGGTTCGTGAAGGGGTGGTGTTTTAGGATTTAGGGCAGTGCAGTGGTGTTCGGGCAGTGTAGGGGGTCGTGCTGGGGGTGGTGTTTTAGGGTTTAGGGCAGTGCAGTGGTGTTCGGGCAGTGTAGGGGGTCGTGCAGGGGCTGGTGTTTCAGGGTTTAGGGCAGTGCAGTGGTGTTCGGGCAGTGTAGGGGGTCGTGCTGGGGGTAGTGTTTTAGGGTTTAGGATAGTGCAGTGGTGCTTGTGTAGTGTAGGGGGTCGTGCTGGGGGTAGTGTTTTCGGGTTTAGGGTAGTGCAGTGGTGTTTGTGTAGTGTAGGGGTCATGTTTTAGGGTAGTGCAGTGGTGTTTGGGTAGTGTAGGGGGTCGTGCTGGGGGTAGTGTTTTAGGATTTAGGTTAGTGCAGTGGTGTTTGGGTAATGTAGGGGTCGTGCTGGGGGTAGTGTTTTAGGGTTTAGGGTAGTGCAGTGGTGTTTGTGTAGTGTAGGGGTCGTGCTGGGGGTAGTGTTTTAGGGTTTAGGGTAGTGCAGTGGTGCTTGTGTAGTGTAGGGGGTCGTGCTGGGGGTAGTGTTTTAGGAATTAGGGAAGTGCAGTGGTGTTTGTGTAGTGTAGGGGTCATGTTTTAGGGTAGTGCAGTGGTGTTTGGGTAGTGTAGGGGGTCGTGCGGGGGTAGTGTTTTAGGATTTAGGTTAGTGCAGTGGTGTTTGGGTAGTGTAGGGGTCATGCTGGGGGTAGTGTTTTAGGGTTTAGGGTAGTGCAGTGGTGTTTGTGTAGTGTAGGGGGTCATGGTGGGGGTAGTGTTTTACTGTTTAGGATAGTGCAGTGGTGCTTGTGTGGTGTAGGGGGTCGTGCTGGGAGTAGTGTTTTAGGGTTTAGGGTAGTGCAGTGGTGTTTTTGTAGTGTAGGGGGTCATGTTTTAAGATGCAATGCTCCAATACCTGACCAGTCTGCACTACATAAAACTGCAAAAAAACTAAAAATAAAAAGCGTTTTGCACACTTTTGTCATTGGGCTATATGTGGGCTACATCTGGGTAATATTTGTGCTACATTTGGGCTCTTTTTTCTCTGGTGGCCATCTTAGAAGACTTCTTTGTTATGAAGTTTCCTAATTTCCTCATTTACTGCAGTCTCCTCAGTAGGAAATGCTTTCAGTTTTTTACTTTGATTCCATCAAGAAGGCATTCAGATGTGTCTCACATTTGCCATAAATTCAGAATGTTAGCACTCTAGTTGCTCATTAGATCACTGTAGTAAAGCTACTGCTCACCAGGGAGTTAACTGGAAGTCTGCTGCTGGTATTGAAAGTCATTGTTTCAGTCTGCATGTCAGAATTTTCTAATGAAATAGAAGAGGATTTGAGATCTCACTTAAAACATGCCCTAATTTTTCTTTCTGCAGCTCTAACCATAATTTCTATTTCAAAATGAACCCCCTCATTTTGTTCCTTTTTAAATTAAATGTTTTAAGTGTTACCAGTTTATTCCAATCAAGATGGCTTCAGGTGTGCCATACTTTTGTCATAAGTTAGGCTGTTAGCGCTCTAGTTGTTCTTTAGAACACTCTGGGAAGCTGCAGTAGAACACAAAGGCATCAACTGGCAGGCTGCTCCTGTTGAAATATAACAGGAAGATATTTGAGATCACACTTGAAACATGTCCTAATTTTTCTTTCTACAGCACTAACCATAATTTCTATGACAAAATGAACCCCATCATTTTGTTCCTTTTTAAATTAAATGTTTTAAGTGTAACCAGTTTATTCCAATCAAGATGGCTTCAGGTGTGCCATACTTTTGTCATAAGTAAGGCTGTTAGCACTCTAGTTGCTCTTTAGAACACTCTGGGAAGCTGCAGTAGAACACAAAGGAATCAACTGACAGTCTCTGCCCTTGTTGGATGTACATGTTTTACTGAGAATGTCAGACTTCATTCTCACATGACTGAGAAAGATAATGTGAATTTACAGAAAATATGCTCTCATTTTAGCTTCTGGAGCACCTTCCAAAACTCTATGGGACAAGCATGTGAAAATAGTTTTCTCTCAAACATGATTCATGATATCCCAGCAGAAGGTTTTTCACAGGGTAAAATCACCTTAGAACACACCACAATTCCTGAAATTAGTATGGTACCATCAACAAATGAATTCTAATGTAACTAACGTCTGTTATCACCCTTTATAGTTCTCCTTTTGGTAACCCTCAAAATCTTTTATTCACTACAATGCATTTCAATGGGGTACTATCATGTATATTGGTCCCAAGATGGCTGCCAGCAATTCCAGGATGAAGTGCTGACAGCCAATCAGATCTCACAATGACATGTGTGGTTAGGCTCCGCCCAGATATATATGTGATTTTACTTTTGATTTTCTAAGGAACTACTGAACGGATTTACACCATTTAACCAAAAGGCACGACTCTGAACCAAGGGCTACCTTTTTGCCAAATTTGGTGTAATTCCGTTCAGCAGTTCAAGCTGTAGCTGCGATGAAAGGTTACTATGGAAAATTGCATGGGGAAAACACGTTTTGGGACCCCCCTTTTTTCTCAGCCCCCGCTTGCTGAATCACCCCGAAACTTTCAGGATATGAGCAGACCAGAGCGCCCCATGAGTTTTGAAAATTTCGCGAAGATTCGATCCACCGGCGCCAAAGTTATTGGAAATAGAATGTTGTGAATTTCCTATGGAAAATAGGTCCTAACTATAACTATCTACTGGCGACCGCCAGTAGATAATATATATATATATATTCACTGAAAAAACCATAAGGTTTTAGGGACAGTTATAGTTAGTTGGACATTGCACTCGTACAAAACCCGTTAAATTCCCCCGTTATAGTTAGTTCAGGTAACTATAACTCGCGCCCCATAATGCACTGCTGATGACGTCACATATTACATCACTCATGACATGGTCAGTGACATCACTGATGACATCACTGATGACATCTCAAATGACATCACTGATGACATCATCCAGTGACTGTGTGTTTCTGTAAAGTTTAAATATTTTTAATATATATAGGGAAAGGCGTATTGAAGAATGAGTGGGTGTATAAGTGTCTGTATGGATGATTTAGTAGGTGCGTGACTAACTCGATAAGTGAGTGATTAAACGTATCTTACTGAATGCATGGGTTAGTGACTAAACTGGGTGAATGTCTGTATCCGTCTGTCTGTTGCTGTGTAAGTGGTGCATGGGTTTGTGAATAGCTACATGAGTGTCTATATGAGTTATTGATTGGTTGTCTGAGTATCTGTATGGGTGCCTGAGTGTTTGTGTGGGTGGGGTGTGTGCGACTCTGTGCATAGATGTGTGAGTGGGTGATTCACTGGGTGGATGGTTTCAAGAGTGCATCTGTGATAGACTGTATGGGTGGGTAAGTGTGTGTAAGAGTGTGTTAGTGAGTGAATGTATGTCCCAGTGGTACATGTGTGAGTAACTACATATGTGAAAGGCAGTATATATGTGTGTTGGAGTATATAAATAGCTATAAGCGAGAGTGTGTGATTGTGAGAGTGACTGTATGGATGAGTGTGTGCTTGTATCAGTGATTGTATAAGAGTGTAAGAATGTGCTAGTATTTGTATGAGTAAGTGAGCTGGTGTGTGTATAACTGTATAGGTGAGTAAATGGCAGTGTGTTTAATTATTTGCATGACTGACTAGGTGTGTGAGTACCTCTATGGATGAGTGGCGGTGTTTGAGTGTCTATATAGGAGTATGAGTGCATATGATAGTCCTGTACTGAGTGACCATAAGTATGAGTGACTGTACGGGTGAGTGAGTGGATGTGTGTGTGTAGACCTAAGAATCAGTGAGTGGGTATGTAGTTATTGGTGTTAGAGTGTCTATGGTTTTGAGAATGGCAGTCTGTAATTTAGAGTGGGTGTATCAAAGGTTATATTAGGGTGTGAGGAGGTGCATTAAATTCTCACATGGATGATGTCATCAGTGATGTCATTTGAGATGTCATCAGTGATGTCATCAGTGATGTCACTGACCATGTCATGAGTGATGTAATATGTGACGTCATCAGCAGTGCATTGCGGGGTGCGAGTTATAGTTACCTGAACTAACTATAACGGGGGAATTTCACGGGTTTTGTACGAGTGCAATGTCCAACTAACTATAACTGTCCCTAAAACCTTATGGTTTTTTCAGTGAATTTCTAAGGTTTTTAAATGCTAATTTCTAACTATAACGTGCCTGAAACCTATGGGTTTTTCAGTGAATTTCAAAGGTTTTTAAATGCTAATTCCTAACTATAACGTGTCTGAAACCTATGGTTTTTTCAGTGAATTTCAAAGGTTTTTTAAATGCTAATTCCTAACTATAACGTGTCTGAAACCTATGGTTTTTTCAGTGAATTTCAAAGGTTTTGTAAATGACAATTTTTAAAAGTATTAATTGTTATATTTATTTTTTGATACTGATTTACAACATTTTTTTAAACTATTTATTTTTAGATATTTTATTTTTTAAATTACATTGTAATTACATTATACATTACATTACAACATATACTTTCTCAGAATGAATTACTTTAGTTTAAATACTTTGCAAATAGGCAATAGACTTTTAAGTACAGTAGTTACAGTTGTTTTAATGGGCAACACAATTTCAAAAACAAAGCAACATTGAGCTCATTGTGAATTTCTAGTTAAATGCAATTAGTTACTTTATGGATTACTTTTCTAACCACAGGATTGGATCCTAGATTCAGTCCTGGGACATCTCCTGTAAACAGTTGAGTAAAAGCGTTTTGGTTACAGTAGTGATTTTTAAGGAATATTATTGTATTTTAAAAGTTGACACTTAGAAACTTTTTCATATAGAATCACCAATGTTATCCTATGGGAGGAAATTCACTTAGCAGGTAAGTAGTGTTATCGTTACTTTTTCTTACTCAGTGGTGGATCCTTGAACCAGCACTGGTGCATCTCCTGTAAACAGTTGAAAGAATGCGTTTAAGTCACACATGCGATTTTTAAGGAATATTTGTAGTTTGTGAAAATCGACACTGAAACTTTTCTGCTGAAAACCAGACAATGGATTCCTATGGAAGGAAATTCAAGTTACTGGTAAGTACGGTTAGAATTACTTTTCAGGGTCAGTGCTGGGCTAAAAGATGCAGCACTGGGTTCTCTCCTGATAACAGGTGAGTAAATCGGAATTCATAGTTTGGCTGATTTTAGAGAAATATTATAAAGTTCCAAAACTCCACACTTAGAAGAATTTCCAAGTGAAACCAGTCAATGTTAGCCTATGGAAGGAAATTCAAGTTACTGTTAAGTACGGTTAGAATTACTTTTCAGGGTCAGTGCTGGGATAAAAGATGCAGCACTGGGTTCTCTCCTGATAACAGGTGAGTAAATCGGAATTCGTATTTCGTCTGATTTTAGAGGAATATTTGTATGTTTCAAAAATCGACACTTAGAAACTTTTCAGCAAAAAGCAGGCAATGATATCCTATGGAAGGAAATTCAAGTTACTGGTTAGTACGGTTAAAATTACTTTTCAGGATCAGTACTGGGCTGAAAGATGCAGCACTGAGGTCTCTCCTCATAACAGGTGAGTAAATCGGAATTCGTATTTCGGCTGATTTTAGAGGAATATTATAAAGTTCCAAAACTCCACACTTAGAAGAATTTCCAAGTGAAACCAGTCAATGTTAGCCTATGGAAGGAAATTCAAGTTACTGGTAAGTACGGTTAAAATTACTTTTCAGGACCAGTACTGGGCTGAAAGATGCAGCAATGAGGTCTCTCCTGATAACAGGTGAGTAAATCGAAATTCGTATTTCGTCTGATTTTAGAGGAATATTTGTATGTTTCAAAAATCCACACTTAGAAGAATTTCCAAGTGAAACCAGTCAATGTTAGCCTATGAAGGAAATTCAAGTTACCGGTAAGTACGGTTAAAATTACTTTTCAGGATCAGTACTGGGCTGAAAGATGCAGCACTGAGGTCTCTCCTGATAACAGGTGAGTAAATCGGAATTCGTATTTCGGCTGATTTTAGAGGAATATTTTAAAGTTCCAAAACTCCACACTTAGAAGAATTTCCAAGTGAAACCAGTCAATGTTAGCCTATGAAGGAAATTCAAGTTACCGGTAAGTACGGTTAAAATTACTTTTCAGGATCAGTACTGGGCTGAAAGATGCAGCACTGAGGTCTCTCCTGATAACAGGTGAGTAAATCAGAATTCATATTTCGGCTGATTTTAGAGGAATATTTTAAAGTTCCAAAACTCCACACTTAGAAGAATTTCCAAGTGAAACCAGTCAATGTTAGCCTATGGAAGGAAATTCAAGTTACTGGTAAGTACGGTTAAAATTACTTTTCAGGACCAGTACTGGGCTGAAAGATGCAGCACTGAGGTCTCTCCTGATAACAGGTGAGTAAATCAGAATTCGGATTTCGGCTGATTTTAGAGGAATATTTGTATGTTTCAAAAATCAACACTTAGAAGAATTTCCAAGTGAAACCAATCAATGTTAGCCTATGAAGGAAATTCAAGTTACCGGTAAGTACGGTTAAAATTACTTTTCAGGATCAGTACTGGGCTGAAAGATGCAGCACTGAGGTCTCTCCTGATAACAGGTGAGTAAATCGGAATTCGTATTTCGGCTGATTTTAGAGGAATATTTTAAAGTTCCAAAACTCCACACTTAGAAGAATTTCCAAGTGAAACCAGTCAATGTTAGCCTATGAAGGAAATTCAAGTTACCGGTAAGTACGGTTAAAATTACTTTTCAGGATCAGTACTGGGCTGAAAGATGCAGCACTGAGGTCTCTCCTGATAACAGGTGAGTAAATCGGAATTCGTATTTCGGCTGATTTTAGAGGAATATTTTAAAGTTCCAAAACTCCACACTTAGAAAAATTTCCAAGTGAAACCAGTCAATGTTAGCCTATGAAGGAAATTCAAGTTACCGGTAAGTACGGTTAAAATTACTTTTCAGGATCAGTACTGGGCTGAAAGATGCAGCACTGAGGTCTCTCCTGATAACAGGTGAGTAAATCGGAATTCGTATTTCGGCTGATTTTAGAGGAATATTTTAAAGTTCCAAAACTCCACACTTAGAAGAATTTCCAAGTGAAACCAGTCAATGTTAGCCTATGAAGGAAATTCAAGTTACCGGTAAGTACGGTTAAAATTACTTTTCAGGACCAGTACTGGGCTGAAAGATACAGCACTGAGGTCTCTCCTTATAACAGCTGAGTAAATCGGAATTCCTATTTCGGCTGATTTTAGAGGAATATTTGCACAATGGTGAAGGGAGGGGCGGGGCCTGAGGTGACATCTTTGCAAACGCGCCCCGTGGCGCGTTTTAAGTTGGGGGATTAAGTTCCCTTGAATCCTGAGGGTCCCTAGGGGCCAACTAGACCACCAGGAACCTCCAATATGCGCCAGGGGCTGCGTTGCAGAGACGTGTAGAGAGGCCACACCCCTTTTACACCTCTCTGCAACGCAGCTCTGTGGCGCTTTCTGGATGTACCTGTTGGGCTAGTTGGCCCCAGGGACCCTCAGGATTGAAGGGATTTAATTCCCCATCTTAAAATGCGCCACGGGGCCTGTTTGCACACATGTCACCTCAAGCCCCTCCCCCTCCCTTCACCATTGTGCAAATATTCCTCTAAAATCAGCCGAAATAGGAATAGCAAACCTAGGGGGTCAGGGTGTTTCTACCCTCCCCCCTTTGTGCGCTTTGCGCACTTGTTTCTGTCCCTCGGTTCTACCGAGGGACAAAATGGCTGCCAACATTTCCTGAATCGGAATGTTGACAGCCAGCTGACAGCCAATTAACATGCAGCTCGTGATCGGGAGGGTGCGCGAATCCTCCGTGCCCATAGATATATATGTACTTTTACTTTTTGATTTTCTCAGCAACTACTGAACGGATTTACACCATTTAACAAAAGGGTTCTTTCTGAACCAAGAACTACCTCTTTGCCAAATTTGGTGTAATTCCGTTCAGCAGTTCGGGCTGTAGCCGTGTCTAAAGTTTCCTATGGGAAAATGCATGGGGAAAACGCGTTTTGGGACCCTCCTTTTTCTCGGCCCCCGCTTGACGTATCACCCCGAGACTTTCAGGGTAGGAGCGGACCGGAGCGCCCCACGAAGTTTGAAAATTTCGCGAAGATACGTCAACCGGCAAGAGAGTTATTTCAAATAGAATGTCGCGGATTTCCTATGGATAATAGGTTGTAACTATAACTATCTACTGGCGACTAATTTCTTGGTCAAAAGCGTACAATTTGGTAGTAAAATCATTTATCGCAATGTACAAAAGCCAATCTGCAAGTTTGTAAACTCTTTATGCTTCTCAAAATGGTTTTAGCTTCCCATTGCAACTCACAAAGAGGTGACACGTGAAGGGGGCAGTTTCCCCTATACTTGGGAGTCGCAGTACTATATATCAATAGTTTGTGACTGCAATTGCAGTAGCAAACCATTGAAAGGTTACAAACTCTAGACATAGGGTGATACCCAATATGCAACATAAAAGCTGCCCTTGCAGGACACTTGTGCTTTGTTGATGCTGGGGTGCAGCCTCTGGAGGAGCAGACAGTGGTCTATGAGACTACTGCATGTGCCCCCTTGTCATTCCATTTATGTGAACTCGTTTATAAAAGTAGCCCTAGTGGCTTCAAAAAATGCGTTTTTTACAACAAAAAGTTTACATGCAAAAATTGAAAAGCAGACCTCCATCTCGGTGTTTGCAGTAATTCGCAGGAGGGTGTAAAATGCCTGCTCCCTCATTAATATTAATGAGGCAGCAGGTTTTGTAACCACAGTGTAAATGTATGTTTTTCACAGCAACTGAATAGTGTATCAGTTCCATCTCAAAATGAAACCCATGTGGGGGGCGTGGCCAAACCGCCCGCAAGATGGCCACGGGTCTGTGACGCTCCGCTCACCGTCGGAGACTTTACTTTGTCGGAGGCAGCAGTTTCGCCTTCAGCGGGGAATGTTGTGAAGGTTTTGGTGCGCGAACGCGGGGAGAGCAGGTATTTTTCTTTTTCGGCTTCACTCAAGCTGCTGTAATGTAGTTGCTCTCCCGCGTCGCGTACCTCAGCCTTAGCAGTCGCAGCCACCATTTTATTGATTAAGGAGCGCGACGTGGCGTGTATTCTCCTCGCTCTGTCGCGCTCACATTAATTTACTTTACTCTGAGGCTCTAGATGATTTTCCCCTATTGTTCACCCCAAGAGTGACATAGAAGAGGAATGCTGTCACCCTGATTTATGGACTTACCTGGAATTCTGCTTTTTATGTCTTTCTACCTTTTTAAATCTGTGGAAATAATTATTATCAGACAACTAAGTGTTTTTTTTAATTTTTTATTGGCTCCCCTGAGATTTCGCCTTATTTGACCTCTTGAAAGCTGTGAGTTCAAGAGTTTAAGTTACTCTGGCCAATTCATTCCTTCCTCAATAAGTTGTGCTGTATAAACTCTTGCTTTTAGAATTGCGTTTGGGACCTTTGGACAACGCACACCCTCCTGCTATACTTTAGTTGTGTGGCACTGAGACTCTTCTCCTGTGACATTTGAATTTGCTTTCTTTATGCTTATAGAGTCCTCTACTCAGAAGGCTGTCACCTCATCTGTAACCATGCCTTCTGTCCATAAGGACTCTAACGCCCCTACAAAGTGACAAAAGAAAGATCCTGGCTTTCCTACAAAGTCTCCCTTACCTTTGACTTTGGATGACCTTATGGAGGAAATTAAGCACTTGAAACCTTTTGTCATGGAAACTAATGCCACACTTCAACGTGTTGAGGAGAAATGGTCTAATCAGGAGTCGAGAGTGTCAGATGTTGAGCAACGGATTAGTGATGAAGATGAACAATGTGCGGCTACCAAGATTGATGATATGGCTAAGGAGATAGCGCTTTTGAAACAGCAAATGGAGGATTTGGAAAATCGGAACAGGCACAACAATCTCTGAATTTATGGCATTCCGGAAGGAGAGGAGGGGCCTGATATGCTTGCCTTTCTTAGGATCCACATTCCTAAATTGGATGGCCTTAAGGAAGGAACACATCTTAATCTACAACGTACTCATCGAATTGGCCCTAAACCTCCCGGAACTTCAAATTCTGGCCGCCCTAGAGGAATAATTGTTCTCTTTTTGGAATATACTGAGCTACTTATGGTTTTATCAGCGGCCAAGCAAAGAAAACAAATGTTATGGTCTGGTCAGAGGGTCTTTTTCTCCCAGGATGTAGCACATGCAACTGCCGCTCATCGGAAAGAGATTCTCTCCTTCCGCCCTGCTCTACGATACACGATTGAATGCACTATATGGTCTTGTGCAACCATGCTTCTTCAAAGTCACCTATAAGGAACGGACTTTCTCATTTGACTGCCCAGAGGACTTGAGGAAATTTATTTTTCAGCATAAGGGTGAAGCAATGGTTCTTGTGAAAAATTGAACTCTTCTTTTTTGTTTCTTAATTTCTAATATGGTTGTATTTTATCTCCCTTCCTTTGAATTTATTATGCTTAATCCTTCAGGTTGATAATTCTATTCTTGTTAATGTTAATATGTGTTTTAAATGTTCTTGGGTTATTGTTGATACTTCTATTTAATGTGTTTGCCTACTTAACCTTGTTATTTATTTATTTTTCCCCTTTACAGATTTATTTTGTCTAGTCCGGCTTCCCTTCTTTGGTGTATCTTCTTCCACGTGCTTCCCTTCCTAGACCTATTGTTTATATATATTATCCTCATGTGTCAGTAAGTGGTATTTATTGGTCATTTATGCATTTTCATTCCTATTTGTTTATTTATTTGTATTGTTGTCTCTTTTCGGTCTTACTCATATGAATAACTGCTGTCTCTTTCTATATTTTTCTTTTCTTATCTGTTGATAATGATTGTGTCTGTGGTCATTGTTGTCCAATTTGGCTGATTTCAGCCTGTTGTCCATCTTCTTTTTTGTGCTTCTCTAACCCTCCATTGTATTTTCTTCACACTGGATGTGTTCCACTTTCTTCATGATTGAAGCCATTTGGTTTTTTGTCATTCTCTTTGTTTCTATTAACTCATTGTTCCTTTCTCTATCTTGATTCCTTTTTCCTATTTTTCTTCCCCTTCTTGATTTTCTCTTTTTTCTTTTTCTATTGTCTCATTATTGATTATAGATCTTTATGTAATACAAGTGTTAGCTTATTTCTTGTGATTCTCATCTTCAAATGGCTTGCTGTTCTGGTTCGTTTTTATGGTTATTTTAATTTGATATGTATATTAATATGTTTTGAATGGTAAATACTCTTAATGTTATTTCTTGGAATATCAAGGGCTTACGTAACCCTATTAAGAAACAGAGAGTTGTCACTCACTTATTCCATCTTAAATGTAATATTGCCTTACTACAAGAAACGCATTTACTTGATAAAGATTTAAACTCGTTGTGTAAAAATTGGGTTGGTCAAATATTTTGTTCTCCAGCCCTTGCTCACAAAAATGGGGTTATTATATTAGTTCACAAATCCCTTCCTTTGATAATAGAGAGGGAGGAGAGAGATGCAGAGGGTTGATGGGTCCTCATACATGCTACTATTCATCATACACCTATTTCCATATTGAATATTTATGGTCCTACTGGTATTAATGTGCCATTTTGGGAACGAATGTCGGTTATGCCCGAATGCAAATCTCATAGTAGGCAGTGATTTCAATCAGATTGTAGACCCT
Organism: Calotriton arnoldi; assembly: GCA_963921515.1. Lineage (NCBI taxonomy): Eukaryota > Metazoa > Chordata > Amphibia > Caudata > Salamandridae > Calotriton > Calotriton arnoldi. The sequence goes on along the minus strand of CAWUFW010006625.1, from coordinate 1,004,415 downwards.
TTCTTAGATAGAAAATCCCAAGTTAAATATGTCCCTAATAAGACGCAAAAAACATTTGCACGATTTATTCACTCCAGAGGTCTGGTGGATGCTTGGAGGCTGTATTATCCAGACACTCTGGAATACGCATAAAATCGTCTTTATTTCGATTATCATAATCATAAAAGACACAGTTATAAAAATAGTTCCATATAAAACTGTATAAAACATCAAGTTAAAACAATTTAATTTTTTTTTAGAATCCATACATTAAAATCCATACTCGAATAAAGTGCACAGTGCAATTACAAAACACACATGCAATTACTGACATGTCTATTAGCAGCCCTGTATGCCCCCCTCCTATATAAAACAACGTGCACCGGTACTATTTGTTTTAACCATCCACTAAAATACTGTTCCAAAATCTACGCTAATGGTTAACGTTATTAGGTGCAGCCAACATAGTTTAGTAAGTCCTCATCGAGGTAACTCGTATAACCCACATCCAACCCAGAAATTTAGCAACAGCAATCACTAAATACTCTTGAGTACTAGACTTCAAAATTCTCAAAGCCTCAATACTGGATCTTGTACCCAGTCGTAAACAAATCGGTTTAAGCCACTATTCCTAGGAGCCTTATAGGCTGGACATACAAATAGGATATGGGCTAAAGATTCTATGTGGGCAGGGCACGTAGGACATTTGTCATCCTTTTGGGAACGCCACCCACTGGTAAAAGTTTTTATTGGAAGGGAGCCCACCCTAAATTGGTGGAACAGCTTCCTGTCACTAGGCTTTGTGATAAAGTCCCAATATGGTTCGTACTCAGTCGCCTCTTTTAACTCCAGGAACAACCCAGTTAGGGAAGACCCAGGGGTTGCAGAGTACTGATCGGACTTTACCATGTTCCAGTAGGCTGACCTAAGGTCCTTTTTAGAGGGAAAGGGGCTACCTGCTGGGTCTTCCCACAGATTACTCATCCCCATTTTGGCTAATAAACTCTGAATTGTGTTCAGCCAAACGATCTTCCCTGAGCGGTCCGCCCCCTTTACATCAGCTAACGCCTTTGTATACATAGTCAGTTCTGGAGTTGACCAAAGCCTTCTCCAGAACGCTAATGGCCGAAAACGAGCTGTGTCGGCTATTGCATGACAACCCAGATCCATGAAAAGTGGTTTGAGCGGGGTTGATTGAGGAAGGCCTGTTAATGCTCTCATCATTTTATTCTGAGCTGTTGATAGTGGAGTTAGGTTGTCAAAACCCCATAATTCTGCACCATATAATATGGAGGTGCAAATCTTTGTATTGTAAATTTTTAACGCCGGGCCTATCGGCTTCGTCTGTGAAAGCCTCAGTTCTTTTAGAAGGGCACCGGCCAACTGGGCATGTTTTAGGGCCAAAACATCGATCTGCGGCTTCCATTGCAGTTTCCTACCTAATGTTATCCCCAGGTATATGAATATATCTGTTGGTTCTAAGAGTGTATTATTCATGTAGATTTTCCCTTTTATCGCCCTACTTTTATGAAGAACCATAAACTTGGTCTTCTCCACATTAACCACAAGCTCATGATCGCGACAAAACTCCTCAAATCTAACCAAAGCAGACTGTAACCCCTTTTGCGTCTTTGAAATTATCAGAGTATCGTCTGCGAACATGAGCAAAGGGATCTTCATACCGGCCAATGTGGGGGCGTCTGTTGGATGGGTCGTGAAGTATTGGACTACCCTATTAATGAATAAAGAAAAAAGGGTCGGTGCCAATACACACCCCTGGCGTACACCCTTTGACACTGGGAATCTATCCGTGGTGTTGCCCTGCTTACCCCAACGTACCTGTGCAAAATTTGAATCGTGGAGTTTAACCAAAAGTGCAAGAAGCTCTAAAGGCATCCCCATTTCCACAAAAACTCTCCACATCTTATTGCGGGGTACTAAATCAAATGCGGATTTGAGATCTATAAATGCAGCATAGATTGTACCCCCCACCAATGGTAACCACCCGCCAATAGATTAACATAAACCTGAAAACCTGATCTATAGTTCCAGTATGGGGGCGGAACCCAGCCTGTAATGTGGAGAGAATGTCATTTTCCTCAATCCAGGACTGAATTCTACAGAGCACTAGTCTGGCAACAATCTTTTGGATCGAATCAATAAGGCTAATCGGCCTATAGTTGCCTGGTAGCATTCGATCCCCCTTTTTAAAGATCGGGAGGATTTCAGCTCCTTTCCAGGTGCTAGGGATTGGGGCGCCACTAGCTATGGCATTAGCGAGAATATGTATATATGTTGACCAATTATCTTGATGGTGTAAAAACAAATCAGCTGGTATACAATCCAGACATGGGGCTCTACCTCTTGGGATCCTTTCCAGTACAGATTCAACCTCCTTGATAGTAAAATATAGTGTAGAATCCGGAGTGGGGGGTTGAAAATGTTCTACACATTTGGAAGCTACCGCAAACTGGGCCTCATAATAAGATATCCACTGCTCAGGCGCAACATGGTTAAGTGGTATTGATGATGACTCTCCACTTCCCCATTTTACCAGCTGCCAGAAATTAACCATATTTTTCTCCTTACTGGCAATGAATAGATCTCCCCACCTGGACTCATCCCAGTCCTTCTTTGCCTGTAATTGGACTCTGGAATACACTTTTTACTCACCCACTCATAAATCCCAAACCAGAATTTATTATTTATTTATTTTCTCTCCTTTAGTTACTGCACTTACTTATGCTGAAATTGGGTCGATATTAATTTCAGATCATGCTCCTGTTATGGTTGATCTTGACTTATTACCTGAATCTTCTAAATCAAATAGATGGCACTTTAACAACAGTCTATTGAAGGATAAAGAATTTGTTCAGGGTTTTGAATGCTTTCTTCAAGAGTTTTTACTTATAATAACACCCCTGATCTTCCATTTTACATAATTTGGGATGCCTTTAAAGCATCCGCTCGAGGCCATATAAATAATTACCTTAAGGCCAAAAAAGAAAAAAGCTACTAAAGAATTTACACTTCTGCTACATTCTACTAAACAACTGGAGCATACATTTTTCACAACCAAAAATGATAATGTGTTACATTGTTTAATGCATTCCAAATTTGAATTCAATAAAAGATCAACAGAGGAGGCTGATGGAGTATTGTTAAAAATTAATTCCAAATTTTATGCAGGACGAAATAGGGCTGGCAAATTACTTGCTAATTATCTGAAGGTTAAATCTCAGAAGTCTAGGATAGTTAAGATTATGGATGAAAGTGGGGTTACGCATTTTAAAAATACTGAAATTTTGAAGTGTTTTTCTGATTATTATACAACCCTTTATACACCTGATCACTTCCCCGCAGAGGGGGCATTGGAATCTTATTTTCATTCCTTTCCACCATGACAAAAGCAGGTACAAGATCTTTCCTTTTTAGATGAAACTATTTCAATCTCTGAAATAAAATCCGCACTTGATAAATTGTCTAAAGATAAAGCCCCTAGTCCAGATGGTTTATCAGTTACATTTTATTCTTGCTTTTCACATCTTTTGCTCCCACATTTACTTACTTTATATCAATATTTTCTTTCACAGAACGAGGCCCATGGCACTTTCTTGGAAGCTATGATCTATTTAATTCCCAAAAAAGATAAAGATCTTTCCTCATGTTCCAATTATTGACCTATTTCTCTTATTAATCTAGACTGTAAACCTTTTACCTAGATTTTAGCTATTAGGATTCATCCTCTTATTTCAGGTATGGTTGGATTTGAACAAACTGGATTTGTAAAAGGTAGGCACATGACTGATAATTCTAGAGTCTTTTTGGATATTTTACATTTTGCTTCAACCAATAATACGCCTATGGCTGCTGATACTTTGGACGATGAAAAGGCTTTTGACCGTCTCAATTGGCGATTTATGATGCATGCTCTCAGATGGCATGGTTTTAGTCCAACTTTTTTCAAATATATAGCTATATTATATTCTTCTCCGATGACATCTGTCTTTCGTATTGGTATCCAGTCTTCGTATTTTGCTCTTTTATGGGAAACCAGAGAAGGATGTCCTTTATCTCCTTTGCTCTTTATTTTGTGCTTAGAATGTTTTTTGCATACATTACGATACTCCTCTTCATTTCATGATTTCCAATATAAAGATACTGAAATCAAATTCGTAGCCTATTCTGATGATGTAATCCTTTATGTTTCTGATCCCAAGTCATCAATACCTGTTTTTGCTAATCTTTTATCATCTTATTGTACGTTATCTAGATATAAATTGAATTTTTCAAAATCTGAGATACTTCCCCTTAATAATTATTGTCTAAAGGATATGTTTGTTGGCACAGGCTTAAATGGTCTCCACACTTTATCAAGTGTTTGGTAATTAAATACTCTATTTCCCTGGCAAGGACCATTCAGATTAGTTTAGATGATGTCCAACATAAAATTTCTTCAAATGACGGGAAAATGGTCTCCTTTATATTTGTCTTGGTGGGGCAGGCTGGCCACTATAAAGATAATGTTTCTGCCCATCATTAATTTCTATCAGTCCATGTTATCTATTAAACTTCCTTTAACATTTTTTAAGACACTTAATAAGTCGCTTGCTGTTCTTTTATGGAATGGGAAAAAAACGAGCTTTTCCTTAAGATCTCTATATAAACCTAAAGAATTGGGTGGCGTAAATTTTCCAGATTTTCAACATTATCATACTGCTTTTGTCCTAAAGCAAGTCTTACCTTATATTAGGGATGATGACTCTTTGCCAAATAATGTTTGGCGTAAACTGGAAGATTCCCTTTTGTCACCTTTACCTTTCCACTCACTAGCACATTTTTCAAAACCTCCTTGGGCTTTTTCCGCTCCGTCTATTAAATATTCTATTATAATATCTTCTCGTATTCTTACACGACCCATGTCTCCAATGCAAGAATTTTTGGAATCCTCTATTTGGCATACCAAATTCATCAAAATGTCAAATCCTACTATTTTTTTGGAAACAATGGGTTTACAAGGGTATAATTCAAGTCAAAAAAATTACTGTGTGGTATGATTCCTCTTTCTTCTTTGGGAATTCAAACTAAATGTGGTCTTTCTTCTGCTTATACGTCCAGGTATGAGTTTCTTAAAGATGCTCATTTACAAGCTATTTCCATGCTCAGGCAATCGCACTCTCCTATTTGTTCCTCGCCTCCTGAACCAATTATACTTTTGTCATCGCTTAAAGCATCATATATATATATATAAATATTTGCACTACATTACCCCTTCTCGTCCAAAATCCAAAACTGAAGTGGTGTGGGAGACGGATTTTCAGTGTTCCTTTCCTTTAAAGGTCTGGGGATTAATTTGGAATAAGATACACCATACTTCATGTAATGCCAGTACTACACAAACCCTTTATTATTTTTATAATAGATTATATATTAACCCACTTTCCTTGCATAAATACACTCCAACTCTTTCAAGTATATGTTGGTCTTGTAACTCCCTCCCTGGCACATAACTACATATGTTTTTTCATTGTCTGCCAATTACAGCCTTTTGGTTTCAGGTATGCAGAACTATTTGTACTATTTGTTCTATTAATTTCCCCTTTGATATTCAACACATTTTTGGGAAGCTCCTCACGCTCTTGGCCAGTTCGTTCTAAATTAGGTAAATTTGTGGACCTGTCACTTGCCATTGCTTTTCAAGTTATTACATCCAACTGGAAGACTGTCAAAAATGTAAATGTTGCTAGTTGGTGGAATCTTCTTTGTTCTCATCATTGACTTGATACAGCATCGGCTACATCTACATTACAGATGAATAATAAAGAACTCTTCTGGTCTTTGCTCACTGGTTACTTAAACAAAAACCATAAACCTTCCAAGGATTCTATGGCGATTTTCCAGCCCCATGACTGTTTTTCACTTTTCTGTTTATTAGCATGCATAGTTTATTCAACCAATGTTATTATATGAAATACGTTGTTATATGACATAAGTTTATTATATGATACACATATAGGACATGTATTACAAAATGTTTACATTTTTTTCCTTCTTTATTTCTCTTACTTTTTCTTCTCTTCTCCCTCTTCTATTGTTTTTCTTCCTTTTTCTTTTTCCTTTTTATACATTATAAAACATAAAAATGCAATTTTGTGAGTGCAGAATTATGATATTATCTTAATAATACACTTTATCTCTTCTTTTATTCAAATACTATTTCTTGTCAGTACTTTTTTCTGAAATTACTCTATTTCATTACCATGGAATTTCATTTAAAAAAAAAGAAATTCTGTACATCTGTATTAAACTTCAATAAAGTGCCAGTCCACTGTGCTTGGGGCTGAGAAGCATCAATTGAATCTAGAATTATTCTTGTCTCATGCCTTTATCTTTTGAAATATGGCCAAGGGATCACAGAAAACGAAATGTTATCAATAGGAATGAAACTCATTTGATTTTCAAAATTATGTATGATTGGCAAATGAGATCGGAACATGTGCACTTTTGTTCCTTCTTAGACAAAAAGGTTATATGGTGAATGAAGGAAGAAATAAATAGAAGACACCTGGAAAATTTAGTAGCAGACTAGAAAAAAGTCCAAAAACATAAGTACCTAAAGAATTATGCTGCTCTTAGCCAGCCATTTATCATCCTTGTAATTAAGCCCCTGAACACCGCACCCTAATCATAAGCTTGACTTTTTGGTTCAGATTTACTAAATTCTGACGCCGACCAATAGCCAGTAAACTGGGAAAAAAATATTCTGCGACACTTTTGTGAGGCAAGGACGGCCCAAAATCTTAGTAAATATTCCCTAAATATAGTTTTTTTTAGTAGACAGAACTTCTATTGATGCAAAAATTACACCACAATTAATGAATGCCTGTGTGGTTTGTGGGAAGTAGAAAACACAAAGTAATTTATGCTCAGCTGCAACAAACATGATGGGTAGGTGAGAATGATTTTCAAAACAGAGGTAAGAAATGCTTTGCTCAATACTTGTAGCAAGCAGGCAATGTAGCATTTCTAAAGCGCAGACGATGTAGAGAATAATTATAGGATCTCAGATTTTCATTTAAAAATGTTAAAGAAGAGGCAGTGTGCATTATTAATTAATTTAGGGATTACATTGGAATGAAATAATGATATTTTGTAAAAATGAAAGTGGCATTATGCAGAAATCTAAAATATTTTTTCTTCTACTACCCAAACCATCTGTGCATTGCCTTCGGCTGTGATTGGAATTCTAGAAACAGGGCATACTCATCCTGCCCATTCCTCCTGCCCCAGAGACCATTGACCACTAATATATCATTTGTTAATGCACTGTGGGCTCATGACTTAGTATTTGGCTTGCAGTCACATTCGTGCCCACCCTGTTGGTCTCCAGACACTTCTGGGATTTACCTACAGCAGGGTACTGCTGGCATGACAGAGGGTAGCCTTCTGCCTTGACCACATCCTAGCCTGTTACCCTTGCACACAGTGATCCCTGGCCACAGTCCATTGCTTTTGTCATAAATCTAGGTCCAGTATCTATTCTCTGCACATTAACAGTGTGTCAACAGAAAAGAAATTGGGCAACGGACTTGTAGCAAAGCACTGCACGTCTATACTGCCATCGTATTGGAGCAATGGTTCGTGCACACTTCTCAGCACCCGTTGCCCTTTGGTGCCACTGGTCACAGATTCAAAAGCTATATTCCATAAAGAGCAGTGCACTTGAACAAAAAACTTTTCAGTCTCTTTGTAGTTTCTTTCAATCCTTTATTATCACATCCAAATAAGATTTTTCTAAAAAGCAGCCAACGCGTTTCGCTCTATTCGGCAACAAGCCTTGAGAACTTCTTCAGCGCTGCAAACAAAGTGGCATAAAACATATATAAGACACAAAATCGTATCACTTGACTGACGGACATAATTAAGACTTATTACAATCTTACAGATAAACAAACAATGATGTAACAATTTAAAAGCTTCTTCACACAAACCACAAACCTTTTAAAATCATAATGAATACTGAACTACAGCATAACATACAAGAAACCTATTAGCTTATATTTTCTTGTTTATTCTATTCAACATTTCAAATTCTCGAATAGAGCATGCTTAGATTTAGTAGAATAATCGCATTCATTGTGGAGACAAAAAAAGAGAACTTATACATTGCTTATCCCATCAATTTTAATAGCACATGGAGATATGCGCATAAAACAGTTCAGGAGAAAGATTTATTTATTTTACATAAAAGTAGGGGATTAATAGGGAAGAGAGAAATGTGTGAGTTCTTACAGAAAGATATCACACTGCTTCTAATAAAGCACAAAATACTTAGCACAAGATAGAGAAAAGTAAGAAACAGAATGGAGACAACAAAAGGTAAATTCAATTGAATTAATCAGCCTCACCTCTTAATTCAAACTACCAGGACTCAGTAATCAATGTCCGTAGTCCGAGCAATAGGTATCTTTACGGTAATAATGTAGCTCCAAATCAGTGTCTATAATGAATTATATAGAACACTGTTGAAGTTAATAGCATATGTCGTTGGTTCCTCAGCACCCAAATAGGTGACCTTTCAAAACCTCACCATTTTTAAGAGACAGCAAAATTTGAAAAAAAAATATTTTTTTTTTAATGGAAAATTTATATTTATATGGAATAAATAACCTCACACTATTTATATGGCACTTAGAAAAAGAAAAGGAAATAACACAAAGGATACTAATAAATGATAACGAGGATCTGATATGCTTCGGTTATCATAAAATATCAAGAACCCAAGAAAAATGAACCTACAGTAATGGCTCCTGTTCATATTGCACTTACTACCCTATTTAAAAAACGGAAAAGCCATGAAATATCCCTAGTTAGACTTACCAATTATTATAAACTGTTCATCGTACCAATAACCAGTAGTGTACGCAAAAAGGGAGGGTACCCTTAATCAGTAAACGAAATCCCTGTGGGATATAGTCCGCCTAAAAAACAAAATAAAAAAAAGAGGAAATAAGGAACACGACACTAAGAAAATTTATGACACACGACATGCTGTAAGTATACCTCCCTCATACCACTGATGGATTTCAAAAGACTATCCTCTAGGAGCACACACCTAGTGCCCTTCGGTATACCATACTCAATTCTACGCTATTTTAATTTAACAAAAAAAGGGGGGGTTATACTCCCATGTTAAGAAACTCCTATAGAAATCATAAACCTAAATATAAGGATGAGTTATACCTTAAAGTCTCATAATACAATATCTCTCCACCATATTTATAGTGGCGTGGAGCTTCGAATGTTCCCTTAAAAACAACTGATCTTGACGAAGAATTTCTTCCTTCACGACGGGCAATGGTACCACCAAACCCGAGGGACAGCCATGGGCACCAGGTTTGCTCCCTCTTATGCCTGCCTCTTTATGGGTTGGTATGAGAGGGAGCATGCCTGGGGTAGAGGTGCCTCCTCCTGGACACAACATATTGTGTTCTGGGGGAGGTACATAGATGATATTATCTGCTTATGGTCATGATCAAGGGAAAGTCTTGACGAATATTGTCTGTACCTTAACGAAAACCCCTTTAATGTACAGTTGACAATGTCTTGCGACAGGGAACAGATCGACTTTCTAGATCTCCACTTTTATAGAAAAGACGGGGTAGTCCAAAGCACTCTGTATCGTAAGGAAACGGCATGTAATGGAATATTACTTGCCTCTAGTGCGCATGCGCGCCCAGTAATTAAAAACATCTCTTACGGGGAGATGGTGAGAATGCGGAGAAACTGCTCTGAACCCATGTCTATTGAGGCTAACATTGTTGACACACGTAATCGTTTCCTCAAAAGAGGCTATGATGTACAAGATGTAGGAAAGGCGGAGGTATGCGCATACCAACTAGACAGAGATAGCACACTGGTTGCCAACAAAAGAAAATACACAGTATATAACAACAAACTACGGTTTGTAACCCAGTATACTTCACACAGTGACAAAATGTTCCGTATTTTGAAAAAGAACTGGCATTTACTATTAGAAATACCAAATTTGAGGAAAGATCTTACTTCAAATCCCTCGGTAACATATAGAAGAGGGCAGACCTTAAAGAACAAACTATGCCCTAGTTATCTTACAACATCCAAACCTACGGAAACATGGTTGCCCAAGAAACCGTGTGGTTTTTATACATGCCCTTCGTGCATTATTTGCAAGTTTGAAACGAACAAGATTCAGCATTTTTCATACAATGGTCCAAAACGATACGAGATCAGAGAGTTTATAAATTGTAACACCACTTATGTGATCTATGTTTTGGGCTGCAGCTGCCGCATGGTATATGTGGGAAGTACCGTACGGAGCCTTAAACTTAGAGTTCAGGAACATCGCCGAGCTATTTTGAAGGGAGATACGAGGTACCCTATGGCAGAACATTTTAAGCAACACCATACATCTGACAATGCATTTTGGTTCCACAGTATTGAACATGTGCCAGTAAACAACAGAGGGGGGAGTAGAGAACTAGTGCTAAGGCAAAAGGAGGCTAAGTGGATTTGTAGACTGCGCGCTATTAAGTGCGGCCACAATAAAGACAATGAATTCCATTATTTTTTAAATTGAATCTGTATTTATCTCACTGTACTGACCTTTCCTGCCCTATGAATATATTTTGTCAATATATTTGTTATATCTTCTCTTTTTTTCATGTAATGGCATATTGGCTTGTTAGCTTATAATGGGTATGTAGCTTGTTGATGGAACGTTGGTGGTTCTGCTACCACGTCCTTCTGTTTACTATGTATAGCACAATCAGTGTCCTTGCGCATGTTTATTGATAACTTAAATTAGGATAACATTTCTCTGTGCATGTGTTGCCGGGAGGTACCTTACGCATAAAAATGAAATTTCCCCTTATCATCATCTTTTTCTTTATTTGGTTTGCTCTCTTTCACTTACTTCTTTCTCTAGAACTCTTTTTTTGACATGTCTTTTAAGCGATTAGACTAATCGAATATTTTGATTTCTGATTTGTGGTTTAAGATGGGAGGATGTTTTTTGAAGGAAGGAGACACCGTTAGAGGAACTTTTTAGGTATATGTATTTTTTTTATGGAGGATCCTTTCCGTTTACCGACGCTTATGATGCCTGGTTCTCACATATAGGATGCTGTTCTTTCAGTACTCATGCCGGATATTTAGCATAGTACCAGTTCACGGGGCACTCCCCATTCAAAGATTTCACCTCTTACTGTCCATAGGGCCCGGGTTTCAAATTATCGACTATGAGATGCTGTTGGAAGTGAGGTCTCTAAAATAAACCATCAGGTACCATTAATTTCTGCAATATGAATTTTCGGCGGTTACGCCCAACTCTTCTTCAGAAAGATCTGATATTTTTAAATTATTAAGACATTATTTCCGGGTACACGTTGTAAAGAAATCCGACCTCCACTGAGTGTTACTTTCGTTCATACCATTTAAATATGGCGCTCAATATAGGAAGGTAGAACTATTAGGTTCTTTTTGTTCACGAATGTGGCGTCGTTACCTTGCCGTGAACTTAACACAATGTATCTCTTAAATTTCGATAGAGATAATCTGATGATTTCAAATTAATGGGACACTTGTTCCGGGAACACTTTGCAAGGATATCTGACCTCTACTGAGTGGTACTTTCATTTACACCATTTAAAGATGGCGCCCAATATAGGGAGGTGGAACTATTAGGTTCTCACTGTTTACGAATAAGGTGTCGTTTCCTTGCTGTGACTTCAACACAATGTATTTATTGCCGTGAATTTAACACAATGTATTTCTTAAATATCGATGGAGATAATCTGATTATTTAAAATTAATGGAACACTTGCTCCGGGTACACTTTGCAAGGATATCTGACACCTACTGAGTGGTACTTTCATTTACACCATTTAAAGATGGTGCCCAATATAGGGAGGTGGAACTATTAGGTTCTCACTGTTTACCAATATGGTGTTGTTTCCTTGCTGTGACTTCAACACGATATGGTTGTTGATGGGTCTCTCGAATTTTGACGTTTGTATGGGGTTTTTGCCAGTAATATCACATCAAATAACGTTAATATGCTACAATTGAGTTAGTTTTAATTACTCTCTAAGCGTCTTTAAATATGGCGCCAGCTTTTTTCCACACGATCGTCGTTGAGCATACCAGCATTCAAACACACAGGTGAAGCAAGTTCTGCTTGTTTTCAGGCGTATTTAAAGCCCGCGTATTTTTCGAAACTGAGGATCTCTTCCGTCGGATGTCGCTTGGGAGGTGTGGTCGACCGCTTATTACGGTAAATTTTTGGGGGAACCCAGGCTCACAACTATTCCTTTGGGTTTTATGGGGTTAGGTTTGTGCCAACCTCATCGTTTGGGTTTACGAAATATAATTGTTTTTAAGGGAACATTCGAAGCTCCACGCCACTATAAATATAGTGGAGAGATATTGTATTATAAAACTTTAAGGTATAACTCATCCTTATAATTAGGTTTATGATTTCTATAGGAGTTTCTTAACATGGGAGTATAACCCCCCCGCCTTTTTTTTGTTAAATTAAAATAGCGTAGAACTGAGTATGGTATACCGAAGGGCACTAGGTGTGCGCTCCCAGAGGATAGTCTTTTGAAATCCATCAGTGGTATGAGGGAGGTATACTTACAGCATGTCGTGTGTCATACATTTTCTTAGTGTCGTGTTCCTTTTTTCCTCTTTTTCTTTTTTTTTTAGGTGGACTATATCCCACAGGGGATTTCGTTTACTGATTAAGGGTACCCTCCCTTTTGCGTACACTACTGGTTATTGGTACGATGTACAGTTTATAATAATTGGTAAGTCTAACTAGGGATATTTCATGGCTTTTCCATTTTTTAAATAGGGTAGTAAGTGCCATATGAACAGGAGCCATTGCTGTAGGTTCATTTTTCTTGGGTTCTTGATATTTTATGATAACCAAAGCATATCAGATCCTCGTTATCATTTCTTAGTATCCTTTGTGTTATTTCCTTTTCTTTTTCTAAGCGCCATATAAATAGTGTGAGGTTATTTATTCCATATAAATATTAATTTTCCATAAAAAAAAAAATATATATTTTTTAATTTTGTTGTCTCTTAAAAATGGTGAGGTTTTGAAAGGTCATCTATTTGGGTGCTGAGGAACTAACGACATATGCTATTAACTTCAACAGTGTTCTATATAATTTATTATAGAAGCTGATTTGGAGCTACATTATTACCGTAAAGATACCTATTCCTCGGACTACGGACATTGATTACTGAGTCCTGGTAGTTTGAATTAAGAGGTGAGGCTGATTAATTCAATTGAATTTACCTTTTGTTGTCTCCATTCTGATTCTTACTTTTCTCTATCTTGGGCTAAGTCTTTTGTGCTTTATTATAAGCAGTGTGATATATTTCTGTAAGAACTCACACATTTCTCTCTTCCCTATTAATCCCCCGTTTTTATGTAAAATAAATAAATCTTTCTCCTGAACTGTTTCGTGCGCATATCTCCATGTGCTATTACAATTGATGGGATAAGCAATGTATAAGTTCTCTTTTTTTGTCTCCACAATGAATGCGATTATTCTACCAAATCTAAGCATGCTCTATTCGAGAATTTGAAATGTTAAATAGAATAAACAAGAAAATATAAGCTAATAGGATTCTTGTATGTTATGCTGTAGTTCAGTATTCATTATGATTTTAAAAGCTTTGTGGTTTGTGTGAAGAAGGTTTTAAATTGTTATGTCATTGTTTGTTTTTCTGTAAGATTGTAATAAGTCTTAATTATGTCCGTCAGTCAAGTGATACGATTTTGTGTCTTATATATGTTTTATGTCACTTTGTTTGCAGCCCTGAAGAAGTTCTCAAGGCTTGTTGCTGAATAGAACGAAACGCGTTGGCTGCTTTTTATAAAAATCTTATTTGGATGTGATAATAAAGGATTGGAAGAAACTACAAAGAGACTGAAAAGTTTTTTGGTCAAGTGCACTGCTCTTTGTGGAACATTACCAGTGTGTAACAATGATATCTGGTCCTGGGCACTGTGAATGTGGTACTCCATAGAATATGCTAGTAACTGCACAGAATTAGATGTTTGCATTAGTTTGGTGGTAGCACTAGATGTAAAGAGGAGAGGGCAAATAATCTCTTCTCACTCTAATACCGGAGTGGAAGGACTCATGTGCATAAAGTTAAATTTTTGTCCTCAACCTGCCCATAGAAGGTCACTCAGCTTTTTCTCAATGAGATTTGTGACTCAGGCTGCATGTGATGAACTGTTAAATTGCAGCTAAAGCTAAAATTACCAGATCATAAAAAATTGCAGATTGGGAGCTCAAGTTCAATGGGTTTGTGAACTGGTTAACAAATCAAATTTTCCCAATATCTATACATTTCTCTTTCAAATTTCTCCTGAATGTATTAGAGTCAACCAAGCAAACTTACTGAGCTGCTCCTAGATCTCTCTTCATGCCAAGATATATGCAATCCCAATCAGATTCAGGCTAAGCTCAACTAGCCCTGGGAACGGGAGTGCAGTTATCAATGGTGCAGTGGCACTAGGACCAAGCAGGGACCACTGCACCACAAGCACGCCTCTCTCCTACAGCCAAACCATTTCCTTTTTTCCATTAAAGTCCAAGGCACCATTGCTATGTCACTTCCCTGGGTGTTCTGGGCATAGGTTCCACCACAGATCTGTGCCCACAGCACTGTTTTGCAGGTTTACAACTTTGTATTGATCATATTTTTAATAATATCTAGCACTATTAAGGGGACATTCAGGTGCATCTCATCTCCGTATTTATCCAAAGTTACTGCTAACCTTACCACAGATTTAATATTTGTAGGAATTCCAAATATGTGCAATTGCAGCAGCCTCACATCTTTGTGTACTATCTTCAAGTATATCTAGTAGCTAACACTGGAACTCTGCGTTAAAACTCCAGTGTGGCTATCAGTCCTGAGGTGAACAGCGGCATCCAATCCTCTTTTGTAATCTCTTTAGGATTATCTACTTTCCAAAATAATAACTGATCTTACTGCGTACCAACACACTCATGGCAACTCACTGCAAATGCCTCAACTTCTAATTGGTGAGGGGAGCATTGCCTCCTTGGCAAGGTATCCCTGACAAGCATTCCACTGGCAGTGGAAACAGAAGCTGGACTTCATTTGCAATTCTGGAAAGTTCATCTGCTTCCACTGGTTCATATTACTTAATGGTGCATAAAACCAATATTTTCAAGAGTGAGTAACAGATGTTAAAATGTCCACTTTCATAACCCCATAACCTTTATGCAGATCTGCCTGTCAAGAGTCAAATTAATGCCAGAAATCCACTTTTTTAACTAAATTACTGTAAGTACCATTTAACATAAAAGCATCATGTATACCTTCCCATGGTCACTCTACCTGCTGTTTGGCAGTGGAGATCAGTTAATTAAGAAGATTATTTCTGCTGCCAAAAGCATGTTGCTACTGTCCAATGAAGTCGAGCCAACATTTGAATGAAGGCATACATCATTAAAAAGCAGACACCCACCTTGTCTCCACCACACATAAATGCTCAACCAAAAAATATGCTTTTAGAGTCAATGAAAGTTTTTCCACATAATAATAGCTGCAATTTCTGTGTTTCATTGTAAATGCTGATTAGATAGCAGGTCTCTCTAAAACCCATCGGCTTTCAAGGGAGCATGATCAACCACAATGGAGTACCATAGTTGGGGAAAATTTGTAGGCCCTTCACAGCATTGCTCTGACATCTCTACCTGGCAGTGCAGTGACCACCTGCGTGGAAGTGTTTAGATAAGTGGGAACATGGACCACTAAACCTTTTGAGAGAGGAATTTTCTTCCAAAATCATTTGCAAACTGCCCTTGTGAATAATGCCTTTTACTTAGAGCGGTAAGATCTGCACATATCTCCATTCATGTACCTCTGAGCACCAATTGAAAGGTTATTCTCAAATGGGACCCAGAATGTGATAGCTTCTTTCAGTTCTTCCAATATACTCCCACAAAACACATTTTGTGGTTAAAAAGCACTAGCCACGGACAACCTTTTGCCAATTATACATTCAAATATGCGGCTGTATCTTCCATCAGCACCTTCTCAAGAATAGAGTGTTAATTCAAGATTCCTAGGTAAAGAATCCCCACAGCTTATTGAGCACAAGAGACTTTATTCGGGATCCCACATCTAAAATCCTAATACAAAAGATGCATTGATTCTGCTAACTATGAACTCTCAAAATATATTGGTATGATGAATTTGTTTTTTGTGTGATTAACCTTCTTTATCTCTTGAAACTCTTTTGAGTTCTGTATATTCAATCTTGCATCACTCAGCATCTCTTGGTGGGTTAAGCCTTGAGATTTGCCGTGTCACTAGAAAGTCAAAGGTACACCGCATCCTGTGAAAGGCTCATCAACAAGTTATGTCTTTCCTCTCAAACACCTGTACCCTCTACCAGATCATAGAACTCTTCACAGAGCTCATGCAATTTAGTGCTTCTTTCCAATTCATACTACTGATGTCAACCAAGACTACACTGCCTAAATTCCTTGGTCTGCTAACAGAAGTCAAAGACTGTCAAACGTTTCCATAGGGCTTGGAGACACTTGGTAACCTAAGCTGGCAGGAAGGCTCCATGAGTTAAATATTGACACTTGAGAACTTTCGAGTGCCGCTGGTCACAATCTCGAAACTTGGCAAAACCAACTGAGACGGCAATCCTTGTAAGGTTGGCATGTTTTGTACCATGAATCTGAGTAACGGGAGTGTCAGATTTTGAAGATAGCAATTCTGTGGTATAAAGTTCTATGTAAAGCGTAGGCCCAGGTGAATTTTTGTTCACGTAATTTCTAGTATTTCGCAATACATTTGTTATATGAAATGCTCGAGATGACGCTGTTAGACTTTTTAGCATAATTGAGATTTCTGTTCAAATTTCTATCAAAGGAGCACTGGAACAATGTAAACAAACAGAAAACGAGTGGCTATTGTTTGTTTCTGGTACGGTTTTATGCCAATTTTTTAACATGTGTCCACCATCCAAAGAGGATACAAAGGTACATTTCACGTAAAAAAAATAGCGAAAAAATGCCAGATCAGCATTTTGTGTGAGAACACATTTTTTATGTACATAAATATGCATTTTGCATAATTTCCAAAAGAAAATTACATGAATTTGGACTTGGCCTGCAAAAAGTACCAAAGCCAATCTTTCTGAGTTCTACAAATATTCTTGGTAATCTACTTTTAATAAAAGATTGTGATATTGTGTGAATTCATCGCATTGCAGTGCGATATATTCAAAGTTTCAACATCACCTCAGATTAGAGTCTAGTTGTAATCCATTTTACTTTTGTGTTTTTAAAGCTGTCAAGTGATTCAACCTTATTCACAAAAAAGAGAAGATACAGCAACATTTTAATTGTAATTTTTTTTATGTATGGAGTGTGACTTAAGACAAAACACTTCTGTTTAGAATGTACTTTCCAATTATTCTGCATTATTTTGCGGTTTGCCATTTTCAGTTGATAATTATTAATCATCCAGCTGAAGAAAGAACATCTTAATTAAATACAGATTGTTTGTAGGAAGATCCTTGGAGGCTTGAGAACAATACCTGGGTTCAGTCTCTATTTCCATGCTCGTAACTGTGTGCAGTTTCATTCCTTATACAGTTCCCATGTCACTATTCAATAGTTTAACAGTTCAAGGTCACATCACATGTCATACTACTTCCACTGTGCGACCCTCTCATGATTGTATATCATGATCTTTTCAAATTCACATTTGGCCTTTGCAGGATGATCCTTTGAACTCATCTGTTCAATATTTATCTAAGCACATGTTCACCTCTCCATGACTCACACTGTATTTTCTGAACTTTCCAAGTTATATATGCAGCTGCTTTAGCGCACACCATATCTTAACCTCATTGCGAGAAAGTATCAGCAAAACCTGGCTGAACTCAAACTACAGTATTGCTTAGTCGGTATGGTAGAAAAGAAGGTTGAAAGTGCATGGGAAGTGCTGCTATTCTGCCGGCAGCTGTACTCTGGAGCAGGATGCTAGGGCCCACACTAGCCATCCCGCCTCTTCCCACACCTTTGACTCTTTTCTATGTTTGTTCAAATAGTATCTATCATCATGAAGATACTTTTTTTTAGCCAATGGGGGGGAGGGCACACAAGAAAATGTTTCCATTCCTTGAAATGCTGATGATGTGTATTTTCAAGAAAAGAAAAGTCATTTCCAAATTGCTCAAAGGGTTTAATGCTTTCTCTAAGGTACAAGGTAAAGGATTTATCCATAGATGTATATACAACAAAATTAATGTTTACATCATTCTGCAAAGCTAGAAAACAAAAATGTGATGGGTAGAATGCTTTCAAAAGGCTCAGCCACTGGAGATAGCTCAAGCAGGATTCCAGTTACATCATTTTTCGCCCACTATGCCACTTTAGGCAGAGACCAGCCATTTGCTGTTCCTGTTCATTACTGTTCCTGCTCTAACTGGTGTTGCTCAGTCCATACTGCTAGCCCAAGCCCCTTCTGAATAGGGACGAAAATAATCACAGACCTTTTTCAACCTATCTAGCCTTTATTAGTGAGGTATAGCATGAGGACTGTAGCACAGTGACTGCTGGACCCACATCTGAACTTACCCTTCGCCTGCAGCGCATCACACTGAGAAAAACACAAAGGTTATCGGTAGACTGCTTGCAAATGTCTCAGCTACTGGCAATCAGTCAGGCTGCATTCCAGTCCATCATTTTACACCCACTTTTCCAATCCTCTTCAGGTATCAGTCATATGCAGTTCAGACTCACCCTCTTAATAATTAGGCTGGATCTTTGCAGCTTTTAGCAAAAAGGCAAAGGCTCTTTTAAGAATCAGCCATGTGTTCTTTATCCTTTGCTCATTCATTACAGCAATGTTGAGACTTCACAAGAAACTTGGTTGGATATGTGCTCGTGCTTAGAATAGACACATTTGATAACAGACTCCTTAGAAATCACATGAGCTTGATAGTCAGTAGTTCTTTAATTTCCCTGAGATATTTGGTGATGCATTCAAAACAAAAGGTCCTACAAAAGCTGGGTTTAGTTATATGTCTCATGAACACCTTCAGATGAAAATGTAATGATTTATAAACAATATCTTTCTAAGAGGTTGAATCCCAAAATAAGCAAGCACTGGCAAAGCCAACTGGGGTAGCTGTTAAACAGGGAGTGTCAAATTGTTGTCTATTGTCTTTGCCAATTCTTGTTTGCACCGGTGCTTCTACAGATTTTACTTTTATAAAGGGTGGATGAGAGGCGATACGAACGAATAACAAGTAAAGAGATGCAACGTATAGAAGTTGACAAACAATCACAAGTCATTGGTAAAAGTCTTTGTGTGGCTTTATTTCAGGTACGCTTTGTGTGTATTCATTGGGAACAGCCAACGCGTTTCGCCCAAACAAGGGCTTCTTCAGGGTGATTAATGATGCCGTGTGGGGGGCATCGAAGGTAAAGGTAGGTGTAACACGTGAAGGAATCGGCTGTCACGAAGCCTTAGACTCTGATAGCCGCCCGTGGGAGTATCTCACTGTGGCCCCGTGTAATCCAGTCCTTGGAGTAGTAAAAGCTCTGTGAGTATATATATTCGTTTGTTGATCGAAGTGTGATAAAGTTGGAGCTGTGTCCGGAATTCCACGGGGCCACAGTTAGATACACCCACGGGCGGCTATCAGAGTCTAAGGCTTCGTGACAGCCGATTCCTTCACGTGTTACACCTACCTTTACCTACAATGCCCCCCACAAGGCATCATATTAAGATATTTAATTTCATGCTGCAGGCTTTTGCAAATTTGTTTTTGAGATAAAGAATGAAATTATGCCATAGCTTTCCTGCGACTTACTCCTGCTCATCTACTCCCTTTTCCCCATCTGCAGCTTCAGACAGCGACTGACTGCTAGCGATGGCCATGGAATCTTGATCATTCTTTCAAAGAGATAAAGGCACCAAGCACTGATAATTTTTTGTGTATTTTTTGCAGAAGCTTCAGGAAGTCTTTATCCTTGCGAAGTATTAATTTTTTATTTTTTGCAGTTTTATACTGTGTGAGGTCGGCCACGGGCATTGGAGTGCTTTAAATGACCACCAATTTTTTACACAAAGTCAGATTCATCATTTTTTGGCACTGGAGAGACTAAACAATTTTCTTAGAATCTCAAGGTGTTGAGATGATACCAGGACTCATACTTAGTTCCTCAGTTTCATAGTCGGCAGCTCTGGTCGTATCTCTACACCCTCTCCCCAGGTGTATAATGTTTCCTGTTTTTATTCTACACACTCTTTTCTCACTCTGCGTTCATATTTATTTTGAACTGGGACATAGATTAACTAACATGCGTGCCAGACACTCTGCAGGAAATTCAATAGTGCTGCATTGCATGAATGGTAATAAAATAAGCAAAACCATATTTATCAAATGTCACATGCTGATGATGTCATTGGTCACGCTCACACTAAGCAACCATTGGTTATAAAGGGGGTATGCCCTATTACTCCACCCTCATCTGGGCAAAGAACAATCATTTTTCTTTAGGGCTATCTTCGTTTTCTGTACGGATTGTTATTATTAATTGTTGTTTGGAACTTTTGTCCATATCCGTATTTTCTAAGAAGTGTAACAAGGAATGATGTTTGTTGTTTAGATATATGTATTGTTTGTGTTTGTATATATAATTTGTGTATATATATATGTGTTTGTATCAATCTACTTAAAAAGAATATATATATTTAAAAATATTCATTTTGGACCACTCCTGAGAATTTGGTTCTTTAAGCACTAAAGTAATTGAACATTAATTTAAGTCCTTGAGAGGGATTAATTTAATTTTTCCTCCGGAAGTTACTTCCCCTTTTGATTTATTCCGCCGCATCATTTACCTTCTCCCATCACAATAAGCAACCAAGCGTTGTCCTCCATGTGATCTGGATTTAAGGTACATCATCCAGTGCAAATTTCAGCACATAGGTCATCCAAAGCTTTCTCCTTGTTTGTGACTGATTCTTTTGTCATTAGGTTTACACAAAAAAATGTTTTTCCTTGTGAAAGTTCACCAGAGCAGCCATTTGCTCAGCTTTGCGCCCTGAAGCTCCTCTTTGTGTTGCATGACCACTCACAGAAACATGTACTAAACGCAATGGTAATTGAGGAGTGGATGTGTGAAAAGACATTTATTTTCATGTAGAGCCATTAGTTACCTGTAGAGACTACGTTGCGGCAGAGTAATAAAATGGTGATTGAAATATCACAATGATGATGAATTGGAGAGCTCACAAGCATAAGGGCATATCATAAAGGTAGTGGCAAGCTTCTGAAAGCTAGAGCTTTGCTTCAGCCAGATGACTGGTTGTAGCTTGTCTAAAGGTCTTCTGGAACTCTCAAGTCAAAAGTGAGCCAGGATCACAAGCCGTAGCTTCTGCCTCCCCTGTATCCCTCTCATACTTTCTCAGACCCCCCACCAAGGTGCACAAGACCATCACCGTTGGTTATTTACATTTCTAAAATCAAAATGTAAAAATGCGATTACATTAGTGAGACCCTCCTCTGTTGCACCCCTGTGGGCTTTGAGAACCTATTAGAAGATTGGACTACTGAATATTGACCCCCCCCGGGAATATCATGGTTCAAGAATATAAAGGACAGAATAATGTTTAACGATTCTGGGCCCTAGTGCATAAAATGATGCACCTCATACTAAAATGGGCACGACATTGGTTTATACCTCATTTTACACTCATATCTATTTATTGTACTACACAATGGCCAAAAATCCATCCTGTATTATATAATTCAGTTGATTCCTTTTTGGCACTTCTCCCTGGCAAGATCCGCATTTAAATATAAAATGCAACACAATTGTGATGACAGTTTGGACTCTGCCTAAAAAATGGGACTGTAACGCAAAGCAGACTACTTTTTTCTTTATTTATTTTTTAATCCTCCTATTTGCACTGTGGCTTGGAGGTTATATATTACCTCCTGGCACCCTCTGCAAGTGTAATTTAACTATGAGTTCACAAAACAGAACAACAATGGGGAGACACCCACTGTAGATGTACACCATTGCATGGAACTTGCCCGACCCGCCCCTCCATCAACAGTGAAAAAACATGCTGCTGCTGTCTGTTACATGAAGAACATAACATTGATGGGTGGAGTACTGGAATGGGACTTGGTCCAGCATTTTAGGCTGTGCTGTTTAAATGGAGCAGGACTAATGCTGATTTGTCGTCAGTTGGTCACTGTTGGTAGTGACACGATGAGCAAAAAAAAGAAATCGGTTTGTAATACAACCATGAATTAATTACAAACCGTAGAGATTAATTCAAGTATTTCACCCTTCCATTTTTTGTATTCTCAGTGAGACACAGTGGGTCCTATAACTAACTGAGCAATAAGCTAGTACTCAAGCTGCGCCTCACTGATGAAGCCCTACAAGAAGGAAACCCAGTTTTTGATGTGTGTGTTCCCTCTCAGTGTGAATATGGCCTAGCTGTTCGAGGAGGACCAAGGTTAGTCCCCATATCTGTGTCTTTAGTGGCACAGTGAGCAAAATAAGATGACTAAAATATTGGCCAGAATAACTACTACTGTAGAGGTTAATTCAAGCATTCCACTTATTAATTTTTTGTTTTGTATTGAGAACAAGATGGGTGTAAGTGCACACATGGAATGCGTCTGCCAGTCTATTAACATGTTATGTCATACAGCACTGTCTTGAACTTGTTATAAAACTGGGAAAGAAGCAAGTAATGTGGTCTTATACATTGAGAGAATGCTGGCACAGGGAAGCTTCAGAGTAAAGAAAATATTCAAGACCTGCAATTCATCCTCTATGGAAAATGTGTGCATACATTTTTTTTACTTTTTCAGTTTATCCTCATTACACAAAGTTTTGTAACAGGGTAAAATATTCCAGAAAGGACATTTAATTACATTTTGTTTATCTTCACGATATTAGTGCCCCGTTTGGTTTTGGCGAATCCTGTGTTCTCAGTTACTTCTTCAAATCTTGTTTTATATGATATTCATGTCCAGCTTCAAATACTAGAGATTGTAAGACTATTGTAGGCCCCTTACTTTTCAGAGGAGTGCGAGCTTCCTGTTTCCACCCCCATTAACAGATGTGGAACTGCTTTGTTATCGATCGTGGAGACCTCGCTGTATCTGACCCTGAGAGCTCATCACTTACTGCAGTGCCAGGTCAGAGTAGCAGTGACCACATCAGTTTTTGCTCGAAGCCACCACAACTGCCTATGCCTGCCTGGATCCGCCTCACAGACCATGGAGGACCCAGGCAGGGAAACAAAACAATGACCCAGATGCATCAGGAGTAACCTCTCTGTCTATCAGGGCCATTGTGATTTTACTTTTCAGAAACACGCCCCTCCTTTGGGGTTTGTTTCTTAAAAGTCAAATAAAATTCTGAGTGGGCAAAATGGCGGACTGCTCAGCATTAAGCTCTGATGAAATGTCATCATCTTTCAATTAGGTGGATACACTTTTTTCAGAGACCCCGGCTAGGCTGAAGGAGTTCTCTAAAGGCCACGGCCTCTACTGACCTGGCACGCTAGCAGACCACCCTCCATATTCTAAATGACCCTCTATTTCTGGCCAAACTAGTCTGTTATCATAATTTTCAGCATATAAAGATTTGCTCAATCAGACCAATAGTGCCCTCTAGCATGGATGAAGACAGTCAGTTCTCTTATGCTTTAAAATTTGAGGTTCCCTTGCATTACAGAAAAATCTGATGGGATGCCTTATAAAAACATCCACTTTATTCACAAACAAAAGGTTACATGCTTAATTGGTATAAAACATTTGAATTGGAAGTCAAATAGAATTTATGCTTTCAAGGGCCTTCGAGTCTTTGTTTATAATTTCAAGTTTTGCATTCTTATGTTTTAAACGTGGTTTCTACAAATGGCTGAAACTGTCTACAACGATTTTTGTTAGATCTTGAAAAAGGGCCTGGAATCTTTCGCTTAGATGTAACATGACATTTCCCATTATATATGCCAAGAAATCTTTGGAGAAATCATATTTGGTCATGGCAAACTATGCCCTCAATTAGTGATATTATTTTCTTTTTAAAGTAGACTTTACATTCCATTCCAGCATGTAACAACAAATACTGTAATCATCCATGATATTAGCCAAGCACTTCATTTTAAAAGATTCATATAAAGGGCAACAATTTGCTAGCTAAAGTGACTACAGCATTTGTTCACATTTAAGTGCTGCTGATAGCTTTGTCGAAAGATAGGTTGACTGGACCTGTAGCTTTTTATGTCTGTAAAGTTGTACATTTTAATGTTAAGGGCTTCATTCAATACAATGAAGTGGCTCTGAGCTAATACTGCCGGACATAGACCTTCTACTTCAACATTACAATGCATATCTTTCTGCTTTTCCTTGTTTAATATCAAACATTGTTCCATCACTGGGTGGATTGTTCTACAACCATTATAATCCTTCTGCCTCAGGCTATACCAGTTGATAAGGGCCCTCTCTCTAGTTATAGGCCCTCACCCCATAACTCAGGCAGTGGGCCTCTAAAGTGCCATGATTCTGAAGTTGGTTTGGGTACGAGGTGACAAAAACTCCCACCGTAATCCTCCAATCTCCACACAGAATAGTCTTAAGGGTGGAGAGTGTGAACCACGTAATCTCTCCAGGAGAGAATGTGAAATGGGGTATTGGTGAGAAGACAGAAATACAGGAGTCTCAGCTCATATCCTCTAGGCCTCATCATCTGGCAATACATTACATCCCTGAGTAATATAGAGTGTTAATGGT
The DNA here is from genome assembly GCA_963921515.1 of Calotriton arnoldi. NCBI lineage: Eukaryota > Metazoa > Chordata > Amphibia > Caudata > Salamandridae > Calotriton > Calotriton arnoldi. The sequence continues at coordinate 979,538 of CAWUFW010006625.1, read as the reverse complement.
GTGTGTCTATGAGAAGTGCGCAATAGACATCTCTGTGAAAATAGGTATTGATCATCCATATACCTCAATCCCCTTTCCCACGAGTAAGTCTGACCTGATGCTCAGATAACAGTAGGCCCATAAGCATCACAGGAGATACTGGGAGAACCAGGTATGCTCAGAAGGTCCAGGACCCCAAAGTACAACAAGCATTGGTAATGCAGCGGTTCAAAGAGCTGTTTTCATCAATCATCGTCCGGGAGAAGGAAAGAGCTCCCTGACAGATAACATGGGAGTGGAGAGGATGTGGCGCAGCGGCCAGAGCTGCTGAATCAAGAGCTGTGGATCCAGATTTGAGTCTCGGCAGCGCCACGTAACATCCTGTGATTCTATGCAAATCACTTAATCTCTCTGGGTGATACATTGTAATATAAATATGCTGCAAGAGCAAAACGTTATGAAAATATAGCTCTACCAAAGTGAATGTTAACAGTATTTTGGTGGCAGGTAACTGATAAGAGAAGCAGATGAGAAACAAGCATTGGTAAATGCAGGAGAATATGCTACAGCTAATAGAAATGGAGGACAGGTAAGTGGCATGCAGAGGAACCAATGAGAAGCCAAGAAAGAGAGGAGGCAGGATGTAAATCCCTTGGATGTATGACACAATCATGCATGCTTTTACAACACATGCTATTACAATGCGGGCAATACAATGAACGCATTGTTACCATGCGTTCCATTACCAAGCAAGTCGTTACAACAGCTTGCTTTAGGGAAGCGCTGGACTTTTGAATATGATATATTACTATTCCAACTCCAGTCTGTGCAACAGTAGGGAAGGTGTTGGATTTAAAATCCAACAACACGTTCCCTAATGCAAGTCGTTGTTACGACTTGCGTGGTAATTGAATGCGTGATAATGGAACTGGTGGTAGCAACGCGCTCGTTGTATTACCCACATTGTAATGATAGTGCGTAGTTGTAGCTGCGTAGTAAGTACAGCGCGAGCGCTGTGCAGGCGAAACCTAACAACTGCTGGGAGTCCGGAGTCGATTTACTCTGGTAAGAAGTTTCTTTAGGGAAACATATGTAACAAAGCTGAGGTTACAGAGTTGGCAGAGGTAAGGGAAGCAAGATGCTAGAGAGCAGGAAGGGAAAAATAACAAAGGTGTGGAAACCGAACGGTGAACAAACTAACACCAGCGAAAGCTATAAAACCAAGAAAGTTGAACAGCAACATTGTTCAGGTACAGACACTTTCATGCTGCCTCATAGGTGTTGCCCTCGTGATCTTGATATTCAGATTGGCCTGATTCTCTCTCTTCCCCGTAATACCCTTCTCCTACCCAGCCTCCAAAGACAGGTCTTACACACTTTCCGGCACTTCTTGATATTTTGTTGTTTCTGAGCGAGCCTTATTTTGGGTGTTCTTTCTTCCAAATCTCAGTCCTTTTCTGTTGAATCCTAACAAATGGCCAGTATAGACCATGGCCATGGGTTAAATTATTACAATAAGGCCCTCATTGCCAGTTTGCCGAAATTTAAGATCTGAGCAGAAAAAAAGATTGCATTTACAGTAAAAACAGCACCTTCAGGATTTTTCTCTGAACACATATCACCTGTGAAAAACTGATGGAATCTATCTGGAGAAAAGTGACAGTGAATAAAAGAGAAAAAGCCCTAAGGAAATCGGTGCGTAAATACTGATTTCTGAAGTTATTCCTCATTACAAGGGACAATGTCTACACTGGTGCAGTAATACCACACTCAGTAATTGCAGCTCCCACTGTGGTAATGAGCCCCCTAGAAATAGCTTTTTTGTTAGTTTGTATATTTCACTTTACATGGTTTGGGGATGAACAAATGCATACTGTTTCATACACGTATATAGTGAAGAATGTGCCTTTACTTGGTTTGGTGTATATCCCTTCAGTAGTTTTTTAGAAATCACTATTTAAAAATGATTTAGGTCTTGAAATCAAGAGGTTCATTTTAGTGATAACTGGAACCAGATGTATAGTGGTTTGGCCACAAAAATCCAGTTGTAATATGCAACCAGAATTTTTGTGACAAGTAAAGAATTTAACAAACTGAACTATTTGCTAATAGATCGTTTCACTAAATTCTGATTTGAAGAAGGCTGCAATTTGACCTACTTCGTGAATTTTGCAGGAGGCCGCAAATTGCAAATCACTCCAATTGGTGACCATCAAATGGATGTTGGCCTGCTAGGGTCAGGAGATCATCATGTCTGTGATCACTTTTAAATAAACTATACTTTTTAAAATGCAGTCCATTTTCTTAAAGAAAAGAGGGCTATGTTTAAAAAGAAATGTTTTATTTTTTTGACAAGTTTGTTTTAGAGTTGGAAGTGGTCCCCAGGATGTTCGTGTGTAAGCAGGGGATGTTCGTTCCCTGGCGATGTCCGGCGCAGAGGCGGGGTTCAGCCAGGTTTCTGTGAGGAAGATGACATCTGGGGTTAGGGATGAGATTGTGTCCCAGATCTCTGTGGCATGATTGCTGAGCGTTCCTGTGTCGAGAAGGATGCACTGGAGTTGTGCTGTGGTAGTCTCGGTTGGCATGGTGGTCATGTTTACGGTGTCTTTGGTGTCTCCGGTGTTGTTGGCTGTTTCGGTGTAGCAGGTGAAGTGGCAGTGCTGGCAGGAGAGCGGTCCTCTGGTGATGTGTGGTGATGTGCGCAGCAGTTATTGTTGATGAGCCCCAGATCCAGAGCTTGGAGATCTGCAGCAATGCCCCTGCACAGGGTGGAAAAACTAGGGTTCCTGGCACTGGGTGCTGTCCAGGCACAGACTGGCACAAACAGGCTTGCCTTTGGTGCACCAATGGTGCGGCCGCGCTTCAGCCTCCGTTAAGTAGGTCCTGGGAGTGGTGCTGGGAGGCGTGAAGCAGTGGGAGAGAAAGAGGCAGCGGGAAAAGTGGCGAACAGTGGGAAGAGTGGGTGGTGAGGCAGGCAAAGAGACAGTTAAACTGAATAGCAGGCACAATAAGAAATAACAGGCACAGACCAAGAGACCGGGAATATCAGTACCAAAGTGATTACAAAGCTGGAAGATGACAAACTGAAAAATAACAAGGCACAGAATGGAAAAAGGAATATCTAAGCACTAGAGACAGTAGAACAGTAACAAACTGAAAATAGCAATTAACAGGAACAATGGTCAGCATGGTAGGAAGAACACAGAAGGCAAATCAAAGAGGAAGTACTAGGCTAACAGCAGCGAGGGGGGGAGCTGGCACACAGACCTGTGCATGGACTCTGTGCACTTTACCACTGCTCTAACCAGTGCTAAAGTGCTTGTGCTCTCTCCTCTAGTCATGGTAATATTGGCTTTTTCCCGATTGGCATATTTAATTTACTTATAAGTCACTAGTAAAGTGGTACTACATGTATCCAAGTCCTGTAAATGTAATGCTACTAGTGGGCCTGCAGCACTGGCTGTGCCACCACCTTAGGTAGCCCTGTAAACATGTCTCAGGCCTGCCATTGCAGAGCCTGTGTGTGCAGTTTTAAACTGCCATTTCTATCTGGAAAAATAAACTGTTTACCTTTCCCAAACCTTCCTCTTTAATACATATATTTCAACCCTATGGTAGGCCCTGGACAGCCCAGAGGACAGGGTGCATTGAATTTAAGAAGCAGGACATGTACTTTTATGTTTTACATGGCCTAGAAGTGGAAAACTCTTAAATTTGTTTTTCACTCCTGCAAGGCCTATCTCTCCCATAGGATAACATTGGAGTTGCCTTATTACATTTTTTAAGTGGAATGTCAAAATGCGAAGGGATAGCCCGTTCATGTTTGATGTCTCCGGAATCACAATTTAAAATCCTAACATATGGTGAAGTCGGATTTTAAAATGCAATTCTGAAAATGCCACTTTTAGAAAGGTGGCATTTTCTTGCCTTAGTCATTTAGTGCCTGTAGCCTGAGTCTGGTCACATGACTGGGTGAAGCTGACAGTTGAGCTTAGTGTATTTCTCCTAGACAGCCACACACAGTAGGGAGCTTATGTGTGCCTGGATGGGCCATCACTGGCTGGACAGGAAGGAGGTGCTGGGCAGAGCCCCACTTACGCCTGAATAGGCTGTGTCCTGCCTCCACACAAAGGGTTGCATATCCCCTCTAGTTAGTCTGGAGCAAGGGCAGGGAATGAAGGATGCCTGGGGACTTCAAAGGCAAACCTCTAGAAACTTCTACCACACTTCAAAGACACAACTGGATATAAATACTGGACCATGGACATCAACTCTTCAGTACACTTCAGGACCTGTGGATACAGTGCCAGGAAGAAGGACTGCTGTGCTGCTGAAGGACTGCCACTCTGCTGGATTGTACTCTGCTGGACTCCTGCTTTGCTGTGCTGACCTGCTGCCTGCTGCCCTCCTGCCTGGGTGAGAAAAAATGGACCTGCATCCCTTGAACCCAGAACCCAGAGTAACTCCAAGGGCTAAGTGGCTGGCATCCTGATCTGAAGCCTCAGGGACATAACAGGCTTCCAACAACCTTGCATCTGCACCTGGACTCTCTGTGAGTATACCCTGCCAAGTGGTGCCACTCCAGTACTGGACCCTTGGAAATGTGCTTAAGGTGCTTTGCCAGCTTCTGTGGATCAGCGGACCCAAACCATCTCCTCCTCTGTGTGGCACAACCCCAATCAGAACCGATGAATTTCCGCTGCTGGGTAGATTAGACCAGTCGCAAAAACTTGCATCGCCGCCACAGCCCGCATCACCTTTGGAATTTCTGCTGCATTATGCATCCTCGGTTCAGGACCTCGCATCTCTCATCGACAGCAGTCTCAATGCCGCCACTGAACTCTGAATCGCAATCTCGCAGCTCCTCTTAACCGATGCATCGCCCCGACTGCGTGATGCATTCCCACCTCCAGACTTAACATCGCAAGCTCTCGTCGATGGGATCATTGACGTCGACGCAACAGGACCTTGGACCGCAGCCACATCTCGGAACCGATGCATCGCTTCGGCTACACAACACATCTTCAACATGGATCCACGCAATTCCCCGCAAACCAGGATGTAAGGTATTCTGTTCAGAGGACCTAACTGGGTCCCTGTTGCCGGCCCGCTCTCCATCTCAGCTGGCTGGAATTTGTGACTTTGGCCTGGTCTGGTGCAACCTGATATCCACAGTTGTTGCATTACGCCTTTTGGTGCTTTCTTCTCTAAAAACTTTCCAAATGCAATATCTCCGGTTTTACTAATTAAATTGGTGTCATTTTGGTCTTGTTTTATTTATTTAAAATCACCCTATTTTCCTAATACTGTTGTATGCTCCTTTTGCAGTGTGCTGTCACTGTTTTACTGTTTAAAGTGTTGCACAAATACTTTACATATTTGACTCTAAGTTAAACCTGACTGTTCTGTGCCAAGCTACCAAAGGGATTGAGCACAGGTTAATTTGGGGTTTGCTTTTGGTGTTGTTGCTTGAGTAGCTCTCACACCATTCATCCAGCAACACAATTTCTTACAATCCTGCATTTTACTATGCTCAAATATTTGCATAATTAATTCTGATGATGTAATGTTTACTTGTTAGCATGATGTGTGTGCCATATGATATGTCCTCTTGATGTTGCACATTATGCTGCACAGTCTATACACAGGCAGTCTCGGTCCATTGTGTAAAATGTGACAGCATTATAAGCTGCATGGTGTATGTGAATGAGGGTTTGCATCCTTGACCTTTGCTAAGAGGATGGACAATACACCTAGATGTTTTCTACAGATCTTTAAATGTCAGACTTTTACTAAATGTGTTACAAGCCACCATGTATAGGTTCATCCTCCAGACAAATGTGAATGGAGTATCCTACAATTATATGCATGATTTTGTCGCAGCTCCATCATATATTAGTCAAATAAATATTTGTAATGCCTGTTAACATGGATTCACAAAAGCTCAATCCATCATTTGAAGCCTTTGAGATGAACTGTCTAAGTGTAGTGAGAGAATAAGTAACAATCCAGTGGGGTGTTGATTGAGTTGATTAGTGGTACTCATCATCAAAGGTCAAGAAAAACGTTATTGTTTCTTGGTCTGTCCCTTCGATCCAATGGGATAAATCAATTGGAGTTGCTGGCCTGTGTCTATCATCTGTGTAATTTAGGTCCCCATTATTGTATATCCTATCTATAGACAACACCACATGATAGTTGTTCAAGCACTTACACTTCAATGGATGCCTATATATTAGGGGAGCATGGACCTGAGTATGCCAGTGACTACAGCCAGTGAGGGATATTCATTTGTAAATGTTGTGTGCCCCAATGCAGAAGTACCTGACACATGGCAACATCATACTGTGTGCTGTATATATGTTATTAAACAGGTTTCTATGACTAACATTACTGGTATAGCCATGTGAGTAGCATGAATACAGCAAACCAACATGTAATGTATCGTACTACTTGCAAACCTTGGGAAACATTTTGATGTGAGTGCTTATGACATAATTGAGACGATAGGAGTATGTATATATTTGGCATGTTGACATTGTATTGTTTTACAAATTCATATTTTGAAATATTGCACATTTATATCTATTTTTACTCTTACATGTATGTAGCTATTATGACTACTGAAGAATGCAAAATATTTACATCAAGAAAGAACAGTTTCAAATGGATCCAGAAAGCTGCTCGTGCGTCCGACGGTTGGGAAGACAATATGAGGAAAGGAAAGTGACCGGAAGGCTTCTTTTGAGGACATACAACAGGCAACAACATCCACAGGAGGGGCTATCCCCTACGGTAGCAGGAAGAAGACATCCAAGCATACAAGCACAGGAGTCAGTACCAAGGGACAGGTAGCACAGGGCAGTCAAAGAAGAATATGTACCTGAGCCTCAACAGTGTGATTTCCTAGCAGCAAAAAACACTGGAGATGCTGGACGAAAAAATGGAAAAATGGAACACACTTCATAGGTAGAACAATAGGCTACTTTACTGGTACCAGGAGGCACTGTACTTAACAAATTTAGTTTGACTACAGACCCTCCCGTGGTCTTTTCCCCCTTACCTTTTTAATAATGTGTGTGTACGTTTTAGGATTATTTTAGTTAGTTGGGATATTTACTCATTTTAGTAATTTTAATATTAGGTTCGGTAGTTAGGGTGTAGCATTAAGTTCTACATTTAGGATAAGTAGGATAAGTAAGTTGATGGGAGAGGATTAATGTTATATGTTTATAATAAAGATGAAAAATACAAAAAATATATAAGAATACAACATTTAAATATAATTATATATATTACCTATTAGCAGTCACCAGTAGGTAGTTATAGTTAGGACCTTGTTTCTTATGCAAAAAGCGTTTTCTTTTGCTAATATCCAAATTTTCCAAACTAATGACCAGCTCAGGTCAGCTCCTATCTTGAAAGTTTCGGGGTGATTTGTCAAGTGGGGGCCGAGAAAAAAGGGGGTCCCAAAACGCGGTTTACCCTTGTAAATTCCCATAGGAACTTTAGACACGGCTACAGCCCGAACTGCTGAACGGAATTACAGCAAATTTGGCAAAAAGGTAGCTCTTCGTTCAGAAAGCGACCTTTTTTTTAAATGGTGTATATCCGTTCAGTAGTTCTTGAGAAATTCAAAAAATAAAAATGTATATATCTGACGGCCGAGGAGGATTCGCGCACCCTCTCGAGCACGAGCTTCATTCTGATTGGCTGCAAACACGCCAAACCAGAATGTGTTGGCAGCCATTTTGTGACTCGGAAACCGAGTCACAAGAAAACAGTACAAAAAGGATAAAAAACAAGAAAAGGGGGCAGGGTAGAAACACCCTAACCCCCTAGGCCTGCTCAGGGGGTCCCACAGGGACCCCCAGGGCCAAAAAAAGCATTTTTTTTGTTATATTTTTGGCCGAATTCACGGTGGGTGCACGAATCCAGCCCAAAAAAAAAAGAAATCGAAGCGCGGGTTTCCGCTTTTTGTTTCTTTGAGCCCCCGGGTGGGCCAGTTCCTGGGTGCAATGAGGTACTGCCACCTCCCCTGGGCTTAGTTTATCATATGTGGGGGGCATGTGGGCCCCCCACAGGCCCGGGGGCCACCACCTCCCAGGGGCTTTTTAAAAAAAATTCATGGGGGGCTCATGTCCCCCCACGCTGCCCCGGGGACCGCCACCTCCCCGGGGCTTTAAATTATTTTGGGCGGGGGGGCCTCACGGGCCCCCCCAAGCCCCGGGGAACACCACCTCACCGGGGCTACATGATTTAAATGCAGGGGGACCACGCAGCCCCCCCGCAGCCCCAGGGACCGCCACCTCCCCGGGGCTACTTTCAAACATAAAGTGTAGGGGGGCTCGAGCCCCCCCACACTATCCCTGGGACCACCACCTCCCTGGGGTACTGTTGATTAAAATGCAGGGGTCCATTGCGGCCCCCAGCCCCGGGGAGCACCACGTCCCTGGGGCTTTAATCAGTTGGGATGGGGGCCCCCCTCCTGGAGCCCTAGATGACCCTGGGGACCGCCACCCCCCAGGGCCAGCTCCTGCAATGTCCCAGGGTGCCCATTCCCGGGATATTGCCATTTGCTATGGCAGGGCGGGAGCACGGTTCCTGCCCTGCCATAGCAAATATTGCTTTGCTTCTTGGAAGCGAGAGCAGGAAACCAGCTCTCGCTTCCAAGAAGCAAAGCAGAATTGCTTTTGGGCAAAGGGAGCTGCATGTCAGCAGCTCCCCTTGCCCAAAAGCAATGACAGCTCCCGCAGGAGGCGGGAAGCCGGCTGGGACCACGGGGCATTGGGGCTCCCCCGTGTTCCCTAACGTGAGGGCCGGCCCCGGGGATGGGGTCCCCGGGGCCAATAGTGGCCCAGGGAAGGGGGGACATGTGGCCCCCCTTCCGTTTTGATTTTTTTTTAAAAACAGATAAGGCCAGGCCCCGGGGGATGGGATCCCCAGGGAGCCACGCGGCCCCCCTCCAAAATAATAATAATAAAGGCTGGGCAGGCCCCGGGGATGGGGTCCCTGGGGCTAAAAGTGGCCCAGAGAAGGGGGGTCCACACCCCCCTTCTTTAAAAAAAAAAGGTTTTGCCGAACCCAGAGTCATGGGGTCCCCGGGGCTGAAACCTGCCCTTTTTAAATTTTTTATTTTAAATGGCTAAGGCCCCGGGGATGCGGTCTCCGGGGCCCAAAAGGGTTAATGGAAGGGGGGCCACACAGCCCCCTTCCTAAAATAAAAAACAAAACAAAAGAAACCCGTTAACTCGCCGGAGGACCCGCCCCCTCGCTGCACACCTATGCAAACGTGCCTCCTGGAACTTTCTGGGTTGGGGATTAAGTCCCTTGAATCCTGAGGGTCCCTGGGGCTAACTAGCCCACCAGGTACCTCCAGTAGCCCCACACAGTGGGATTGCTGAGAAGGTGGTCCGAGGCCATGCCCCTTATACACCACTCTGCAAACGCACCGCTTGGTGCACTGCTGGTGGGGCGATGAGGTCCTCTTGTGTCCTGAGGACCTCAGGACTAAAGTGGACTTCATTCCCGAGCAGCAGTGCGCCAGGAGGCGTGTTTGCAGAGTGATGTAAAAAGGGGGCGTGGCCTCGGACCACTCTCAGCAATCTAGCTGTGTGGGGCTTACTAGAGATAACAGGAGGGCTAGTTCACCCCCAGGGACCCTCAGGAGGCAAGGGAACTTCATCCCCCAACCAAGAGCGTGCCAGGAGGTGCATTTGCAGAGTGGTGGAGAAAGGGGGCATGGCCTGTGTCCACCTCTCAGCAATCCCACTATCTGGGATTTACTGGAGGTATCAGGTAGGCTAGTTGGCCCCTAAGGACCCCCAGCAGCAAAGGAGACTTTAATCCCCTTCCCAGAGCACGCCAGGGAGCACGTTTGCTGAATGGTGGGCAAAGGGGGCATGGCCTGCTATGAGAACTTACCAAAGCTGCTGTGTGGGACTTACTGGAAGTAATAGGAGGGGTAGTTGGCCCCCAAGTATGTCCTTGGGGGCCAACTACCCCTCCTGTTACCTCCAGTAAGTCCCACACAGTGGTATTGCTAAGAGGTCTTCCGAGGCCACACCCCCCTTTCTCCACTGCTCTGCAAATGCATCTCCTGGCTCACTGCGGGTTGGGGGATGAAGTCCGCTTTACTCTTGAGGGACTTTGGGGGCCATGAAGCCCTCCTGGTACCTCCTTTAATTCCTATGCAGCAGAATTACTGAGGGCTGGTTGGAGGCCCAGCCCCCTTTCTCCACCACTCTGCAAAAGTGACTACCAGTTAAAGAAGCATTTGTAATGTAATAGGTCTTGCATTTGCAAGAGTTAGAGCTATTGGCATTGTAAATGTAAAAGTTTTCTACTAATGTTTTTTGGAGTGGAGTGGATGTACGTTGTGTGTAGTGGAATTATGTGGTTTGTTGTGCAGTGAAATTATGTGGATAGGAAGTATGTGGTATTTAGTGCATAGGAATTATGTAGAGTGGGATTATGTGTTATGGAGAGTAGTTATGTGGTATGGTAGTCGGTGTTGTGGAGTTGTACCCTCAGGTTTAGTCTTCCTTGTTTCCATAGAAGCTAAACTATGAACTCAATGAGACAAAAAAGAAGGAATCACTGAGGAGCACTTCTGGACCTAGTCAGATGTATGAGCAGGGCTACTCGAATTATACGACTGTTTGGCTGCACTGACTTTCGCACAATTATACTTTTGCGTTATAGTTAGTTGGACATTTCACTCGTACAAAACCAGAGAAATTCGGCTGTTATAGTTAGTTGAGCTAACTATAACTCGCGCCCCCACAATGCACCTCTGATAACATCACATATTATATCGCTCATGACATGGTCAGTGACATCACTGATGAAATCTCAAATGACCAACTAACTATAACGTCCCTGAAACCTGTGGTTTTTTCAGTGAATTTCTATGGTTTTTTAAATGCTAATTTCGAACTATAACGTCCCTGAACTGAAACCTATGTTTTTTTCAGTGCATTTCTATGGTTTTTTAAATGATGATTTCTAACTATAACGTCCCTGAAACCTATGGTTTTTTCAGTGAATATATATATATATTACCTACTGGCGGTCGCCAGTAGGTAGTTATAGTTATGACCTTGTTTCTATTCAAAAAGCGTTTTTTCTTTTGCCAATATCTTTGGCGCCATTTGACAAATCTTCACGAAATTTTCCAAACTAATGACCAGCTCAGGTCAGCTCGTGTCTTTAAAGTTTAGGCGTGATTCGTCAAGCGGGAGCCGAGAAAAAAAGGGGGTCCCAAAACGCATATTCCCCATGCTAATTTCCATAGGAATTTTGAAACAGGCTACAGCCCGAACTGCTGAACGGAATTACACCAAATTTGGCAAAAAGGTAGCTCTTGGTTCAGAAAGCGACCTTTTTTTTAAATGGTGTAAATCCATTCAGTAGTTCCTGAGAAATTCAAAAAATAAAAATATCGATATCTGAGCACCGAGGAGGATTCGCAAACCTTCCCGAGCTTCACTCTGATTGGCTGCCAACACTCCAAACCAGGAAGTGTTGGCAGCCATCTTGTGACTCGGTAAAACAGAGTCACAAGCAAAAGGGTCAAAAAACGATAAATAAAAGAAAGGGGGGCAGGGTAGAAACACCCTGACCCCCTAGGCCTGCTCAGGGGGTCCCACAGGGACCCCCAGGGCCTGAAAAAGCATTTTATTTTTTTAAAAACAGCAGAATTCGCGCTGGATCAGCGAATCCTGCTGAGAAAATAAAAAAAAAACAAAGTGCGGTCTTAAAGCCCCCGGGTGGGCCAGGTCCCGGGGGCAATGTGTGATAATGGTGCAGGGTTCCTTGTTTCTGCATTTCTTTTGTTTCTTTCTGCACCTCTCTTGCTTCTTTCTGTACCCCTCTTGCCTCTTTCTCCACCCCTCTTCCCCCTTTCTGCATCTCTGTTGCTTCTTTCTGCACTTCTGTTGCCTCTTTCTCAACACCTCGTCCCTCGTTCTGCACTTCTTTTGCCTCTTTCTCCACACCTCTTCCGTCGTTCTGCACCTCTGTTGCTTCTTTCTGCACTTTTCTTACTTCTTTCTGCACCTCTCGTGCCTCTTTCTGCACCCCTTGTGCCACTTTCTGCACCCCTCTTCTCTCTTTCTTCACTCCTCTTGCCTCTTTCTGCACATCTGTTCCTTCTTTCTGCACTTCTTTTGTTTCTTTCTGCACCTCTCTTGCTTCTCTCTGCTTCCCTCTTGCCTCCTTCTCCTCCCCCTCTTTCTGCATCTCTGTTACTTCTTTCTGTACTTCTCTTGCCTCTTTCTGCACCCCTCTTGCCTCTTTCTGCACCTCTTTTGCTTCTTTCTGCACTTCTGTTGCCTCTTTCTGCACCTCTGTTGTTTTTTTCTGCACTGTTTTGCTTCTTTATGCACCTCTGTTGCTTCTTTCTGCACTTCTCTTGCTTCTTTCTGCACCTCTCTTGCCTCTTTCAGCACACACAGGGCTACTTTTAAACTGACCTCAGGCTCAGCAGTGCACACATGCAAGTGCAGAAAAGGGCTGCTGCCCTCTAAACTGCCATGCCCTATTATATGCTAGGGACTTAGAGGTAGTTTTAATCCCCCTGCCCTATTATGTACTAGGGCCTTACAGGGGAGCTCATGCCAATCACAGGGGTACCCCAACCCATAGTTTACCCTAGTGTATGTAGGTATTTTCACTGTATTCTAATTGTTTTTCAGCATAGCACTGGCTCGGGACTGATTAGGCAGAGCCCAGGGTCAGTCAGAGTCATTTACCACCAGTACTAATCAGCAAAAAGTTGGGAGGTGCCCAGGGCACAGGATGTCTTTGCAACAAGGCCTCTTTCTGCACCTCTGTTGGGTCTTTCTGCACATCTTTTGCGTCTTTCTGCACCTTTCTTCCTCTTTCTGCACATGTCCTACCTATGTAGGCATAGTTAGAAATTAGCATTTAAAAAACCCTTGAAATTCACTGAAAAAACCATAGGTTTCAGGGACGTTATAGTTAGAAATTAGCATTTAAAAAACCTTTTGAAATCCACTGAAAAAACCATAGGTTTCAGGGACATTATAGTTAGAAATGATCATTTATAAAACCTTTGAAATTCACTCAAAAAACCACAGGTTTCAGCGACGTTATAGTTAGTTGGGCATTTCACTCGTACAAAACCAGAGAAATTCGGCCTTTATAGCTGGTTGAGCTAAGTATAACTTGCGCCCCCGCAATGCACTGCTGATGACATCACATATTACATTACTCATGACATGGTCAGTGACATCACTGATGACATCACTGATGACATCTCAAATGACATCACTGATGACATCACTGATTACATCATCCATGTGATAATCTGATGCACCTCCTCACACCCTAATATAATCTTTGATACACCCACTCTAAAATACAGACTACCATTTTCGAAACCAAAGACACACCAATACCAGTTACTACATACCCACTCACTGATTCCTAGGTCTACACACATATCTACTCATTCACCCATACAGTCACTCATACATGCAGTCACTCATCAATACAGCACTATCATATGCACTCATACACCTATACAGACACTCACACACCGCCACTCTCCCACAGAGTTAGTCACACACATAGTCAGTCATGCAAAGAATCAATCACACTCCCATTTACTCACCTACACAATTATACACACACCACCTCACTTATTCATACAGATACTAACATATACTTACTTTCTTATACAATCACTGACACAAGCACACACTCATCCATACAGCCACTCTCACAATCACTCACTCTCATATATAGTCATTTATATAGTCCAACACTCACATATACTGCCTTTCACATATGTAGTTACTCACACATATACCACTGAGACATCTAAACACTCACCAACACACCCATACACACACTCACCCACCCATACAGCCCTTCACAGATGCACTCTTGAACCCATACAACCAGTGAATCACCCACTCCCACATCTATGCACAAAGTCACACCCCCCACCCACACAGACACTCAGGCACACATACAGATACTCATATAAGCAATCAATAACCCATATAGACACTCAAGTAGCTACTCACCAACCCATGCAGCCACTTACATACCAACTGACAGACTGATACAGACATTCACACAGTTTAGTCACTAACCCATGCATTCAGTAAGACACGTTTAATCACTCACTTATACAGTCAGTCATTCACCTACTAAATCATCCATTCAGACACTCATACACCAACTCATTCTTTAATACACCTTGGCCTATATATATATATAAAACATATTTAAACTTTACAGAAACACACAGTCACTGGATGATGTCATGTCATTTGAGATGTCATCAGTGATGTCATCAGTGATGTCACTGACCATGTCATGAGTTATGTAATATGTGATGTCATCAGCAGTGCATTGCGGGGGCGCAAGTTATACTTAGCTCATCTAACTATAACGGCCGAATTTCTCTGGTTTTGTACGAGTGAAATGTCCAACAAACTACAACGTCCGTGAAACCTTGTATTTTTCAGTGAATATATATATATTCACTGAAAAAACCATAGGTTTCAGGGGCGATATAGTTAGTTGGACATTTCACTCGTACAAAACCATAGAAATTCCCCGTTATAGTTAGTTCAGCTAACTATAACTCGCGCGCCCGCAATGCACTGCTGATGACGTCACATATTACATCACTCATGAGATGGTCAGTGACATCACTCATGACATCACTGATGACATCTCAAATGACATCACTGATGACATCATCCAGTGAATGTGTGTTTTTCTGAAAATTAAATATGTTTTATATATGTATATCTCAAGGTCAATGGAAGAATAAATGGGTATATAAGTGCCTAAATGGATGATTTTTTTGTAAAATTGATTGTATAACTGACTGATTAAGTGTATCTTAGTGAATACATGGGTTAGTGAGTAATGTTTAAATATGAAAATATCTGTATCAGTCTCTCACTTTGTGTATAAGTGGCTGCATGGGTTGGTGAGTAGCTACATGAGTGTCTATATGGGTTATTAGTTGGTTTTTGAGTATCAGTATGAGTGTCTGAGTGTCTGTATGGTTCGGTGGGAGGTATTACTTAGTGCATAGATGCATGAATGAGTGACTCACTGTTTGTATGTGTTGAAGACAGCATGTGTGCAGGACTGTATAGGTGGATGAGTGTGTGTATGGGTGTGTTAGTGAATGACTGTCTCAATAGTGTCTTTATGAGTAACTACATATGTTTTAAACTAGTATATGTGAGTATTGGTGTATATAAGTGAGTATATGTGAGAGTGAGAGATTGGAAGAGTTCCTGTACAAATAAGTAGGTGTTTCTATAACTGATTGTTTAAGAGAGTAAGTATGTGTAAGTTTCTGTAGAAGTAAGTGTGGTAGTGTGTGTATAACTGTATATGCAAGTAAATGGATGTTTGATACTTTGTTTGCATGTGTGACTATGTGTGTGAGTAACTCTAAGGATGAGTGGCGGTGTGTAACAGGATGTATAGGAGTATGAGTACATATGATGAGTGAGTACATGTATGAGTGACTGTATAGGGACTGTTGGTGAATGAGTGGATGTGTGTGTAGATCTTGGAATTACTGAATAAGTGTGTTGTAACTGGTATTGGTATGTCCATTGTTTTGAAAATGTCAGTTTGTATTTTTGAGTGTGTGTATCAAAGGTTATATTAGGGTGAGAGGAGGTCTGCCACTCTATCACAAGGATGATGTCATCAGTGATGTCATCAGTGATGTCATTTGAGATGTCATGAGTGATGTCATGAGTGATGTCACTGACCATGTCATGAGTGATGTAATATGTGACGTCATCAGCAGTGCATTACTGGAGCACGCGAGTTATAGTTAGCTGAACTAACTATAACGGGGGAATTTCTATGGTTTTGTACAAGTGAAATGTCCAACTAACTATAACGCCCCTGAAACCTATGGTTTTTTCAGTGAATTTCTAAGGTTTTTAAATGCTAATTTCTAACTATAACGTGCCTGAAATCTATGGTTTTTCAGTGAATTTCTAAGGTTTTTTAAATGCTCATTTCTAACTATAACGTGCCTGAAACCTATGGTTTTTTCAGTGAATATATATTTATTATACTATGTATACATGTGAAAATGTCTCGGTCCGCCTGTTTGCCTCGGTGGCACGGAAAAAATGGGTGGAACTGACGTCAGCACGCCGACGAGGTCCTCTTATGGCTCCGATGACGTCATACGGTGTCGCGAGCAGAGCCGTGCTATTATGACGTCCTCGTTGACGTGGGAGAGCTAGGAAAGAATTTCCGTGGAATGCTGGTGCAGGGGATATTCACCTAAGTGTTCAGGCTAGTCCTTTGGGAGCAACTGTTTATGTTGCCACTCCAGAAACCAAAACCAGTGATCAGAGGGCAGAGGCCCTGCAGATGGCACACGAGGTGGGGTGCCCAGTCATGTGCACCGGCGGGGCAGCGAAGTGACAAGCACCAGAACCCACAAAAAAGGTAACGAGGGCACTGAATAACACAGGATCTTCTCTTTGTATCTGGCAGGAACAACGAAGTTAAAATGCCCTAGTACCAAAATGTAGAATTAGTGCTACAACGGTCTTCAAGAGGACCTGCGATGCCGCTTCTGCCTCCCGTACCCTGGAGGCGGCACATGGGTCACGCGGTACGGTCATACTGCGGTGGGATGCACACTCGTTGACCTCTCATGGCACTGCTCCACACTTCAGGGAGGACGCTTTCCATTAGCTATGTTTTCTGATGACGTTTCGCGCCGGCCCCGTCCAACAACAAAACTCCTTTAGATCCAAACAGACTCTTTCACTCTCTCACCGGAAGTGAAACCAGGCCACGCGGACACTTTCACAATCGAACAGCCGGGAATGCACTTTTCGGTACAAAAACCACATTCCTTCCTCCTAATTAATCAAATAAACGTCTCACTGAAGAACAGGGGCCAGCTTCGATCGGTAAGCAGCCGTTATAACGACTTTTTACTCAGCGATACCATTACAACGCATGCATTACCACGCATGCGTTGTACATCTGCAAAGTCATTACTACGCATTTTTTAGAACGCATGGTCATTTACCACGCATGCCTTTACAACGAATTTTGTTGTAAAGGTATGTGTGGTAAATGACCATGAATTCTAAAAAACATGTAGATGATCCACGTCGTTGTAAGGAAACAGAGGCTGTTCCATTTCCTCACAACGACGTGCACCGCCCCTCAGAGACGACGTGAAGCAGGAACCAGGAGGAGAGAGGAACCACGAGGAGTGAGAGGTAAGGGGGATTGGGCATGGGGTGGGGGTTTCTTTTCTAGGGTTTAGGGTAATGCAGTGGTGTTTGGGTGGTGTAGGGGGTAGTGCTGGGGGTAGTGTTTTAGGGTTTAGGGTAGTGCAGTGGTGTTTGGATAGAGTAGGGGTCGTGCTGGGGGTTGTGTTTTAGGGTTTAGGGTAGTGCAGTAGTGTAGGGGTCGTGCTGGGGTAGTGTTTTAGGGTTTAGGGTAGTGCAGTGGTGTATGGGTAGTGTAGGGGTCATGCTGGTGGTAGTGTTTTAGGGTTTAGGGTAGTGCAGTGGTGTTTGTGTAGTGTAGGGGTCATGCTGGGGGTAGTGTTTTATGGTTTAGGGTAGTGCAGTGGTGTTTGGGTAGTGTAGGGGGTCGTGCTCGGGGTAGATTTAGGGTTTAGGGTAGTGCAGTGGTGTTTGGGTAGTGTAGGGAGTCGTGCTGGGGGTAGTGGTTTAGGGTTTAGGGTAGTGCAGTGGTGTTTGTGTAGTGTAGGGGGTTGTGCTGGGGTAGTGTTTTAGGGTTTATGTTAGTGCAGTGGTGTTTGGGTAGTGTAGGGGTTGTGCTGGGGTAGTGTTTTAGGGTTTAGGGTAGTGCAGTGGTGTTTGTGTAGTGTAGGGTTAGTGCTGGGGGTAGTGTTTTAGGGTTTAGGGTAGTGCAGTGGTGTTTGGGTAGTGTAGTGGGTCATGCTGGGGGTAGTGTTTTAGGGTTTAGGGTATGGCAGTGGTGTTTGGGTAGTGTAGGGGTCGTGCTGGGGTAGTGTTTTAGGGTTTAGAGTAGTGCAGTGGTGTTTGTATAGTGTAGGGGGTTTAGGGTAGTGCAGTGGTGTTTGTGTAGTGGGTCATGCTGGGGGTAGTGTTTTAGGATTTAGGGTAGTGCAGTGGTGTTTGTGTACTGTAGGGGGTAGTGTTTTAGGGTTTAGGTTAGTGCAGTGGTGTTTGTGTAGTGTAGGGGGTCATGCTGTGGGTAGTGATTTAGGGTTTAGGGTAGTGCAGTCGTGGTTTGTGTAGTGTAGGGGGTCGTGTTTTAGAGTATAGGGTAGGGCAGTGGTGTTTGGGTAGTGTAGGGGGTCATGCTGGGGTTAGTGTTTTAGGGTTTAGGGTAGTGCAGTGGTGTTTGGGTAGTGTAGGGGGTCGTGCTGGGGGTAGTGTTTTAGGGGTTAGGGTAGTGCAGTGGTGTTTGTGTAGTGTGGGAGGTCATGCTGGGGGTAGATTTAGGGTTTAGTGCAGTGCAGTGGTGTTTGGGTAGTGTAGGGAGTCTTGCTGGGGGTAGTGTTTTAGGGTTTAGGGTAGTGCAGTGGTGTTTGGGTAGTGTAGGGGGTCGTGCTGGAGGTAGTGTTTTAGGGTTTAGGGTAGTGCAGTGGTGTTTGTGTAGTGTAGGGGTCATGCTGGGGGTAGTGTTTTAGGGTTTAGGGTAGTGCAGTGGTGTTTGGGTAGTATAGGGGGTAGTGCTGGGGAGGGTTTTGGGTTTACGGTAGTGCAGTGGTGTTTGTGTAGTGTAGGGGTCGTGCTGGTGGTAGTGTTTTAGGGTTTAGGGTAGTGCAGTGGTGTTTGGGTAGTGTAGGGGGTCGTGCTGGGGGTAGTGTTTTAGGGGTTAGGGTAGTGCAGTGGTGATGGTGTAGTGTGGGAGGTCATGCTGGGGTAGATTTAGGGTTTAGTGCAGTGCAGTGGTGTTTGGATAGTGTAGGGAGTCATGCTGGGGGTAGTGTTTTAGGGTAGTCCAGTGGTGTTTGTGTAGTGTAGGGAGTCGTGCTGGGGGTAGTGTTTTAGGGTTTAGGGTAGTGCAGTGGTGTTTGGGTAGTGTAGGGGGTCGTGCTGGGGGTAGTGTTTTAGGGTTTAGGGTAGTGCAGTGGTGTTTGTGTAGTGTAGGGGGTCATGCTGGGGGTAGTGTTTTAGGGTTTAGGGTAGTGCAGTGGTGTTTGGGTAGTATAGGGGGTAGTGCTGGGGTAGGGTTTTGGGTTTACGGTAGTGCAGTGGTGTTTGTGTAGTGTAGGGGTCGTGCTGGTGGTAGTGTTTTAGGGTTTAGGGTAGTGCAGTGGTGTTTGTGTGGTGTAGGGGGTAGTGTTTTAGGGTAGTGCAGTTGTGTTGGTGTACTGTAGGGGGTTGTGCTGGGTTCTAGTGTTTTAGGGTTTAGGGTAGTGCAGTGGTGTTTGTGTAGTTTAGGGGGTCGTGTTTTAGGGTTTAGGGTTGTGCAGTGATGTTTGGTTAGTGTAGGGGGTCGTGTTGGGGGTAGTGTTTTATGGTTTAGGGTAGTGCAGTGGTGTTTGGGTAGTGTAGGGGGTCGTGCTGGGGGTAGATTTAGGGTTTAGGGTAGTGCAGTGGTGTTTGGGTAGTGTAGGGAGTCGTGCTGGGGTAGTGTTTTAGGGTTTAGGGTAGTGCAGTGGTGTTTGTGTAGTGTAGGGGTTGTGCTGGGGGTAGTGTTTTAGGGTTTATGTTAGTGCAGTGGTGTTTGGGTAGTGTAGGGGTAGTGCTGGGGTAGTGTTTTAGGGTTTAGGGTAGTGCAGTGGTGTTTGTGTAGTGTAGGGGGTAGTGCTGGGGGTAGTGTTTTAAGGTTTAGGGTAGTGCAGTGGTGTTTGGGTAGTGTAGGGGTTCATGCTGGGGGTAGTGTTTTAGGGTTTAGGGTATGGCAGTGGTGTTTGGGTAGTGTAGGGTGTCGTGCTGGGGTCGATTTAGGGTTTAGGGTAGTGCAGTGGTGTTTGTGTTGTGAGGGGGTCGTGCTGGGGGTAGTGTTTTAGGGTTTAGAGTAATGCAGTGGTGTTTGTATAGTGTAGGGGTTTAGGGTAGTGAAGTGGTGTTTGTGTAGTGTAGGGCGTCATGCTGGGGGTTGTGTTTTAGGGTTTAGGGTAGGGCAGTGGTGTTTGTGTAGTATAGGGGGTAGTGTTTTAGGGTTTAGGGTAGTGGAGTGGTGTTTGTGTAGTGTAGGGGTTCATGCTGTGGGTAGTGTTTTAGGGGAGTGCAGTTGTGTTTGTGTAGTGTACGGGGTCGTGTTTTAGGGTATAGGGTAGTGCAGTGGTGTTTGGGTAGTGTAGGGGGTCATGCTGGGGTTAGTGTTTTAGGGTTTAGGGTAGTGCAGTGGTGTTTGGGTAGTGTAGGGGGTCGTGCTGGGGGTAGTGTTTTAGGGTTTAGGGTAGTGCAGTGGTGTTTGTGTAGTGTGGGAGGTCATGCTGGGGGTAGATTTAGGGTTTAGTGTAGTGCAGTGGTGTTTAGGTAGTGTAGGGAGTCGTGCTGGGGGTAGTGTTTTATTGTTTAGGGTAGTCCAGTGGTGTTTGTGTAGTGTGGGAGTCGTGCTGGGGGTAGTGTTTTAGGGTTTAGGGTAGTGCAGTGGTGTTTGGGTAGTGTAGGGGGTCGTGCTGGGGTAGTGTTTTAGGGTTTAGGGTAGTGCAGTGGTGTTTGTGTAGTGTAGGGGGTCATGCTGGGGGTAGTGTTTTAGGGTTTAGGGTAGTGCAATGGTGTTTGTGTAGTGTAGGGGGTAGTGTTTTAGGGTTTAGGGTAGTGCAGTGGTGTTTGTGTACTGTAGGGGGTCGTGCTGGGTTCTAGTGTTTTAGGGTTTAGGGTAGTGCAGTGGTATTTGTGTAGTGTAAGGGGTAGATTTAGGGTTTAGGGTAGTGCAGTGGTGTTTGGGTAGTGTAGGGGGTCGTGCTGGGGGTAGTGTTTTAGGGTTTAGGGTAGTGGTGTTTGGGTAGTGTAGGGGTCAACCAACATGAATTTGTCCTTGTGTGATGTAACCAATGCTCATGTAAAGCACTCCAATACCTGACCAGTCTGCACTATATAAAACTGCAAAAAAACAAAAAATAAAAAGTGTTTTGCACACTTCTGTAATTGGGCTATACGTGGGCTACCTCTGGGTGATATTTGTGCTACATTTGGGCTCTTTTTTCTCTGGTGGCCATCTTGGGAGACTTATTTGTTATGAAGTTTCCTAATTTCCTCATTTACTACAGTCTCCTCAGTAGGAAATGCTTTCAGTTTTTACTTTGATTCCATCAAGAAGGCATTCAGATGTGTCACACATTTGCCATAAATTCAGAATGTTAGCACTCTAGTTGTTCATTAGATCACTGTAGTAAAGCTACTGCTCACCAATCAGTTAACTGGAAGTCTACTGCTGGTATTGAAAGTGATTGTTTCAGTCTGCATGTCAGAATTTTCTAATGAAATAGAAGAGGATTTGAGATCTCACTTAAAACATGCCCTAAATTTTCTTTTGCTGCACTAACCATAATGTTTATGGCAAAATGAACCCCCTCATTTTGTTCCTTTTAAATTAAATGTTTTAAGTGTTACCAGTTTATTCCAATCAAGATGGCTTCAGTGTGTGCCATACTTTGTCATATAAGTAAGGCTGTTAGCACTCTAGTTGTTCTTTAGAACACTCTGGGAAGCTGCAGTAGAACACAAAGGCATCAACTGACAGGCTGCTCCTGTTGAAATATAACAGGAAGATATTTGAGATCTCACTTAAAACATGTCCTAATTTTCTTTCTACAGCACTAACCATAATTTCTATTGCAAAAATGAACCCCCTCATTTTGTTCCTTTTAAATTAAATGTTTTAAGTGTTACCAGTTTATTCCAATCAAGATGGCTTCAGGTGTGCCATACTTTTGTCATAAGTAAGACTGTTAGCGCTCTAGTTGTTCTTTAGAACACTCTGGGAAGCTGCAGTAGAACACAAAGGCATCAACTGACAGGCTGCTCCTGTTGAAATATAACAGGAAGATATTTGAGATCACACTTGAAACATGTCCTAATTTTTCTTTCTACAGCATTAACCATAATTTCTATGACAAAAATGAACCCCATCATTTTGTTCCTTTTTAAATTAAATGTTTTAAGTGTTACCAGTTTATTCCAATCAAGATGGCTTCAGGTGTGCCATACTTTTGTCATAAGTAAGGCTGTTAGCACTCTAGTTGTTCTTTAGAACACTCTGGGAAGCTGCAGTAGAACAGAAAGGAATCAACTGACAGTCTCTGCCATTGTTGGATGTACATGTTTTACTGAGAATGTCAGACTTCATTCTCACATGACTGAGAAAGATAATGTGAATTTACAGAAAATATGCTCTCATTTTAGCTTCTGGAGCACCTTTCAAAACTGTATGGGACAAGCATGTGAAAATAGTTTTCTCTCAAACATGATTCATGATATCCCAGCAGAAGGTTTTTCACAGGGTAAAATCACCTTAGAACACACCACAATTCCTGAAATTAGTATGGTACCATCAACAAATGAATTCTAATGTAACTAAAGTCTGTTATCACCCTTTATAGTTCTCCTTTTGGTAACCCTCAAAATCTTCGATTCACTACAATGCATTTCAATGGGGTACTATCATTTATATTGGTCCCAAGATGGCTGCCAGCAATTCCAGGATGAAGTGCTGACAGCCAATCAGATCTCACGATGACATGTGTGGTTAGGCTCCGCTCAGATATATATGTGTTTTTACTTTTGATTTTCTCAGCAACTACTGAACGGATTTACACCATTTAACAAAAAGGGTTCTTTCTGAACCAAGAACTACCTCTTTGCAAATTTGGTGTAATTCCGTTCAGCAGTTCGGGCTGTAGCCTTGCATAAAGTTTCCTATGGGAAATTGATTTTTTGACTCATATTTTTTTAATTTCTCCGCAACTACTGAACAGATTTACACCATTTAACAAAAAGGGTTCTTTCTGAACCAAGAACTACCTCTTTGCCAAATTTTGTGTAATTCCGTTCAGCAGTTCGGGCTGTAGCCGTGGCTAAAGTTTCCTATGGGAAAATGAATGGGGAAAACACGTTTTGGGCCCCCCCTTTTTTTCTCGGCCCCCACTTGATGAATCACCCCGAAACTTTCAGGGTAGGAGAGGACAGGAGTGGGCCATAAAGTTTGAAAATTTCACGAAGATTCGTCAACCGACGCAAGAGTTATTTCAAATAGAATGTTGCGGATTTCCTATGGAAAATAGGTCCTAACTATAACTATCTACTGGCGACCGCCAGTAGATATATATATATATATATATATATATATATATATATATATATATATATATATATATATATATATATATATATATATATATATATATATATATATATATATATATATTCACTGAAAAAACCATAGGTTTCAGGGGCGTTATAGTGAGTTGGACATTTCACTTGTACAAAACCATAGAAAATTCCCCCGTTATAGTTAGTTCAGCTAACTATAACTTGCAAAATGAGGGTGATACTGATCTTACAACTATATCCACTAACCAGGGTGCTGGTTACAAAGGCAGTACAGCAGTTACCAACTTTAAACCTAAGTCTACGTTTTGCCCCATCATGCTGAAAGACAATATCGATATCTTTCACGATAAAGTTGCTCAAGAGCTGAGGACACTGTATCAAAAGCAAGTTAATATCAATAAGAGGCATTTCTATCGTGACTTTGCTTACCATCAACTCGTCAAAAAACTCCACAATAATGTGAATGTCATTATCCGCCAATCAGACAAGGGCGGCTACGTCGTGTTGTGGCCAAGGGATATGTATATGGAGGAGGCACTCGGCCACCTTAATGACAGAGATTGTTATAAAAGAACTACAATGGCAGAGGTTAAATTGGCTTGGAACTCGTTTTACACTAACTTGCTGGCATGGAAAAGCACTGGTCTACTAACTCTTGATGAGTTTACATTTTTAAAGAATGATCACCCGGTGATGCCCACTGTTTACTTTATACCTAAAATCCATAAGAACAATGTGAAGCCACCAGGACGCCCAATCATTTCAGCTTGTAACAGCATTATGGAGAATGCCAGCAAATATGTTGACTTTTTTTACAGGACCTTGTAAAGAATCTTCCCTCTTTTATTCTTGATACAGGTGATTTGTTACAAAAATTAGAGGGTATTATTTGGCAACCTCATTACCTGCTGATTTCACTTGACGTTTCTTCCCTGTATACAAGCATCCATCATAAGGATGGATTGAAGGCCATTGAGTATTATCTTAATACTAGATCTATCTGCTTCTTTGATCACAATAGGATGTTGTTATCTATGATTAACATGTGCCTTGAAAATAACTTCTTCTTGTTTTCCAACCAAGTGTTCAAGCAGGTGAGAGGAGTGGCCATGGGGGCTTGTTTCTCCCCCAGTTAGGCCTGTCTGCATATGGGGCACTGGGAGGAACAGGTCCTCATGCCCACCTACCCGGAAATCATGTCTGACAATGTCATTAAATGGTTCAGGTACATTGATGACCTTTGGTAATTTGGAAAGGTTCTGAATCTGAGGCTTTACAGTTCATTGAGAAACTAAATAATAACAACCTTAACCTCAGTTTTACTGGTCAGACTAGCAACAGGTCTATATGTTTTTTAGATGTTGAAATTTACATCCAACACAATCAGCTACACACTAAAATGTATAGGAAACCAACCGCTGGAAATGCTATATTACATGCCTCCAGCCATCATCCAGCACACCTAATCAATAGCATTCCTACGGGGAAATGCTAAGAATAAGAAGAATTTGCAGCACTGATATTGATTGCCAGATTGCACAGATGAATTGCAGAGACAGGTTTTTAAGAAGAGGCTATCTCCCAGAAGTCGTGGATAGAGCCATACTTAAAGCAAATGTATATGGCAGACCACGGGCACTAGCAGGTAAAACTAAACCGGTACTCAATGAACTGACCGAGACTAGATTGATTCTAACGTA
This sequence comes from Calotriton arnoldi, assembly GCA_963921515.1. Taxonomy (NCBI): domain Eukaryota; kingdom Metazoa; phylum Chordata; class Amphibia; order Caudata; family Salamandridae; genus Calotriton; species Calotriton arnoldi. Next base: position 954,580 of record CAWUFW010006625.1, on the reverse strand, counting down.
TAATAATCAGCATAAAACGATTCGCAAGATTGTCAACAAAAATTGGGCATTAATCAAAAGTGATCCAACATTGGGGACCCATATGTCACGATCACCGAGCATTACATATAGAAAGGCCCGCTCGATGACCAATTGTCTAGTGAAAAGTAGCCCTGAGGTTAGAACCAACACTTCTTGGCTCAATAGCAGTAAGGGATTTATTAAGTGTTCTGTTTGCAAAGCTTGCATACATGGTGTCAACAAGACTAAATATTTGACACCGTTTAACAACAGACCTGTCCTCATTCAGAAAAAACTAACTTGCAAAACCGAGTTTGCGGTGTATGTGCTGGAGTGTCCTTGTGGCCTGCGTTATGTGGGGAGCACTAAGCTGCAGGTCCACAAGAGGATACTTCAGCACATACGTGCCATCATTAATGGCGACGTCACATACCCCGTTGCCAGGCACTTTGAAATATCGCATGCCAAAAATTCTGCTGATCTTAAGTATTTTGTAATTGACACGGTCCCACCACTGAGAAGAGGTGGGGATCGTGAATCAGTGCTACGCAAGTAGGAAACAAGATACATTTTAGAAATGGATTGCAAATCACCAAATGGATTAAATTCCAGTGAAGATTTTTTCACACACCTCTAACAAGTCATTTTGATTAAGATTTATCGGTCATGCTGCTGTCAACCTACCTGTGAAATATAATTTTAAAGTATATTTTAGAGAATTCAATTTTATTGCACCAATTGTTGTTTACACACTTCTTTATATATGGCATTTGCACTTTACACTGTGACTAGATTTTGCGTATTTTGCACTGACTTTGTCCTATTTTTAAATTGACATGGATAATTGACAATGGCCCACTTGGGCTCTATTCCTTTTAACATCTTTAATTCACGGGTATATTATATGTGCAATTATGAAATTTATGTGCCTTATGAATAATGCTACTATTTATGGAGAAAGGATGAAAAAAGAAAAAAAAGTTTTACATTGGTTTTACTTTTAAAGTATCATCTTATCCGTGATTAATAGTTTAGTTTTATTCAGAGATGGACAGTTTTATTTTGAATACTTATTTATATATTTATCTATTTATTCAAAAGTACTGTTAATTCATGATATTGTATCATGTTTGCTCTAGTTTTGCACTTCCAATGACCCTATACCCTTTGTCTTTTGTCATATGTAACTTTTCCATGTCTATGAATTAGAAACAAAGAAAAACAGCTGTTGTACTGCAAAACGTCACTCACTTGCACTTTAAATGTGGTAACCACCCCCTCAACAGTGTCATGTGATCAAGGCCCCACGTGGGCTGAAACGCGTTATGGCAGCGGTGGTGTTGGGCAGAAAATAAAATCACAATTGCACCATCATTTGGGTTCGCCTTCGTCTGTTCTACAATTTATTGTGACGAATTCTTTGCATATATATATATATATATTCACTGAAAAAACCATAGGTTTCAGACAAGTTATAGTTAGAAATTAGCATTTAAAAAACCTTTGAAATAATATATATATATATTCACTGAAAAAACCATAGGTTTTAGGGACAGTTATAGTTAGTTGGACATTGCACTCGTACAAAACCCGTGAAATTCCCCGTTATAGTTAGTTCAGCTAACTATAACTCGCGCTCCGCAATGCACTGCTGATGACGTCACATATTACATCACTCATGACATGGTCAGTGACATCACTGATGACATCACTGATGACATCTCAAATGACATCACTGATGACATCATCCACGTGATAATCTGATGCACCTCCTCACACCCTAATATAACCTTGGATACACCCACTCTAAATAACAGACTGCCATTCGCAAAACCATAGACACTCCAACACCAATAACTACATACCCACTCACTGATTCTTAGGTCTACACACACATCCACTAACTCACCCGTACAGTCACTCAAACTTACGGTCACTCAGTACAGGACTATCATATGCACTCATACTCCTATATAGACACTCACACACCGCCACTCATCCATAGAGGTACTCACACACCTAGTCAGTCATGCAAATAATTATTCACACTGCCATTTACTCACCTATACAGTCATACACACACCAGCTCACTTATTCATACAAATACTAGCACATTTTTACGCTCTTATACAATCACTGATACAAGCACACACTCATCCATACAGCCACTCTCACAATCACACACTCTCACTTATAGCCATTTATATACTCCAACACACATATATACTGCCTTTCACATATGTAGTTACTCACACATGTACCACTGGGACATACATTCACTCACTAACACACTCTTACACACACTTACCCACCCATACAGTCTATCACAGATGCACTCTTGAAACCATCCACCCAGTGAATCACCCACTCACACATCTATGCACAGAGTCGCACACACCCCACCCACACAAACACTCAGGCACCCATACAGATACTCAGACAACCAATCAATAACCTATATAGACACTCATGTAGCTATTCACAAACCCATGCAGCCACTTACACAGCAACAGACAGACGGATTCAGACATTCACCCAGTTTAGTCACTAACCCATGCATTCAGTAAGATACGTTTAATCACTCACTTATACAGTCAGTCACGTACCTACTAAATCCTCCATACAGACACTTATACACCCACTCATTCCTCAATACAGCTTGGCATATATATAAAACAAAATTAAACTTTACAGAAACACACAGTCACTGGATGATGTCATCAGTGATGTCATCAGTGATGTCAGTTGAGATGTCATCAGTGATGTCATCAGTGATGTCACTGACCATGTCATGAGTGATGTAATATGTGACGTCATCAGCAGTGCATTGCGAGGCGCGAGTTATAGTTAGCTGAACTAACTATAACGGGGAATTTCACGGGTTTTGTACGAGTGCAATGTCCAACTAACTATAACTGTCCCTAAAACCTATGGTTTTTTCAGTGAATATATATATATATTATTTCAAAGGTTTTTTAAATGCTAATTTCTAACTATAACTTGTCTGAAACCTATGGTTTTTTCAGTGAATTTCAAAGGTTTTTTAAATGCTAATTTCTAACTATAACGTGCCTGAAACCTATGGTTTTTTCAGTGAATTTCAAAGGTTTTTTAAATGCTAATTTCTAACTATAACGTGCCTGAAACCTATGGTTTTTTCAGTGAATTTCAAAGGTTTTTAAATGCTAATTTCTAACTATAACGTGCCTGAAACCTATGGTTTTTTCAGTGAATTTCAAAGGTTTTTTAAATGCTAGTTTCTAACTATGCCAACAGAGGTAGGACATGTGAAGAAAGAAGAAAAAACGCACAGAAAGAAGCAAAAGATGTGCAGAAAGAACCAACAGAGGAGCAGAAAGAGGCCTTGTTGCAAAATCATCCTGTGCCCACAACTTTTTCAGACGGGTACTGGTGGTAACTGACTCTGACTAACCAGAGCCAGTGCGCGTTTGCACAGTGGTGAAGGGAGGGGGTCTGAGGTGACATGTGTGCAAACGCGCCCCGTGGCGCGTTTTAAGTTGCGGGATTAAGTCCCCTTGAATCCTGAGGGTCCCTGGGGCCCAACTAGCCCCCAGGTACCTACAGTTAGGACCACAGAGCTGAGTTGCAGAGAGGCGTTCCGAGGCCACGCACCTTTATTCACCTCTCTGCAACGCAACTCTGTTGTGCTTACTGAAGGTACCCGGTGGGCTAGTTGGCCCCCAGGATTCAAAGGGAATTAACTCCCCAACTTAAAACGCACCACAGGGCGTGTTTGCGCACATGTCACCTGAGGCCCCGCCCCCTCCTTTCACCACTGTGCAAACGCGCCCCGTGGCGCGTTTTAAGTTGGGGGATTAGGTCACCTTGAATCCTGAGAGTCCCTGGGGCCCAACTAGCCCACCAGGTACTTCCAGTAAGCACCACAGGCCTGCGTTGCAACGCCTGTAACAAATTGTGCAGTTGTGTTTAGGTAGTGAAGAGGGTCGTGCTGGGGGTAGTGTTTTAGGGTTTAGGGTAGTGCAGTGGTGTTTGTGTAGTGTAGGGGGTCATGCTGGTGGTAGATTTAGGGTTTAGGGTAGTGCAGTGGTGTTTGGGTAGTGTAGGGAGTCGTGCTGGGGGAGTGTTTTAGGGTTTAGGGTAGTACAGTGGTGTTTGGGTAGTGTAGGGGGTCGTGCTGGGGTTAGTGTTTTAGGGTTTTAGTGTTTAGGGTAGTGCAGTGGTGTTTGGGTAGTGTAGGGGATACTGCTGGGGGTAGTGTTTTAGGGTTTAGGGTAGTGCAATGGTGTTTGGGTAGTGTAGGGGGTACTGCTGGGGGTAGTGTTTAGGGTTTAGGGTAGTGCAGTGGTGTTTGGGTAGCGTAGGGGGTACTGCTGGGGGTAGTGTTTTATGGTTTAGGGTAGTGCAGTGGTGTTTGGGTAGTGTAGGGGTTCGTGCTGGGGGTAGTTTTTTAGGGTTTAGGGTAGTGCAGTGGTGTTTGTGTAGTGTAGGAGGTCGTGTTTTAGGGTTTAGGGTAGTGCAGTGGTCTTTGGGTAGTGTAGGGGGTTGTGCGGGGGTAGTGTTTTAGGGATTAGGGTAGTGCATTGGTATTTGGGTAGTGTAGGGGGTCATGCAGGGGTAGTGTTTTAGGGTTTAGGGCAGTGCAGTGGTGTTTAGGTAGTGTAGGGGTCGTGCTGGGGGAGTATTTTAGGGTTTAGGGTAGTGCAGTGGTGTTTGGGTAGTGTAGGGGTCGTGCTGGGGGTAGTGTTCTAGGGTTTAGGGCAGTGCAGTGGTGTTCGGGCAGTGTAGGGGGTCGTGCTGGGGGTGGTGTTTTAGGGTTTAGGGCAGTGCAGTGGTGTTCGGGCAGTGTAGGGGGTCGTGCTGGGGGTGGTGTTTCAGGGTTTAGGGCAGTGCAGTGATGTTCGGGCAGTGTAGGGGGTCGTGCAGGGGTGGTGTTTCAGGGTTTAGGGCAGTGGTGTTCGGGCAGTGTAGGGGGTCATGCTGGGGGTGGTGTTTCAGGGTTTGGGGCAGTGCAGTGGTGTTCGAGCAGTAAGGGGGTCATGCTGGGGGTGGTGTTTCAGGGTTTAGGGCAGTGCAGTGGTGTTCGGGCAGTGTAGGGGGCGGTGCAGGGGGTGGTGTTTCAGGGTTTAGGGCAGTGCAGTGGTGTTCGGGCAGTGTAGGGGTGGTGCAGGGGGTGGTGTTTCAGGGTTTAGGGCAGTACAGTGGTGTTCGGGCAGTGTAGGGGGTCGTGCAGGGGTGGTGTTTCAGGGTTTAGGGCAGTGCAGTGGTGTTCGGGCAGTGTAGGGGGCGGTGCAGGGGGTGGTGTTTCAGGGTTTAGGGCAGTGCAGTGGTGTTCGGGCATTGTAGGGGGTGGTGCTGGGGCTGGTGTTTCAGGGTTTAGGGCAGTGCAGTGGTGTTCAGGCAGTGTAGGGGGTCGTGCTGGGGCTGGTGTTTCAGGGTTTAGGGCAGTGCAGTGGTGTTCGGGCAGTGTAGGGGGTCATGCTGGGGCTGGTGTTTCAGGGTTTAGGGCAGTGCAGTGGTGTTCGGGCAGTGTAGGGGTCTTGCTGGGGCTGGTGTTTCAGAGTCTAGGGCAATGCAGTGGTGTTCGGGCAGTGTAGGGGTCTTGCTGGGGCTGGTGTTTCAGGGTTTAGGGCAGTGCAGTCGTGTTCGGGCAGTGTAGGGGGTCGTGCTGGGGGTGGTGTTTCAGGGTTTAGGGCAGTGTAGTGGTGTTCGGGCAGTGTAGGGGGTCGTGCTGGGGCTAGTGTTTCAGGGTTTAGGGCAGAGCAATGGTGCTCAGGCAGTGTAGGGGTTGTGCTTGGGGTGATGTTTCAGGGTTTAGGCCAGTACAGTGGTGTTAGGGCAGTGTAGGGGGTCGTGCTGGGGGTGGTGTTTCAGGGTTTAGGGCAGTGCAGTGGTGTTCCGGCAGTGTAGGGGGTCGTGCAGGGGGTGGTGTTTCAGGGTTTAGTGCAGTGGTGTTCGGGCAGTGTAGGGAGTCGTGCTGGGGTGGTGTTTCAGGGTTTAGGGCAGTGCAGTGGTGTTCGGGCAGTGTAGGGTGTCGTGCTGAGGGGTGGTGTTTCAGGGTTTAGGGCAGTGCAGTAGTGTTTGGGCAGTGTAGGGGGTCGTGCAGGGGGTGGTGTTTCAGGGTTTAGGGCAGTGCAGTGGTGTTCGGCCAGTGTAGGTAGTCTTGCTGGGGGTGGTGTTTCAGGGTTTAGGGCAGTGCAGTAGTTTTCGGGCAGTGTAGGCGGTCGTGCTGGGGCTGGTGTTTCAGGGTTTAGGGCAGTGCAGTGGTGTTCGGGCAGTGTACGGGGTTGTGCTGGGGCTGGTGTTTCAGGGTTTAGGGCAGTGCAGTGGTGTGCGGGCAGTGTACGGGGTTGTGCTGAGGCTGGTGTTTCAGGGTTTAGGGCAGTGCAGTGGTGTTCGGGCAGTGTAGGGGGTCGTGCTGGGGGTGGTGTTTCAGGGTTTAGGGCAGTGCAGTGGTGTTCGGGCAGTGTAGGGGGTCGTGCTGGGGCTGGTGTTTCAGGGTTTAGGGCAGTGCAGTGGTGTTCGGGCAGTGTAGGGGGTCGTGCTGGGGCTGGTGTTTCAGGGTTTTGGGCAGAGCAGTGGTGTTCGGGCAGTGTAGGGGGTCGTGCTGGGGGTGGTGTTTCAGGGTTTAGGGCAGTGCAGTGGTGTTCGGGCAGTGTAGGGGGTCTTGCTGGGGGTGGTGTTTCAGGGTTTAGGGCAGTGCAGTGGTGTTTGGGCAGTGTAGGGGGTCTTGCTGGGGGTGGTGTTTCAGGGTTTAGGGCAGTGGTGTTCGGGCAGTGTAGGGGGTCTTGCTGGGGGTGATGTTTCAGGGTTTAGGGCAGTGCAGTGGTGTTCGGGCAGTGTAGGGGTCTTGCTGGGGGTAGAGTTTCAGGGTTTAGGGCGGTGCAGTGGTGTTCGTGCAGTGTAGGGGGTCGTGCTGGGGGTGGTTTTTCAGGGTTTAGGGCAGTGCAGTAGTGTTCGGGCAGTGTAGGGGGTCGTGCAGGGGGTGGTGTTTCAGGGTTTAGGGCAGTGCAGTGGTGTTCTGGCAGTGTAGGGGGTCATGCTGGGGGTGGGGTTTCAGGGTTTAGGGCAGTACAGTGGTGTTCGGGCAGTGTAGGGGGTCGTGCAGGGGTGGTGTTTCAGGGTTTAGGGCAGTGCAGTGGTGTTCGGGCAGTGTAGGGGGTCGTGCTGGGGCTGGTGTTTCAGGGTTTAGGGCAGTGCAGTGGTGTTCGGGCAGTGTAGGGGTCTTGCTGGGGGTGATGTTTCAGGGTTTAGGGCAGTGCAGTGGTGTTCGAGCAGTGTAGGGGGTCTTGCTGGGGGTAGTGTTTCAGGGTTTAGGGCAGTGCAGTGGTGTTCGTGCAGTATAGGGGGTCGTGCTGGGGATGGTGTTTCTGGGTTTAGGGCAGTGCAGTAGTGTTCGAGCAGTGTAGGGGGTTGTGCAGGGGTGGTGTTTCAGGGTTTAGGGCAGTGCAGTGGTGTTCGGGCAGTGTAGGGGGTCGCGCTGGGGGTGGTGTTTCAGGGTTTAGGGCAGTGCAGTGGTGTTCGGCCAGTGTATGGGGTCATGCACAGGGTGGTGTTTCAGGGTTTAGGGCAGTGCAGTGGTGTTCGGGCAGTGTAGGGTGTTGTGCTGGGGCTGGTGTTTCAGGGTTCAGGGCGGTGCAGTGGTGTTCAGGCAGTGTAGGGGGTCGTGCTGAGGCTGGTGTTTCACGGTTGAGGGCAGTGCAGTGGTGTTCGGGCAGTGTAGGGGGTCGTGCTGGGGCTGGTGTTTCAGGGTTTAGGGCAGTGCATTGGTGCTCGGGCAGTGTAGGGGGTCGTGCTGGGGGTGATGTTTCAGGATTTAGGGTAGTGCAGTGGTGTTCGGGCAGTGTAGGGGGTCGTGCAGGGGCTGGTGTTTCAAGGTTTAGGGCAGTGCAGTGGTGTTCGGGCAGTGTAGGGGGTCGTGCTGGGGCTGGTGTTTCAGGGTTTTGGGCAGAGCAGTGGTGTTCGGGCAGTGTAGGGGGTCATGCTGGGGGTAGTGTTTCAGGGTTTAGGGCAGTGCAGTGGTGTTCGGGCAGTGTAGGGGGTCGTGCTGGGGGTGGTGTTTCAGGGTTTAGGTCAGTGGTGTTCGGGCAGTGTAGGGGGTCTTGCTGGGGGTGATGTTTCAGGGTTTAGGGCAGTGCAGTGGTGTTCGGGCAGTGTAGGGGGTCTTGCTGGGGGTAGTGTTTCAGGGTTTAGGGCAGTGCAGTGGTGTTCGGGCAGTGTAGGGGGTCATGCTGGGGGTGGTGTTTCAGGGTTTAGGGCAGTGCAGTGGTGTTCGGGCAGTGTAGGGGGTCGTGAAGGGGTGGTGTTTCAGGGTTTAGGGCAGTGCAGTGGTGTTCGGGCAGTGTAGGGGGTCGTGCTAGGGGTGGTGTTTCAGGGTTTAGGGCAGTGCAGTGGTGTTCGGGCAGTGTAGGGGGTCATGCAGGGGCTGGTGTTTCAGGGTTTAGGGCAGTGCAGTGGTGTTCGGGCAGTGTAGGGGGTCGTGCTGGGGGTAGTGTTTTAGGGTTTAGGGTAGTGCAGTGGTGCTTGTGTAGTGTAGGGGGTCGTGCTGGGGGTAGTGTTTTAGGGTTTAGGGTAGTGCAGTGGTGTTTGTGTAGTGTAGGGGGTCCTGTTTTAGGGTAGTGCAGTGGTGTTTGGGTAGTGTAGGGGATCGTGCTGGGGGTAGTGTTTTAGGATTTAGGTTAGTGCTGTGGTGTTTGGGTAGTGTAGGGGGTCGTGCTGGGGGTAGTGTTTTAGGGTTTAGGGTAGTGCAGTGGTGTTTGTGTAGTGTAGGGGGTCGTGCTGGGAGTAGTGTTTTAGGGTTTAGGGTAGTGCAGTGGTGCTTGTGTAGTGTAGGGGGTCGTGCTGGGGGTAGTGTTTTAGGGTTTAAGGTAGTGCAGTGGTGTTTTTGTAGTGTAGGGGGTCATGTTTTAAGATGCAATGCTCCAATACCTGACCAGTCTGCACTACATAAAACTGCAAAAAAACTAAAAATTAAAAGTGTTTTGCACACTTTTGTCATTGGGCTATATGTGGGCTACATCTGGGTAATATTTGTGCTACATTTGGGCTCTTTTTTCACTGGTGGCCATCTTGGAAGACTTCTTTGTTATGAAGTTTCCTAATTTCTTCATTTACTGCAGTCTCCTCAGTAGGAAATGCTTTCAGTTTTTACTTTGATTCCATCAAGAAGGCATTCAGATGTGTCTCACATCTGCCATAAATTCAGAATGTTAGCACTCTAGTTGCTCATTAGATCACTGGAGTAAAGCTACTGCTCACCAGGGAGTTAACTGGTAGTCTGCTGCTGGTATTGAAAGTGATTGTTTCAGTCTGCATGTCAGAATTTTCTAATGAAATAGAAGAGGATTTGAGATCTCACTTAAAACATGCCCTAATTTTTCTTTCTGCAGCACTAACCATAATTTCTATTTTCAAAAAGAACCCATCATTTTGTTCCTTTTTAAATTAAATGTTTTAAGTGTTACCAGTTTATTCCAATCAAGATGGCTTCAGGTGTGCCATACTTTTGTCATAAGTAAGGCTGTTAGCACTCTAGTTGTTCTTTAGAACACTCTGGGAAGCTGCAGTAGAACACAAAGGCATCAACTGGCAGGCTGCTCCTGTTGAAATATAACAGGAAGATATTTGAGATCACACTTGAAACATGTCCTAATTTTTCTTTCTACAGCACTAACCATAATTTCTATGACAAAATGAACCCCATCATTTTGTTCCTTTTTAAATTAAATTGTTTAAGTGTTACCAGTTTATTCCAATCAAGATGGCTTCAGGTGTGCCATACTTTTGTCATAAGTAAGGCTGTTAGCACTCTAGTTGTTCTTTAGAACACTCTGGGAAGCTGCAGTAGAACACAAAGGAATCAACTGACAGTCTCTGCCCTTGTTGGATGTACATGTTTTACTGAGAATGTCAGACTTCATTCTCACATGACTGAGAAAGATAATGTGAATTTACAGAAAATATGCTCTCATTTTAGCTTCTGGAGCACCTTCCAAACCTACATGGGACAAGCATGAGAAAATAGTGTTCTCTCAAACATGATTCATGATATCCCAGCAGAAGGTTTTTCACATGGTAAAATCACCTTAGAATACACCACAATTCCTAAAATTAGTATGGTACCATCAACAAATAAATTCTAATGTAACTAAAGCCTGTTATCACCCTTTATAGTTCTCCTTTTGGTGACCCTCAAAATCTTCTATTCACTACAATGCATTTCAATGAGGTACTATCATTTATATTGGTCCCAAGATGGCTGCCAGCAATTCCAGGATGAAGTGCTGACAGCCAATCAGATCTCACGATGACATGTGTGGTTAGGCTCCGCCCAGATATATATGTGACTTTACTTTTGATTTTCTCAGGAACTACTGAACGGATTTACACCATTTAAGCAAAAGGCACGACACTGAACCAAGGGCTACCTCTTTGCCAAATTTGGTGTAATTCCGTTCAGCAGTTCGGGCTGTAGCTGCGACTAAAGGTTCCTATGGAAAAATGAATGGGGAAAACGCGTTTTGGGACCCCCTTTTTCTCGGCCCCCGCTTGACGTATCACCCCGAGACTTTCAGGATAGGAGCGGACCGGAGCGCCCCAACAAGTTGGAAACTTTCGCGAAGATTCGTCAACCGGCGCCAACGTTATTTCAAATAGAATGTCGCGGATTTCCTATGGATAATAGGTTTTAACTATAACTATCTACTGGCGACCGCCAGTAGATAATTATATATATATATATATATATATATATATATATATATATATGCATACACATATTGTGTGTGTTTAGTAATCAATGTTTAGTTAAGGCCATAGTATATGTAGGTGTGTAGGTGTTGTATATGTTGATGTATATTAAGGGGGGGTGGGAGAGTGATGTTTATGATGTGGTGTGCCAAGAATAGATAAGTTGTTTTACGATTTATGTTAGGTAGGGTAGGTTATATATTAAAATAAGTAGAGTAGGTGTAGACAGGGGTAATGTGGTAAGTGTATTGTTTTGGTCAAAGAAATGTTTTACTTCCTTCATTATGTGCTTCATATGTTTATGTTTGAAAATATAACGACACAAAATCAGGCCACCCTGGGTCAAAGAAAAAAGAAAGAGGAGTGCTTCTTCATCCCGGCAGCACTACTGGAGTGCTCAGGACTCCAAGCCGAGGTTTTAAAACCCTCCTCGATCGCGCCGAGGATGAGTTGCCACTAGCTCCCCCTACAAGCTGGGGACACCGCTGAACTTCAGCCCACCACGACTGATGTACCAATTCATCAGTTGTCTGTATCCTTTTCACACCAACCAAAGTTGGCACGGTGTCACATTTTCACACACTTTTCTTTTCAATTGGTCCTGAAGAAAGCCACGGCACCTCTGCGGAGGGCACCAAGACTGAAACATGTCGACCCTATGACCACACCGAACCATGCAAGGTTGAATTATTCAGGCATGGCTCGCATACTAATTTTAGCCCTGACCCCCGGATGTTCTATTAAAATTGAGTTTTAACATACCAGGGAGTTAGTTTTAACTTCACATCCACTATATTCACTTACTTCCTCCACACCCGGCTCATCTGAAGGTTTTAGTATACCTCTTGTCACCTACAACTAAAAACATCCCTGAGCTCCTCCCTCACAGTGAGGGGGTTGTAGCCCACACTGCGACCAGGCTCGCAGTGCGAGCAGGTTCCCAATGATGAAGCATGCCACACACGGGTGGGTGAGGGAATTCGTTCTATAAAAGGGAACCCCTCTGCACTCCTCTTTCTTTTTTCTTAGACCCAGGGTGGCCTGTTTTTGTGTGGTTATATTATATTAGAGGGGAGTCGCCTCCTGCTGGTCGGTAAATCTCCTCAGGCCTTCTGTGTGTATACATCATTAAGCATATAAATTGAGGGTATGATAAGGTATTTGTGGCAATTAAACATTGCTGTGTGAGCACTTATGTACCTACCATCCGTGCCTGGACCGTGTCCAGCGCCATGGACCCTGGTCCTCGGAGCATCAACCACTACAACACCACGTCATCGCCGAAGTCAAGCAAGACGTGCAGCGTACTCGCTGTGTGACAAACATACACTCAGGACTCCTGACATTACTCCCACCCATTGGCTTCGTTCACACTACCAAGAGCGCCGTGAGTTTCGGGGCTCCAACCAGGAGGGACACCCCTGCGGTCCTCTCAACGTGTCCACATACCTTCGGACCATTTTATTATCTTCAAGAAGCACCTTTTCCCAATCCAGCCGGGACGGAATTACAACCGGTGGAGAGATCAATCACCTTCTCGCAATTTTGCCTGCAAGCCCTGAAGAAGTCTTGGGTTACTACCCAGACGAAACACGTGTTGGCTGGGCAATCGATCTGAATATAAACAGAGAGAACATACTGATACTCTTGAGTGTTTTTCTTGATATATACAACATTGTCTATTGTTTGTTTTTCTACATGTTCTGAAGTACTAAATATGCAGATACTTTTCTGCATACAACGTTGACGTGTGCACAAGCCATTTATAAATCTCTTGAACATCTACATGGCCCGCTTGCAGCCATTGTCAGAAGCCAAGGACTCAGCATTGTCTCCTATGCCGATGACACCCAGCTGATTCTCTCCCTCACAGACGAACCCACAGCAACCAAGAGCAACTTCCACAACGGGATGAAGGCAGTCACCATCTGAATGAAGGACAGCTACTTTAAGCTTAACTCGGGCAAGACCGAAGTCCTCATCCTGGGCTCTACCCCCTCTGCCTGGGACGACGACTCTCTGTGGCCCGCAGAGCTGGGGATCCCCCCACACCCAAGGACCATGCATGAAACCTCAGCATCATCCTGGACTCCTCGCTCTCAATGAACCACCAAATCAAAGCTGTTTAGTCCTCCTGCTTCCACACACTCTGCCTCCTTTGTAAGATCTTAAAATTGGTCCCCATGGAGTCCAAGAGAATGGTCACCCATGCGCCCGCAGCAGCAGACTCAACTACGGCAATGCACTCTAACCAGCACCACCCAGAAACTCCCCCAATAAACTGCATACCATCCAAGACGCCTCCACCAGACTCATCCTGAACATCAAACATTGCAACCACATCACAGCCACCTGAGAGACCTTCACTGGCTACCTGTCAACAAAAGAATCACCTTCAAGCTTCTCACACGTGCCTACAAAGCCCTCCAGAATGCTGGAGCTGCATACCTCAACCATTGCCTCTTTTTCTACACTCCCACCAAACATCTTTGCCCTGCCCAACTGGCCCTGGCCACCATCCCACGGATCTGCAAGACCATAGCTGGAGGAAAATCCTTCTCCCACCTCACTGCGAAGATCTGGAACTCCCTACCTCTGCACCTCAGGCAATCACCATCTCTGCCGCAATTCAGGAAGGACCTCAAGACCTGGCTCTTCGACTGAACTGCAGATCCCTCCCACCCAACTCACTGCCTTGAGAACCTCACTGGTGAGTAGTCATGCATTATAAGATTTCTGATTGATTGACTCAACATGACGTGTACATATGTGTATTGGGGCATGCATACTTTGACATTGCGCACATGCAATTATTATGTAGGCAACTAGACAACAAAGGCACGATAGTCAGGTTGCTCTGGTGCATTATGACATTTCATTACAATGTTAGAGAAGGGCCTTTTTTACATTGTAATTGCAGCGTTAGACTGTGAGTTGGCTAATGGTAATAGCAACATTCATTATGGGTGTGAATGTAATGAGAAGCTATCATGTGTGATGAATTATAGTGCACATATGTCAACAGAGTTGAGAGTAAATCCTGGAATTCTGGGACTGTAGTTGCCCCCATTGTGAAGTAATGACACATTGTGACTTTCAGTATATTGCACTATTGCTCTATGATAATATTGTAGCATTGACCTTGTCACATATATTATGAAGGGCAATGTAGAATTCATGTAGTTATCACAAGTAGCTAGTTAATATCATGGTACATAACTTTGACAAAGATTGTAACTGCTTGAAATGCTATAAGCAAATGCCTACCAGCACAGACTGCCATTGTCATTTGATGAGTCAAATGGATCTATATTTTCCTAACATACTTGTGTGAAAGAATCAAGGTCACACTGACTCTTTGTATTATTCAAGGACTCTTTGTTTTGTGTTTTCCTAATTTGAGATAGTCAAGATATGTCCTTGATTGTACAAAATCTTTGCATGTTATGTGTAGTAGCTTGAAAATATTGGCATCTATGTATGTAGTCCAGGGGTCTCCAATCTTTTCTGTAATGAGAGCTACTTCTGATCAGTGAAAATCGTCCTGAGCTACTAAAGGCCATGTAACTCACACATTGTTACCAGACACCACCTCACTCAGCTTCATCTACTTTTAAACCTAATTTCCTTGGAGCCCGATACCATGATTTGAACAAAATACTGTGACGAGGGGTACTATGATAGGGTTGCCATGTGCGTCAGTGAGTGCATGGTCTGTAGGGATTTATGAACATGTGTGTGAATGAATGGGATATATGTGTATGGGTGGCTGAGAGCCTGTTTCATATGTACTTGTGCCACAGGACACACCTTTTGCCATATGTGGCACTGTTACATGTACAACACAAACATACAACCATTTTGTTTTTTAAATGGAGAAAGTGCAGAAAAATGTTCTGCAGAAATGTTCACAATAAGGAACATTTTTCTGCACTTGATGGAACATGTTATGCACTTTAAATTTCTCCCTTTTAAAAACAAATACTGTGTTTTTCAGTTATACACAGGGCAGCGCATCTACCAGCCACTGGGAGCAAGATGCCTGCTGTGTGTAAATGCAACACTTTGAAATGGGAGAAAATTCAACTGAAGAGTTAACTTTATGTTTATATGCATTACATTAAACTCATCTTTTAATTTTCTGCTATGTCAAAGTGTCTTTACAAACTGCAGGCATATTACTCACAGTAGCCTGTAGACATGGTGTCATATTTGTAGCAGGAAAATATAGTCATTTGTTTAAATGTGAGGAATTTAAAGTGAAGAAACATTCTTCATAAAAATTAGCACTTTATTAGCTTAATTTAAAGTGAAGAAAAACATTGACAATGTTTCATAGAAACAATTTTCTTCACCTAAAATGTCTCCCAAGTAAAAGAAAATGACTATTTTTCAGATACAAATATGGCAATGTCTACCAGGCACCGTGAGCAAAATGCCTGCTGTTTGTAAATGTGACACTTTGAAAAGGGAGAAAATAAAATGAAGAGTTAACTTAATCATTAAGCATTTAAAAGCATTCAGAAATATCATTTTGTTCTCATGCTCTAATATTGAGTTGAGAATAACTTTTACTTAGGAGTTGAATACCTCAGTGTTTCAGTTCTTAACATCTGGGACCAACATGGATCATAAAACTGAGTGAGTAGTGCTCATTATCAGGTTCTGCTATCTGCAGCCAGATAATGTAAAATACATAGCCTTTCCTTAACTTTTAAAGGAAAATGCAAAACGTATTTATTTCAGTTATTAGTTAAAAATGAACTCAAGGCTGGGAGCTACTCTGAAGGTTTCTACAAGCTACTGGTAGCTCATGATCAACTGGTTGGAGACACCTGATGTAGTCAGTCCACAGGCTAGTAAAAGATGACTTTAAAGTCTACACAAACAAGCTATTTGCTACTTATTGACATTTGGTAATTCATAGCAGTTATCATCTGTATGATTATTAATGTTGTTGGACCTGAGATAGCATTAACCCTTAGACCTGACATATGTGTACAATCTTGCCGCATGTGGCAGGTTCATGGGTACCATGGTAAAGTGCAGTCTCCATTTTTCTAAGCCATCACAGCTTCATGTAATTGAATCTTACATTACACATTACATAACTGTAAAATGACACAAAACACTCTTGTCATGTTAGGATAATGCAAATTTCTCAATGTTGCTGTTGCCCACATTTTTTCATGGGTAACTTATTTTTATGTAAGTTTGTTGTAGAGGAGGAAAGTCAAACAACATAATAGTAACTACATATTGCAAAGGAAAGGAGTTCACAATTCGAGCTACAGAACTGTGTATTTATGACCATTACCATTAGAAAAAAACATTGCTTTATGGCAAGGGCAGATGAACAAGATCAACTACATGTCACCAACGGAAGACTGCAGTGGTTTGAAAAGAAGGTGGCATGGTGTCAAACACATGACATATTAATAAACTGGTCAGAACACACTCACTAACGTTCATCGGGACATTCTAGTTCTTTAACTTGGAAACTCTACATCTTCACCCTCTGATGAATGTTCAGCCTCCTGTTCTTGTGTTGATGTGCATTGGGAGGTTGAAGAGTGATGGTACATGGCTCCGATGCACAAACATCAGAGGGTGAAGATGTATGGTGCAACATCATAAGAACATTAGTGAATGCCACTAAGGCTTTATGGTATTCCCTGGCAAGAGATTGCTGATTCTGCAACACAGCAACACCAATGCACTAGCTGATGCCATGAAGGAGTCCTTCTTGGACTCCAATTGATTACCAAAAGCCTCCATGCTACAGACTGTATAGGGCATTGATGGTTCCTAGCTAGATGACAACATCACTGGGGTTAGATGTTGCAGACTGGTCTTGTTCGCACGTCAGCATCATTACACCGTATAAGCAACACTTGGTCCTGACATATCTTTCCAGCCCACCTCAAGTTCACAGGACTGGAGAATTCAATTCAAACAGTCATATAGTAATTCTATACATAGGTTATTGCCACAGAGTGTCATGTAGTTCCTATAAATCTATATAGGATCTGCGTGTTGAGACAACATAAACTGTGGGATTGGTGTCCAGACTGATTCCAGACACCCCCACCGGGTATGTTCACCTGTATACTAGCTAGCTCACAGTGCCACTGTAAACTCCTCTTACCAAGGAGAGAATAGCTCCTGGCAACTATCGAACATGACAACCCTGTCCCATCAGGGATCGTAGAAACAGTACAGTACTTTTTGCTCAGTCACTCATGCTTACTTTGTCTCAGAGAGATCCACAGAATACATGGTGGGGACGTTTCCAATAAGTATTTATTGAACTAGAGTCGTTCTAGTGTAAAAGAGGTGTCCTGAAACAACCATAAGCCAGAAACAGATATAAATGATTATAAGCACCAACAGAGTAAATGGATGGTAGATTTCTACCATAGTGCTGAAACAATGGATATATGCAAGCATATAAATGCATGACAGTAATAATGCGTACTTTGTCGAGACCAACAATCGCCTGGACCCTTCGCAATCTGGTTTTAGGCCGAATCATAGCACAGAACTGGCCCTACTGGAAGTCACGGACAACATCAGAATGACTCTTGATAGCGGCCAGTCCACCATACTTGTGCTATTGGATCTCTCTGCGGCATTCGACACTGTATCTCACCAGATTATGCTCATGAGACTGAGGGAGATCGGACTCCAGGGTTCGGCCCTACAGTGGATGATTAGCTTTTTGTCATCTTGAACTCAGACCATCAACCTGGGCCCATTCCGTTCTAAGACCACGGTACTGACCAAGGGTGTTCCACAGGGCTCCGTGTCTAAGCCCCACGCTTTTAACATCTATATTGCCCCCTTGGCTCACTTACTTAGGAGTTATGGTTTTTTGCCCATCTCCTACGCGGATGACACTCAGCTTCTCTTCACTTTTGATAAAACCTCAACATATGCTCTGTCATCATTCGTCGAAGGAATGACTGCTATATCAGCTTGGATGAGGAGAAATTTCCTCCAACTGAATGCAGGGAAAACCGAGATAATGCTTTTCGAGAAGCCCTCTACTCTGGTCTCCGAACTGGTGGCCGCCCGCTCTTGGGCCACCTCCTATTCCCAAAACTTCAGTTAAGAATCTGGGCATCTATCTTGATCAGGCTCTTACTCTGAAGGAGCATGTCTCCGAACCGTTAGCAATTGTTTCCATGTGTTGGGCATGCTACGCCGAGTCTTCCCATTTTTGCCGGATCACACACGGAAACCTCTTATTCAAACCATGATTCTGGGCCGCCTTGATTACTGCAATGCTCTTTTGCTTTCCGTAAGCGAGTCTTCCCTTGATAGACTTCAGGTGGTCCAGAATACTGCGGCTCGGCTCCTCACGAATTCTTCTCCTGGAACCCCCCTCATGCCGCTGCTTATCAGACTTCATTGGCTACCAGTCCGTAAGCGGATAAAATTTAAGACTGGCTGCATAGTCTATAGAGCCATCCATAACAAGGGTCCCTCTTACATCTCGTGCAAACTGAAGCCCTATTCTCCGCACAGGACACTGAGATCCAGCTGTAAACTTCTTTTACAGGTTCCAAGGGTTAGGAAAGCTAGACTTGGTGGGAAAACTTTTCCCTCCTCGCCCCATCATACTGGAATGAGCTCCCCATCACAACTCAGACAATGCCCGGACTATCTACGTTTCAGGAAACTGCTTAAAGCCTCCCTATTTTAGTCTGTATTCACCTGCCCGTAGGTTCGCTTAGCGCAGAGATACTCCTTCGGGAGTGATTCTGGCGCTTTATAAAACTCTTAAATAAATAAATAAATACTTCTATGATGGAACCCTAACTAGATGTACCTAAGTGTACCTAGCATGTATCTAGGTGTAGAGCCAAGAATCCCCTAGGATGAAGCCAACCCCATTACCTGGTGTGAGAGAATTAAGGACCCCGTCTTCGTCTCGAGATGGACACTCCGCGAGGGATGTCAGACCACTGCATGCTGGAGTGTCTGCGTGCAGGAACCTCAGCGTCTCGCGTCAGTGTGTCAGCATGGAAGTCTTTCTCCTCTGCCTGCACCAGCAAATATTTGGTGTATATATACCCAAAAGGTACCCTCAGGGGTTCTACCTTGCTGTGTCAAGTCGGACGAGAATGATGGAAGGGATGACCCTTATACATAGTTATTCTGCAGAAGATGGTAATCCTGCTGTGATTCTGAGAATCCTCAAGCATAATTAATGAGGCTAGTATTCTGGGAAAACAACACAATATTTTATGCAGTACCTAACTAGGTAAAAGGTCAATACCAAAAACCGTTAGGTAGAAGTACAAAGGCAGGGAAAATCTAAATGAAAGGTTAGGTGACTACCCAGGCCTATATTGGGGTACATTACAAAACATAACACCCACTCCTCATCAGACCAGACGATATACTAAAAGTGAACGTTCTTCTAATCAATCGTAAAACATTGTTAAAAAAATGTTCAGAATAAAATGTCTAAAAGTATATAAAAAGTGCCTAAAAATTCTATAGATCCTTTGTATATGTTTAAAAAGTCTTATAAGTCCTTTAAAAATATGTTCATATATATGGCTGGAGCAACTGAGAGAGTCTGAAAGCCATGATACTCATTAATATTATAGAAGGGAAAAAAAATGGTTTAAAATTCTAATTTCGGTTGTTTTGGAAAAAGGCTGAATTCTTCCCAGCACACGGAGAGCCAAATGTTTGTGTATCCTGTGTGGGAGACACAACATCACTGCTGCTTGCTTTCCCAGACGACGGTCTCTGTAACACCCCACAGATCAGGTCAATCGAGCAAAGATGATCTTCTTCAGTTCCCACAGCCGATGCTGAGAAAGCATTTGAAACATCCAAAGCCTGTGTGCCTGTAGTAGAGCCGGTATCCAATCCAACAGGAGCTGAAGCATCTCGTGGTGGCTCTAAGAATGCCGACATCAACATGGGAATATGCTGGGGACACTGCAGTACGTGGGCCATTAACGAGTCCAGTAATAATCATCGTCCAGTGGCACAACCGATGGAAGTGTTAGACCGAGATCCAACACGCATTCTTGTACGCAGAACAAGCAGCGGAGGACAGGCAAAACACAGTCAATCCAGGCTGGTTGGAATGATAGGAACCAAGACTCGCTTAGCTCCCGAAGTTGAGGTGTGCCCAGATGGAGTACCATGCGACCACGGTAACGCCGCTCCAAGAGCGTTTTTTTCCATCTCCTTGGTGACTGGGACGTCCATTGCGTAGCAGAAAAATTTAAATCAGGATCCCCACTAGCAGTAGCAGGATTAGCGGAAGCCGTCCAAAAATGCTTCCAAATACGGAGTGTATAAAAGCTGGAATTACTCCGAAGACTGTCTGAAAGGCACTTAACAGTCCAGAACCTATGGTCTTAAATTGGGGTACTATACCCTTCATATCAGACATGTTAAAGATATGCTGTACCATTTCTCCGAAATGGAAAGGGCAGTTAGTCTGTACCAGTGCCTGTATCTCAGCTGAGGATCTTGCAACCTGAAGATCAAAAATCTCTCGGGCTGAGGTTAAGGGCACATCTTTCTGTAAAAGCATGGCTTTCATTCGGCTCAGAGTATCAAACCGTATAGAGGAAATATTCAACGAAGGCCATAACAGGCGCCTCCCTGACTGTGTGTGTCAGTGGAAACAATACTTGCATACAACAGGTAACCCTGGAACTTACTGTGACTAGATATGCAATGCCGGCAAGCATCCCACAACAACCTTGATCATTCAGCATTAAGTAACTCCCGTTTGAGAGCAGCTTGAACACTGGATTAATCACAGCAGCTGGTGACCTTTTCAAATGACAGAACAAGTTTGCAACCGAACCAATACAGGCCCCATGAAGCATAATATCCTGGCAAATGAGAGATCCACACAAAGAACTCTCACAGTATGAACCACTGAGAAACACTTCAGTGTCCCTGTTCCTGCATGTAAATCTATACGGTAATTCCCAAGATTCATGGCTGAATTCCCTACCCATTACTTCATACCTGCCTACCTGGTGGTGTTCTAGGCAATATTGAAACTGGAAGGTTGTTACTGGCAATGTTATATGGCCATGAATTAACCATTCTGTGGATGGTGCCTCTGCCACGGTGAAAGGTAATTGGTCTAATTTTTCAATGCGCAGCATTGTATATTTCGCATCCCTTTGTGCCATTGTTGTCTGCTTTTCAGCCAAATTATATGCAGAGAACAGAGACGTACTGATGATATATCGTCAGGGCACAAAACCAGAGCGCAATGATTGTAGCGTGCAGCTTAATGATACAACAGCATGTAACTGTGATTGTCTGTGTTGTAAGATGGACAGATCCTGTTCCATTATATCTATAGCAGAAGATACAAAGTTGCCCAGTGAATAAATCCTGGATGTTAGTGTGGTCATGTCATTGTCAACCACAGCCAAAGCCTTTTCTAAGTTAATTCTGTCAATTTCACGCAATCTCTCCGCAGCTTCCTGTTGAGAGATTTTCCAAATTTCTTTATAAACAGGGTATAAGAAGCGTTTCTGACGTGGCTTTCGGGGACCTAGTAAAAAAATCCCTAAGATCCATGTCATCTGAGAGTAAGGATAATTGTTGTTTCACCTGTGAAAGTGTCGAGGTTCTTAGCCAATTTAGGCATAACTTTCCAACACTGTATGATGTCACCACCCCGGAGTGGAGTGAATATATCATGTATTGGGGAAGATATATAGACGAGTGCCTTCTTCTATGGACAGGTTCAGAAAAAGAACTGATGGGCTTCTGCTAACATTTGAATTCCAACAATATGGGAATCAAATTCACCTCGAAACATAGCAGAACACGAATTGAGTTCTTGGATATAGAACTCTATGTCAGTAACAACACACTCCACAGCAGGTTATATCGAAAGACAACAGCGTGCAATTCATTATTACATGCGAGTAGTGCTCACCCCCCACACCAGAAACAAGCCATTCCCTTTGGAGAGTTTACAAGGGCTCGAAGAAATTGTAGCGAAGAACAAGAGTTTCTCTCCTGCCTTGGGGAAATGAAGGACAGATTCAAAAAGAGGGGATATAACCAACAGACACTCAAGAGGGCGGAACGAAGGATCTTAGCTATACAAAGGACTGATACACTAAAAGACAAGAACAGAGGCACTGACATTAAACAACCAGTCAGATTAATAACTAACTTTAACACCTTGACCAAATCAATGGTTAAGAGCATGAATAGACACTCGGGTATTCTCAGGACAGATAAGACTTTGGAAGAATTCACTACCGGACGGCCCCTAGTTACATACAGGAGAAACAGGACATTGAAAACTATTCTCAGTCCCAGCATCCCACAGACCAGGAATGGTATGAATTGGCTCACCAAACAATCTTTGGGTTTCTACAAATGTGGATGCTGTGGGGTGTGCAGATGGGCGGAGGACAAGAAAAAGAGTTTCATGGGAATTGATGGACAAACATACACAATTAGACACAATATCAACTGTACATCCAAATTTGTGGTATATGTGATCAAGTGCAAATGCAACAAGATGTACGTTGGTAGCACAATCAGGACATTGAGGGAGAGGATCAGTGAGCATGTTTGGGCATTGAAACAGGGAGACGAGAGATACCCTATGGCCATACATGCGAGCACCTGCGATTCTCAGGGCCCCTACAAACAGTTCTCGTTCTTTGGGATGGATCAAGTCCAACAAAACCAGAGGGGGGCAACAGAGAATTAAGACTGCGCCGCACAGAGGCAACATGGATCATGCGCCTCAAAACGGTAGAGAGGGGGTTAAACACAGACCATGAGATGCAATATTTCCAAGGGGATTGATCTTCCATAGGATAAACTGGACGGAGCATAGGAACATGACATAGTATGCAGAATAAGATTTCACGATTAAGATATCAAACGACAGCGACAGATATATCAGACATAAGGATGCACACATCCTTTTATAAGATATATATATTCTATATTGAATTCAGAGAACACAACAGACTGGTCCTTTTTGTCAATGTCATGTAAAACAATGTGTGACTGTTTTATGTAAGTCTTCTGCGTCATATGAGCATAATGAGTTTATGTTTTTGGTATAGTTTTTGACAAAATAATGGAATACTTTTTACAAGAAAATCTTTACTCTGGATATCTAGTGGAAGGATACATTACTGTATGCCTTCTTCATCCAAGAGTTTTGAAATCTAACTTCCCTTTAAATGGTAGACAAGACTTTCGCTTGAATCACCCTGAAGTCTCTCTTTTATTTCTCTGGCTTTTGAACCTATGATGATAAATATGAATTGATACATGATGTATGATATTGGTGGTTGTAAACGAAACAGCAAATCAGTGGACATTGCGGTACACTCCACCTTGATATTTACCCAAAGACCTGACACTTTTAGAGGTTACGATCTTCATGAATTAGCATCCCATATCTTAGAGATATTCATGGTCGTAATGGTAAGCCTAGGAATTTAAATTACGAACACTACTATTCAAATAGGCTGAGTTTTATCAATTGGTGCATAAATTTGGAATAGCGAAGTTGGACACAAATTGAAAAGAATAATATAATAGAAGAAAGAAGCGTACACAGGGAGGGGCAGAACCAACCTCCGTACTCGGGTTCTCGCTCTAGTGTTTGAAGTCCACTACGGACCGCAAGCATACAAATAGACCGGAAGAACATATCCAGTACTTCCGGGTCACCGAACACACGCAGGAAGCGGCAGAATTACTTGAAGCGTACACGCTTAGGTAAGATAATGTTATCCTAGATAAACGTGGGGAATAGTAAATGGGGGTTCATATTTATACAGCGGACTAGAGGTTAACACAACCTTTACAATTGACAGATACTCACCCGTGGCAGTGATTATTTACAACCAAAGTGCATTGGGACACTACAGACTCAGCCACTGATCTCCAACATTGAACTAACGATAGGTAAGATTCACACGCCATTTGCGCATAATGAGATATGATTATGGAGAGCTTTTTAACCATAAAGTCTGTGTTAAAGTAATTACAACGAGACTATATGTTTAAATTTTAGACACACCGCTAATCTTGGGATAACACCAAATCGATTTTAAATTGAGGAATAATTTTACACAGCCGGGACGGAAGTAGAACCGGCGGGGAGGTGAGTAACATCTCACTGACTCCTGTGGTGTATGTATTTGAGGCTAGGTCAACAGTGGAATTATACGCTGTTTTTAAAAAAAAACTAAATTTTAATTTTTATCTTCTAGAACGGGACAAACTCGTCCGCTTTGTTGTCAGGTAGGAAAGACAATGTTTAATTATTAGCACATTCGGCCGAAATAGCACTAGACCATTATGAACATGAATACCACACAAAGATTGCAATAAATTACACAGGGCCGTTTGGTCGTGTCCCTCCACCCGTTTTTTGCCTTTGTTTTATGCCACAATATTTCGGCTTCCTGAGCAATCCAAGGTCTTTGGGACATAATATGATCCCATGTATTTTCTTTACGCGTATGTGAATCACGGAGATAATGCACTAATGTAATACGGAGCACTATTGGAATTGGTTAAGACTTCCTACCTTTTGGAGCTATGGTCATGGGACAACACTAAGGCTCACTTTGATATCGTTCGATGAAATTGGTCATAATGTTGTGTGACATGTTCTTAACTAAACAGTCACTGGGTGTTCACTATCATAAATTTTAAGTCTTTTGTACAACAGTATTGGATCAGTTGATCCCATACGCATTTTTCTTTCTTGTAGCCCTGAAGAAGTCGTTTGGGATACTTCCCACGACGAAACACGTGTTGGCTGGGCAATTTCGTATGAAATAAAAGAACAACAGAACACCCAACGACTTATTATTGGAAAAACATTTAAGAATAATTGATCTCACTGTGTTAACTTTACTACATGAATGTGATAAAAGACATGAGATGTATAATCAGACACTAATGTCAATGACATCAGCGTGTGCATAGGACAAGTGTTACAGTTGAATAGTGGATCGTATAGACGGTCCAGTGGGAGGGTTCAGGCTGTGTATTTCCCTCACCTCTTGCACCGCATAAAGAGTGAATAAATAATTACGCATACTCAGGAGGCGCCAATACCACACTTACGCAAAACCACCCCACCTTTGTTTTTATCACCACCCCCGGATGTTCTCTTTGTACATAGCGTAAGTCAGGCCTATGGATACTAAACCCTTCGGTGGTACCCCTGAATGGTGACTGACACCTATTTATGTCGATAGGCCAAACTAACCATCCCTTCCAATCATGGTCTGTTAAATTGTATGAAACGTCATGCACAATGTCATCGAGTGTACCCTTACCATTTTCTGTATAGTTTTGCCATCCCTCCAAGTGTGAAAGTGAGGGAATACGAGGTGTGTTCAATTTCTTAATCTTGGCTAACCCAAGACAGGAAGTCTGTTGCACAGTGTCGTTCAGGAAAATAATCTGTTGTGGTATGAGGCATGCTCTAAATAGTGCCTCAGTTCCCTGAACCTGCCATTCCTTAGTATCCCAGACTGATTTTATGTATAAATAGCCTTTCCATAAGTCGAAACCCTGTTCAGACAGCTGGGCAATTAAGGATGCAGAGTGTATCTGTTTCGTGTTCGTGAGGATACTTTTCTTCGCAGATGTAGGTGCAAGCTTATAATAGTATGAGCATGGATCTGATGTATTAAGCCCAGAAAAATAAGCAAACTTTCGTGAACTACCTTTTGGTGGTGTTGGGCAATGTTCATATTGGTGTTATGTGAAAACATTACGTGGTGCACTTGTTTGTTTTATGCAGAAAGTGATGACCATAATGTCGGTAACAGTAAATGGTATCAAAATCAGACGAGTCATCAAAAATTTCATTTTTCATAAATGCTGCAGATTGTTCTAAATCAGACAATATATTATTAACAGTTTCAAAATCCCAATTGTCAAAGTATGTACTGGAGGTGATTATATCATTTAAAGAAATTTTGAATACATGTGGTGTTTTTAAAAGTTCAGTGGGACCAAATACATCATATGAAACTCTGTCCCAAACTATTCCGTCAGGAACTGGAACTGCTGTAATGTTCACATAAGACATGTCTCTTTGTTTACGATGAGATGACGTATGAGGTTTCAATATCAAGTTCACATGTGATACTGCGGAGTGTTCTGGGAGATAGTACATTCACGAGCAAGAAAAAGAAAGTCACTAAACCTATCCAGAATAGTAGGAACAGTATTCCAGTTATTATCCAGAGCTGTAGCCATGGTGAGACTAGGTATGTCTTTTTCAGAAAAATTTAAAAATCATGAAGCTGTTTATTGCGGGAAACTGGAGCTGGCGGTGACTCAGGTTCACTTGGATCCAGAGAAAAAGTGTCGAAATCGATGAAGTAGCCAGATGCAGTTTGATCTATCTTTGGTATCTCAGCAGGTTTTGTTGAACCTGCAGATGTCTCCTGTAGAGGCATATTGATGTAGATGTCGGTGGTAGGCCGAATTGATATCTGTGTTTCATTTGTGTTTTGATGTTCAATTTCAATAGGAATGAGTTCCATTTCATTATTGGTAACTCCATTAATATGTATAGAAGACTCTTCAAATGTTATCAGTCTTTCTTTCTGAACCGCCTGTATGGTAGCGAGAGGAGATCGGCGGCTACCCAGGAGCCCACGCGGCCTGCTATTCATTATTGGCCACATAGTGTGGTTTGATCAGATCAATGGAGATGAATCTCTTTCCTGTCTTGCCGGCAAGAGGCGGAAGAAGTACTGTTCTCGTTCCTTTGACAGCCAGGACAGGTACAGGCGTTCTGTATAATGGCCCACTCTTTCTTGTCTACCAACTATTCTCTAACCAGATCCCCAACCTTTGGGATCCAGGCAGGTCTTGCCGTTACTGTTTTTACTTCCCCAGTGGCAGTGCGTTTTACTTGGACGTTGCTTTAAAGTGCCCGGAATTCATTGAGTTCCTGTAAAATAGCCAAACGTTTATTGATGTCAAATGGTTTTTCATCCACCACTGTGCTGCCACAATTGAGGTCAGGTACCCACATTCTTGTCCCAAATAGGACTTCGTAAGGGGTGATGCCTCCTAGGGAACTTCTTAGCATGTTATTAAGTGCCCTCTGGACCTCATATAGGTGATTGACCCATCTACCACCCTAGCCTAATACCCTTGCTGTCAAGAATTACTTTAAGTCCCGGTTTTTCTCTCCACAATTCAATTTCCCTCGGGATGATACGGAGATGAGTACCCCAATGTTACACCTAAACTTCCCATGGCTTCCTTGTAAGCCCTAGAGCTAAACGCGGGGCTACAGTCAGAATGTAATGTGCCAATTGAGCATGTCCCTATGAAGACTCGCAAATCCTTTATAATAGTTCGGGCGTCAGCCGAGCACTGAGGCCAAACCCACAGGAATCTAGAGCATGAATCCACTGCCACCAAGATGTACTTGTAAGCCCCATTAGATTGTAAGGGGCTGCAGTGGTCCAAATAGACACAAGCGAGAGGTCTGTCTGATATTAGTAATGGTGTTTGCACCGGACGTGCTGCGGTGGAACCCTACATCTGCTGACAGATGTTGCACTTAAGGACAAATGCTTTTGTCTGTTTTGTTTAACCTGGCCACCAATAGTGTTGTTTCAGTAGAGAAACTGTTGCAATAATCCCTGCGTGAGCAGACTCCAGACTCTTGTGTGCAGCTAGAATTAACCCTAATCTGCGATCCATGGTTGGTATTACTCTATCCATTACTTCTGGAATTTGAGCATACAGAATCTTTTTTGCATATAACTTCTAGGAATACCTGATTGGAAAGCCTTTTGGCACAGCTGAGTTCTTTTTGGGTGAAGCATTGACAGCTACCATTATGCCTCTCTCTATTCTCGTGCTAGAATGAGTGATTGCAGCTATGGCAGCAGTTCACACTGTCGCCTTGGTGGCTTCATCAGCCAATGAATTCCCTTCAATGTGAATGCCATCACGTTGATGACTCAGCATGTGTATCACGTGGGCTCTTGGCAAGTCTTTTTTTCAGCTCTACCACTTGTTCCCAAAGCAATTTGTGCTTTATTGTGCAACCTTTTGAGTCTTTAAACCCATTCTGACCCCAGTAGTGAAGATTTTCATTATAAGACTGGACACAGTAAAATGAATCACACACTATAAGTGTGGGGAATTCCCGATCCATATTTATAAGTGCCAGTAATAGAGCTTTTAATTCTGCCAGCTGTACCGTGCAGTCTCCTAGAGACTGCGTCTTTGTACTGCTAAGATGGAACTTGCCTTCCTGCATACATCTTTTTTCAATCGCACAAGCTGCGCTGTGTTGCTGTTTACTACCTATGGCAGGCTGAGCAGAACCGTGAGTGTAAATAATATATTCATACTGATCCAGAGGCATTATTTCATTCAGGAGAGGATATTCTTGTTCATACTGGAGAAATGCTTGTGTTTTTAGTGTAGAGTCAAATTTGTAGTCTACATCTGCTGCAGTGAGAGAATTAGCCCATTGCATCCATCGTGGATGTAGGGCTTTTGCGTTCGGAATGCTAGCTTTTGTAACAGCCTCTAAGGCAGGTACTGGAGTCACGACTATTATTCGTTTCCCCTGTGCCAGTGCTCTTTCTCTCACTACAGCAGTCTGTACTGCTGTCAAAATTTCTCTGTAGAATAAAAGCTCATTTCAGCGTTTGTGTACAAGTGTGATTTGTATGCTATGGGTACCGTTTCGCCTTCATTGAAGGTTAGGTAAGTGTACCCTGATTGACCCGCAATTACACGGATCACCAGATTCATTGTATTTACACGTGTGTGTAGGTGTTTGGAAGCTATCAATTCACCTTCTAAGGAACTAAGGATATCCGTGTGTTCTTGTGTCAAATGTCTAATTGAAAAATCAGCTCTTATTAAATCGTAGAAAGGTTGAACTTTTTCTGCGTAATCCAAAATGTATGTTCTGCCAAAAGTTAGGAATCCCAATATGGATTGTAACTTTTTCAGAGTTTTAGGAGGTTGGAGCAGTGCACACTTGTCTAAAAAGTTAGCTGCTAGACTTTGTCCTTCACTTGATAACTCGTATCCCAAAAATAGGACATTGAGGTGGGCTATTTTTGATTTTTAAACTTGAATTTGTAGCCCTCAGAGGCAAATCCCAAAATTATGTTGCTCACCCTGGTCAAGTGATCCAATAAATCATCATCCGTCAGATAAATATCATCCACATAGGACAATGCCTCCTCATCAAAAATTTGAAGCAACTCTGATACCCTTGCTGAGAACAGCCTGGGGCTATTCTTATACCCTTGGGGCAGTCGACAGAATTGACGGTGAGAGCCTAGGGCTGGGAATGCTGTCAAATATCTGCTTTCGGGTGCTATATTTTGGCAGAAAAATCAATTTGAGAAATCTAGTGTTGTTTTGTATCTCTGCATAATGATATTCATTAATGCGGCACTGTGTACATTCTGTACAGCAAATGTCTTTGTGCATGTGTTCAGATGTCTGTAGTCTAAAAACTAGATGGTATGAATTGTCAGGCTTCATTTCAGGAAATAAAGGATTATTCATTGAAGAGGTGCAATTCTCTGTTACACCTTGGTATTCAAGTTGATCTAAGATCTTCCTGACTTGTTTTTTCGCTTCTTGTTTTATTGGGTACTTGTAGTAGCGCAGTGTGAATGAAAAGGCAGGAAACGTATAGTCTTCAAGCGCTGGATTTATTAGCCACAGCGTCCGCAGTCAGGAGCAACTGGCAAACCTGGAATCTCGTTTACACCAAACCAACATGAGCATTCTACATTCCAGAGAAGCAGTTCTGGAATGTAAAAGAAATGACATCACCACAATATCTCCCTCTCTTACACAAGGTACAAAAAGGGCAACAACATAACAGTTATATAATGAAAGAAATAAAGAAAAAAATGAAAATCAGTTGCAATGAAACAGCAACATATGCACAAAGAAAGAAAATAGAAACTGATAAATATCACCAATGGTATCCCGCAAACAAGCTAAAGGCAACAGGAATGGTTAATCACAAAACCTTAAAGGTTTGGTGCTAGTAAGACCATTACTCCTCTGTTTGGGAAGATGACCAAAGCCATAGGAAGAACTGACATCAGCCACATCAGAAGAGGAGGATGCAAGTGAAGACTTGTGGAAATTCACCTTCACAACTCTTCCCTTGTTCCACCATTCATTCCTGTCCATGCAAACAGCATTCCTGGTCACAACTTCCACTCTCACCGGTGCTTTGAATTTTGACCTCCCCTTCGCAACATGATTGGGATCTTTGACATGGACCCAATCCCCAACACACAGATCTGACCTAATGGGTTGCACCCTATGCACTGCATCATACTGACTTTTCATTTTTGCTTGAAACATCTCAACTCTGGGTCTAACAATTTTATCAACACCCAACATTCGATCACTTTTGGCTTGACACTCCCTCGACCATGCAGGACACAACTTGGAGGCAGGAGGGTGCCCTGCATGATTTCAAACGAAGAAAAAACAGGAACAGCATTGGGACAGGACCTGTGTGACCATAACATGCCCTCCACAGCTTGACACAACTCCACCTTGTTCTGTACAGCTCATTGTGTGCATTCCACCAGGGTGCGGTTAATTTTTTCTACAAGCCTGTTTGCTTGTGGGTGAATTATGGCATCACGTTTGTGTCTTATGGCATTGCTGTCCAGAAAATTTTTCATTTCTCTCAATACAAACTGGACTCCATTGTCAGAGACAATCTCTTTGGGACACCCTTCTCTTAAAAAACAGATTACTGAGAAACTTGACAACACCAGAGGTGTTGGGTTCTTCCACAAATTTCCCCTCCCACCATTTACTGTAATAGTCCACAACTACAATAGCAAATTTGAATTTGCGTGGCAATGTACTGAAAAGACCGATGAAATCAGTAGCCAGTTTGGACCACACACACGCAGGCAAACTGACGCGTTGGAGGGGAACAGCTTCAATTTTGAGGCCCTTATCACTAGTGGCACATATGACACAAGCGTGAACACTGGCAATGATAGCAGTATCCATGCCAGGCCACCAATAACTGTCTTGGAGCTTCCTCTTGGTGATGGTCTGACCTAAGTGTCCCTCGTGACCATACATGAGGATTCTATCTCTCAAACCAACAGGAGGCACAAATGTATTGCCCCGTACCAGCATCCCTTTTTTCTCGTTGGAAAGCTCATCAGCAAACTTGAAATAAGCTTGCAAACCATATGGTAAAGCTCTCTCCTTGGGCCAACCACCCATGATAAATTTCCTGACGCATTCAAGTTACTCATCTGTCGCAGATTCATCAACCCACTCCTGTTCTGTGAAAGTAGTATCATGACATACATAAATACTAGCAATTAAACATTCTTCATCCTCTTCATCAACATTCACAGGATAATCAGTAAAACT
Organism: Calotriton arnoldi; assembly: GCA_963921515.1. Lineage (NCBI taxonomy): Eukaryota > Metazoa > Chordata > Amphibia > Caudata > Salamandridae > Calotriton > Calotriton arnoldi. The sequence continues at coordinate 923,410 of CAWUFW010006625.1, read as the reverse complement.
CAGAGGAGAACGAGAAAAATAATCTGCCCTCGTGTTCTTCCCACCAGGAATGTATTCTACAGTGAAATTATAATGCAAAAGTTTCATGTTTAACCTGGCCAACCTGGGTGTATGATCTTTAATGACAGAACCACCCAGAATGCTGACTAAAGGTTTGTGGGCGGTCCTGAGGGTAAAGTTCCTACCCAAATAAAACATTTGAAACGTTCAACCGCCCAACAGCAGCCCAAAAGCTCTTTTTCAATGACTGAAAACACTTTTTCATTTACCCTCAAAGACCTCAATGCAAACTCAACAGTCAGTTCAGATGAACCCTTCAGCTGAGCAATGGTGGCACCTAAATCGCCGTTGCTTGCATCAACAGTGATAATACACTCTTTGGAGGGGTCAAATGGTGCAAGAGCACCTGCTAAGACAATCTCATTCTTCAAAGCTTGAAACTCATCCTGACACGAATCATCTCACACAAATGTTTTTTTTTAAACAGCTCTCTTAAATTAACAGTTTTTGCTGAAAAATTCGGAATGTACTTCGAGTAAAATTCACAGAGACCTAGAAAAGATGCTACATGCTCTTTACTCTTGGGAGTAGGTGCCTTAGTGATTGCATCGACTAAACCAGGTCTGTGCTCAAACCCCTTTTCAGAGATTACATGCCCCAGATACTCTATGTCTCTATTTGCAAATTCACATTACTAAGGTTGGCAACAACCCCAAACTTTTGTAGACTCTCCAACACAGCATGCATGCGTCTATCGTGAATGGTAAGATCTTCACCAGCGACAAGTATATCGTCCTGGAATTTCACAACACCATCAATCGCTTTTAGAACATTCTCAAGCACATGGTGATAAACGGAAGCCTCTGACGCTAAGCCGAAAGGCATCCTCTTGAATTGAAAAGTCCCCACCGGCGACACAAAAGCTGTGAGGTGATGTGAAGATTTATCAAGCACCACCTGATGGTAGGAGGACGCCAGGTCAATTTTTGAAAAGAAATTTGCACCAGAGAATGTACTGATGATGTCATCAATTCTGGGTAGAGGATGGGAACCACCCACATAGCTTTGTTAAGGCTCCTAAGGTCAATGCAGATTCTCAATTGGCCATTCTTTTTCCTGGCAATGACCAATGGAGATAACCACAAAGATGACTCAATCGGTTCAATCACACCATCCGCACACATTTTTTTGAGTATGTTGGCTAACTCATCACGAACACTGAAAGGTACAATTCTTAATTTGTGCTTAACAGGGGTGACAACACTTTGAACTTTGATCCTGTGTTTGAACCCTTCGATCTTACCTAACTTGTCACTAAAGACTGAACCAAACAACCCAGTCCGCTTTGTACTGTGATCAATAGAGTCCAGAGAACTATCAGTATGAACTCCATCAGTGGCCAAAGAGACCTGAACTCTCCTCCCAGGCCTAAGTGTCATTCCGAACAAGCCTTGATGGTACCAACCAAGGATGTTTAAACCTTTCTTGGCAACGTACACTTTGCCAAAAATAGTACGAGTTTTAAATTTGGGATGACACTCAAAATACCCAGACAGTACAATCTTCCTCCCATCATAAGTTATAGGATTCCTGTCAGGTGGGAGCAATTCCCGGTTACCCCAAACCTCTAAGAATGACTCATCAGTCACCATTGTCATCATTGCACCAGAGTCAATGAGTAGTCTCAACACCTTACCATCAACCAAGATGTCTTCATAAGTATCAACACAGTTTGACTCACCACCCTGTACAACAACCACAATAACTCTCCCAACGCTCTGTTCTTCTTCAGAGCTGTCACACAAATCACCATCTCGCATGGCGTTGACCTTATCCTTGGATTACTGACAAACTTTCGCAAAGTGGCCAATTTTCCCACATAACCTGCATTTAAGATTCTTAGCAGGACATGGTCGACCATTGGGACCATGATTAGAGTAACCACACCTGAAACAGATGTTTTTCTGGGTGAAAAACTCCCCTTTGGATTCTTTCTTATTAGCATTTATTTTGTAAGCAATATTTTGTTTGGAACTGCCATTGTCATTCACCACAGATACACCACTGGTTTCCCTATGTGTAAGTTCCTTACAAGCCTTACGTGAAACTTCGATGCCTTTCACTACAGCAATAGTTTCTGTCAAACTGGGATTTCTCATAGTGAGTATTTTCTCTTGGGCCTTTTTTTCCCAACAGGGTACTACTATCTGGTCACGAATAAGCTGACCTGTGAAATTCTCAAACTCGCATTCTGCAGCCAAGATGCATAACACTGCGACATATGTTTCAATTGACTCATCCTGTAATTGCTCCCTAGTGAAAAATTTGTGTCTGTTTACTATCAAGCATGGCTGAACATCGAATTGTTTTTCCAATTTTTTTACTGCTAACTCATACTCATCTAACTCATCTCCATCCTGCTGTACTTGGTATCAGTGGCGGCTCACAGAGGAAGTGCTGCGGGGCGGTGGGCGGGGTGGGGGCAGGGCAGGGTGGGGGGTAGTGGAGTCGGACATACGACGGAAAGGAGTAAAGTAAGCAAATAAATAAATAAAACTATTTACCTTGCGCTCGCTGCATCGCCAACTCGGCGATGTAAAGGAAAAGGCAGGAAACGTATAGTCTTCAAGCGCTGGATTTATTAGCCACACCGTCTGCAGTCAGGAGCAACTTGCGAACCTGGAATCTCGTTTACACCAAACCAACAAGAGCATTCTACATTCCAGAGAAACAGTTCTGGAATGTTAAAGAAATGACATCACAACAGTACTGTCTTTGTGGAGTTGGAGTTGTTTTTACTGGGATTACATGGTGAGGTGACTCAGTATCCCACCCTACATTGTTGCGATGTAATGCTAGAGTCAGGTTCTCCCAAAAGAGACCTTTAAGTTTTCTGGGTTTGTCCCCCTCCATTTGGAGTGTTATTTCATATAACGGGTGTGGGACACTTACCATAGTATCAGGTGTCTCCACCGTGATATGTTCATTCAATGCTGCTGTCACCAGAAATTCCATCAGGTTCTGGCGAGCTATTGCTACTTCTGCTGCGCTGTCTAGCATCATCAGAGCCCATTCCCCGTTCAGGAGTTGAGTCCTCAGTATCCTTGGCATTTCTTACTTTAAGACCTGCCACTCTCTTCTTTTTGAATTGTGGTTTTGATTTTGGTTTATCTTCTTTTTTGATATTATAGTCTGAAGCACGTTGAGTGTCTCTGGGCTTTGTACGCTCTTCTTGTCTGTGTTCTGACCGTCCTTTCCTCTCTGAGTTTTTTGATGAACCCTGAAAGGAATGAGAGGAACGTGTATCCATATCCTGATACCTGTCAGAATTTTTAATGTTATCACGATTCCTAAGGTTGTACCTCCTTTCAGATTGCTCCTGTTGAGGAGACCCACCCCTTGATTGTGATCTATTCTCTCTATTCTTTTGTTTTTTATTGTCCCATTTCTTCTTAGAAGAATCAGGTGCTTGCTTGGTGTTATCCTTATCAGGTCCACCTATGAGTTGAGGTTTTGTTGCTCTAGCTCCCAAATTATCTCTACCTAATTCGGCATATGTATCTTTGATAATTTTAGGTAATTCACACTCCTGTTGTACAGGAGTGAAATTCCTCAGGCGTTGGCGTATCGCCACCACTGCTGCCTCCCCTTTTATGTTAGCCAACATAAAAGTTGATACCTGGGCAAAATTTCCTAACACTTTCATCCCTAAGTTCAGAGCAGGTTCTGCTCCATACTCATTCTGTATCTGTCTCAATACATCTGGTATTACTGCTATTGAAGGGATACCATGAGCTCTGATATAGATGGCAGCAAAACTGTACCCCAAGAGGTACAATCCTCTATTGGAGGAGCTATCCCCATTGGCAAGCATATTGTTAGCATTCTGTGTTTTTCTTGAGAGCCTGTGTGTGGGAACACTGCCTCTAACTGTGTGATTTTCTGAGCTATCCAGAATGGCATTTGCTCGCGTGAAGTGGGTTTTCTACCCATAACTGCGTTCAGTATTTGTGGAGTTATTTTAGGTGCAGTTCCTTGTATTTGTCCTGCTGGTGTAACCCTTGTAGGTTGAAGTGTGAGTGTTCTCATAACGAACGGTGTCATATTTCTGTAAAGTTTTATTATTTCTTTGTGTAGTGGACGTAAGTCTGCTACCGGCATTGTGTCAATGTCTGGATGTGGTGTATAGGCAGCTAGGACCGGCCAAGTGGCTCCGTCTCTGCCGAGTGGACAGAGTCTCACTTTCTCTGTTGGATGTGGGAAGGCACCTTTAAACCAGTTTATGTGCTCCTGGTAGGTGAGCGAACTTCAATATCCTTGTATGAACAATATTCCTCCTGTATTTCATCTTCAGTGTATGAATGAAATGCATTTGTGCGTGCATCTGCTGGTGGGAATTTGACCCATGAATAGAATACCTCTATCCTGTATGACTGGTGTGCCTCAATCACGAAGGTAACAGTCCAACCTAAGGCTGGTTTTGACGGTGATGGGCAATTGGCCACATCCTGGAAGTATTGTTTTCCTTTTCCTCTCCACACTTTTGAGATCAAGGCCCCTCAGTTGCATGGGCCAGCACTAAAGTAGGATTCAAACCGCTCACCCTTGGCAGTTTTCTAATCACTTTTTACACATAACATGCTATGGTTGTCCTTTTTTACTTATTTGTTTAAATTTATCTGGCGAGTTGAACGCGTAACGAGAGACAATTGATCTCACCGACTACTTACCTTGCAGTATTTTAAAGTTTTGGAAGCATCATAGGGGGCCCCCTTCTGGAGGGTGAGTTTACTTTTTGCATACCAAACAACTACATAGAGCTGCTGAGCAATACAAAGGTGGTTACTTAATTAAGATACATTTATTGTTTCAGACCACCCTCTCACAGTTTCTACAAATAGGATTAACATCCAACTTGGACAACATATACATTATGGATATGTCCAGGCTAACGTAACGGTCAAAATCCTCAAATTTTTAATTTTTAATGTTCACGCTACATCGATATAACAGGGAGATAGACTTTAATTATATTTTATTAGATTTAGGTTGTACTTTTGCCCTGATGAAGACCCGCATGCAGAGGTAGAAATTACCCTTATCGCGGAAGACCGGTCGAAACATCGACATTTTCCTTCTTTGGCCTGCATTACTACCTTTTGACCCTGGTTCAATGTTCAGAGGTCATCCAAGGAACAGCAAAGTGGATTGATATTGTATACAGGCCTAGCATTGGTTCGGTCGACTAAATCACCTAATCCAACCAGTGTTGTATATATAAAATAGGGTATATTTGCTTCTCATTTTTTCTGAGTGTTCCCTTTTCTTTACACATTCACATTGCACATGAGCACTTCTTTTTCACTTTTCTTCCGACAACCGCCTATTGTCATAATGATTGATTAAATATTGCTTTTCATGAAGACTATATAAAGAAAGATTTTTTCATATAAACATTGTTGTCTCTGGTCCTTCTCTCTGTGCCAATAATCTATGTATAGAATAACTCTTTATATGACCGTTTGAATTGAATTATCCAGTCCTGTGCACTTGAGGTGGGCTAGAAAGATATGTTAGGGCCAAGTGTTGCTTATACTGTATAGATAGGTACAGTCCCGGGCACACGTAACGAGGATATAATATCAGGAGAAATGTCTCATACTGCAGAAATGTAGAGGGTCTACACCAGAATGATAATCATAGGTGTTTAATATAGTAACAGAGCATAAGCAACCAGCCAAAACAAAAGCAACCAGCCGACACGTGTTTCGTCACAAAGGGTAGTAACCCGTGACTCTTCAGGGCTGAAAGGCGGTGACAACGGCGGATGCGCCGGAGTACAGGAAACTGGGAGAAGTGTTGTTCAGGAAGGAAAATGGTTCCGGAAGAAGGCCATCTTCCGGAACCATTTTCCTTCCTGAACAACACTTCTCCCAGTTTCCTGTACTCCGGCGCATCCGCTGTTGTCGTCCTGGACTACTGACCTGGCACGCCTAATTCTATATTCCCCCTGTGCTACTTAGCACTTGGTTAATCTCGTCGCCACAGACTGCATCGACTTTTCTGAAGGTCAATAGTCCTCATTGGCTTATCTGCCGCCCGGCGATATCCGTCTTCCTTTCCTTACATTTGGCAGTAGTCCACCTACCGTGGTTCGCACTGCTCCTCATTGCCGCTTTGGATTCTTGAACGGTCACTTGAATCCACCTTGTTGGCACCGCCTTTCAGCCCTGAAGAGTCACGGGTTACTACCCTTTGTGACGAAACACGTGTCGGCTGGTTGCTTTTGTTTTTGGCTGGTTGCTTATGCTCTGTTACTATATTAAACACCTATGATTATCATTCTGGTGTAGACCCTCTACATTTCTGCAGTATGAGACATTTCTCCTGATATTATATCCTCGTTACGTGTGCCCGGGACTGTACCTACTTCATTTGTGTGGATTTCTATCCATACCATCACGGGGGTTTTAGGGCATATCCCCTGACCTGGTTTGCACCGTTCACACTCCTAGTATAACATAAACTCAGCGCGAATTAGCTTGAGCGCCATTATTCCTGTCAATACTAAAAACCCCACACTGATACTTATACTGTATAGATACCCAGTTCCTTAGACTTTCTCTAGGAAAACCCCATTAGTATTTTATAGCATCATTACACCAGCAATGTCAGCTAAGGAGGTATCAATTCCATGAGACACCTCCAGACTCCTTAAAGGGTGCCTGCTATAGTCTCCATTCCCAACTTGACTTCTTCCACCATACGCTGCTGGGCCCCTACCACCTTCCATTGAAAGTTTACTTGGGAGATATCAGAGTCCACACTGGCAATATGGCAAACAGATATATGATGGACAGTCTTAGTTGGTTCACCTGGAGACCCAACAGCGTCTGCTTGCCTTGCCAAGATCAGAGCAGAAGTGTCAATAGTGTCCAGGAGTTGGTTGAAGGAATCTTCATCCAATGAGGGGCAGGAGGGAGTTAAGGACATGTTGCTCATCATGGCCTTGCTGTTGTACAGGAGAGGTAGCTATTTCCTCTGGAAAATATTATGTTAGAATTCTACAGAAGTTGTTTTGATTTTGATGTAAATGAGCTTACATTGATTATGTCAGTCATTTATTGCACTTCCTCCAACACAGGTATATTACAAGCATATATACCAACATGTCAATATTGGCATATGGTAGTTAATGCAAAAGTCTTATTATGGGCATGTTGGAAGGTTTCACATCCTTGTTTTGTTCTATGGCATTGTTGATATATAAGTGCAACAATGTTACATGTTGACACACATTAGGTATGCATACACCTCAGTACAAAGGTCAAAGTTAGGAATGAACAACATTCTAACTGTCTACAAACTGGGACCCATATCTACCAAAGGAATGCGATGCCCTTTTATCATGCAAGGTGGCGCAAGGGCAACTCAATCCTTAAGTTAGATTTAGCAAGCCTCTCAAAGCCACCTTGCAGATTAATACAAGGCAGCACAAGTCTCTGCCTTGTGTTACTCTGCTCCAGGAAGGAGAACATGGGTGGAGTGCCTTAACAGATCTACCAAGACAAGTAAACCTGAGAATGCAACAAAATTGTGTGTCTTCCCCTTAGAGCCGCAATGAGGAGAAATATCTTTATTTCTCTTCATTATTTCCGCTTTATAAGTGTGCTGTGTTCTGCAGCTCACTGAGTAAGAGGAAAACAACTCTAAGAATGTATTTTTCTGCAGGAAGGTGTCCCTTCCTGCATAAAAACAATCTTTCCTGCAATGCAGGCACCCTTACCACATGGATCAAGGCATTGACGTTAGGCAACACATAGTGCACCAACACAGGGAGAGAGCTGGAATGCCCATATTTTGGAAGATACGGCACATTCCTGTCATCATCATTTGACGAATCGCAGTGCAGCAAGTTGTCTTGCTGCACTGCACTGCCTCAAATATTGATAAAAATGCCCCTGGATTTCACTTCACTGCTGACTTCATTGCCTATGAATATTGGTACACAACCCTGAATGTTCCTTGTAGTTTCTAGAATGAGAAATAGTCAATTCATACTAGATACTTACTATATGCATGTTCACCAGATGTTACCAAAACATGACACTATTTTAGTATCCTATTTATTTTGGACCTTCACTTAAGCATAACATTAAGTAGCATTCACATATCAATAGCCAACATTTTATTTCCACATTATTACTGAGAAATATTGGTGGATTGTTTCCTTTTAATTTACACACATTTCTGAATACACACTGAAGCACAGATTTGCCCGTCTTCACACCACAGGGATGCATCACGATGGATGATAGCTTTCAAATGTTTCTGGGTGAATAGCGCTAACTGAAGGTTCACACACTTTTATGCACTGGAGCACTAACTTTCACATTGATTTCCTATAGGAGTTGTAACATTTGATGAGATGTAACACTTTACACAAAATTCTGAGTAATTTTACTTAAAATGCACAGGGATTCTACTTAAAGTTGATGTTGTTGAAGTTAATAAAGAGGCCATGTTGCCTCAATCAATTACCATCAATGCAAATTGCATACCATTTTAATCATAAATATGCCAACTAGTAAGTTTGTTCTTAAAAACGCATCCATACTTGTGGCATTGTGGACGTGTCACACATATGCAGGTACAGAAGTGTCCTGTCTCATGAGTCAGGATGAGCTAAGTCAACTCTTGTGTCTTAGTATTATGTCGGTTCTAGACATGTCAAACAAAAGGAGATGATGGACGGAGCGCTGAAACTTTTCAGACACTCACCCCCAGTCACAGATCTGGGTTGAATCCATCATCGTTCTGTAGCTCACTTCGCCACCTCAGTTCAGACCCAGCTATATGCAAATCAGTCTTGACCCGGTGCCTCATGGGAACAGTCCAGCCCGAACTGCCAAGCCAGGTCTTCCCTGAACCGGAAACAAGCATCCTGGGACTGGTTTTGGGGTAACACCCCTCTTCAGCCAGGCTAGCTTGAATCCAGTGGCAAAGTGAGCAAGGGACTCACGTCTAGGCATACCCTGCCAACATAGAGCGAACAAAGCAAACACAAGGAGATGATGGACGGAGCGCTGATACATTTCAGACACTCACCCCCAGTCACAGATCTGGGTTGAATCCATCATCGTTCTTTAGCTCACTTCACCACCTCAGTTCAGACCCAGCTATATGCAAATTAGTCTTGCCCTTGTGCCTCATAGGAACAGTCCAGCCTGAACTGCCAAGCCAGGTCTTCCTTGAACTGGACACAAGCATCCTTGGACCGGTTTCGGGGTAACATCCCTCTTCAGCCAGGCTAGCTTGAATCCAGTGGCAAAGTGAGCAAGGGACCAACGTCTGGGCATACCCCGCCAACTTAGGGCGAACAAAGCAAACACAAGGAGAGGATGGACGGAGCGCTGAAACTTTTCAGACACTCAGCCCCAGTTACAGATCTGGGTTGAATCCATCATCGTTCTTTAGCTCACTTCGCCACCTCAGTTCAGAACCAGCTATATGCAAATCAGTCTTGACCCTGTGACTCATGGGAACAGTCCAGTCCGAACTGCCAAGACAGGTCTTACCTGAACTGGAAACAAGCATCCTGGGACCGGGATCAGGGTGACACCCCTCTTCAGCCAGGCTAGCTTCAATCCAGTGGCAAAGTGGGCAAGGGACCCACATCTAGGCATACCCAGCCAACTTAGGGCGAACAAAGCAAACACAAGGAGATGATGGACGGAGCGCTGAAACTTTTCAGACACTCACCCCCACTCACAGATCTGGGTTGAATCCATCATAAATCTTTAGCTCACTCGCCACCTCAGTTCAGACCCAGCTATATGCAAATCAGTCTTGACCCTGTGCCTCATGGGAACAGTCCAGCCCGAACTGCCAAGCCAGGTCTTCCCTGAACCTGGAACAAGCATCCTGGGACCAGTTTCTGGGTAACACCCCTCTTCAGTGAGGCTACTTTGAATCCAGTGGCAAAGTGAGCAAGGGACCCACGTCTGGGCATACCCTGCCTACTTAGGGCGAACAAATCAAACACAAGGAGAGGATGGATGGAGCACTGAAACTTTTCAGACACTCACCCCCAGTCACAGATTTGGGTTGAATCCATCATCGTTCTTTAGCTCACTTCGCCACCTCAGTTCAGACCCAGCTATATGCAAATCAGTCTTGACCTTGTGCCTCGAGGGGAACAGTCCAGCCCGAACTGCCAAGCCAGGTCTTCCCTGAACCGGAAACAAGCATCCTGGGACCGGTTTCAGGCTAACACCCCTCTTCTGCCAGGCTAGCTTGAATCCAGTGGCAAAGTGAGCAAGGGACCCACGTCTGGGCATACCCTGCCAACTTAGGGTGAACAAAGCAAACACAAGGAGATGATAGACGGAGTGCTGAAACTTTTCAGACACTCCATCATCGTTCTTTACTCACTTCGCCACCTCAGTTCAGAAATCGGTCCCAGGATGCCTGTTTCCGGTCCAGGGAGGACCTGGCTTGGCAGTTTGGGCTAGACTGTTCCACAAGGATCAGGGTCAAGACTGATTTGCATATGGCTGGGTCCAAACTGGGCTGGTGTGGTGAGCAAAAGAATGATGGATTTAACCCAGATCCTTGTCACTGGGGGTGAATGTTTTCATTGTCCAGCATTCCGTCCATCAATTGTTTCTTTTGCATATGTCGCCCTAAGTGGGAAGGGAATGCCCAGATGTGGGTCCCGCGCTCACTACACCACTGGTTTCAAGCTAGCTTGGCTGATGAAGGGTGATGCCCTGAAACCTGTCCCAGGATGCTTGTTTTCAGTCCAGGGAGGACCTGGCTTGGCAGTTCGGGCTAGACTGTTCCCACAAGGAACAGGGTCAAGACTGATTTTGCATATGGCTGGGTCCAAACTGGGGTGGTGTGGTGAGCAAAAGAATGATGGATTTATCCCAGATCCTTGTTACTGGGGGTGAATGTTTGCATTGTCCAGCATTCGGTCCATCAATTGTGTCTTTTGCATATGTTCTATACATGTGGCATTTGTGAAGGTATAACACAATCTTGCACACACATACAACCCTAAAGTGGAGGCACCTTTTCAACTTTGTGGAGGCATGTAAAATGTGTATCTAGGTAGCAAACAATGCACCATAGGTAACTGGTATCTGGACTGTGGGCCTGTGTCATAGTTTTTGGTATGGTACTGTGCACTCAGGGCCACATTTATCAAGGGGTTGTGTTGCTCTTGCATCATACAAGATGGAACAAGGGCAACACAAGACCTTAAGTGAGATTTACTATGCCAGGCAGAGCTACCTTGCGTTTCTCCACGTTATTTTCTCTTTCCACATGTGCTGCATTCTGCAGCACACATAGGAAATGTAAAAATCCTCTAAGGATTTTTTTGTGCAGGATGGTGTCCTTTCCTGCACAGCAACAATACTGCCTGTAACATTGCTTGCATTGGTGCTAGGCAACACACAGTGCATCGGGCCAGGAGAGAGCATAATTGCTCCATATTTTTTTTAATATGGGGCATTTCTTCTTACCCCTTTTCACACAATGCAGCACAGCAACTTAGCTTGCTGCCCTGCATTGTGTGAAAGTTTAGTAGGTGTGCCACTATGTTTGTAAGTGATCATAGTGGCAATGTAAACATACATATTACATGAATTATGTTATCACTCACCCTGTATGCCTTCTTGGTCCTCTACGTCAGCACTGTTCTGGCCTTCAATTCCGGCATCCAACTCAGTTGAAATAACTGGTTCCACCTGCTCCTCCAACGGATTCAGCTCCTCCTGGACACCCGGCCCTCATTGCAGCCTTAAGGTTCCTGGTCAGTTTTTATTTTTTCCTGCGTTTGTGGTCATGCACCTTATTTGCAATATACGACAGTTGTTCTTGTTGGTGTTGATCTTGTCCACTATTGCTTGCCATAAAGCATCCTTCATGGCTAATGGTAATTTAGAGGTGACAAACAAAAGTTGCACATCTTTTGTCACCTCACTTATCAATATTTGGCTTTCCTCCTCTGTTAAGTTTAGCTTCCTCTTTCTTTTGTCCTGGATTTCTGAACTGTCTTAACGGTTGGTGCCCTTTTGCCTTCCTGACTCTCCTTCCATGGTGCAAAGTAGAAGGGGGTCGGTACAAACAACTGTGTTGCGCTGCATCTTTTTTTAAACTTTCGTGCCATGCATTGCACTCCTGCATGGCACATTGTTGACTTGCGGAGCATGATGGTGTATTGAAGCACGCAAATCAGCTTTCTGTCATGCAGGTAGCAGTTTAATTATGGCACGTTGCCCCACAGCTACAACTGTGTGCCATGCTGCCCTCTATTGGCACTGCGTCATGGTGTGCCATATAGCAAATATGGTGCCTTCATGACGCAGGAAATTGGCATGATGCAGCCCAATGCATTCTCACGCAATGCTGCGCAATGCAGCGATGTGTGTGTCTTTATAAATCTAGGCCCCGATGTTTAGTCCCATGTCACCAGGGCCGGACTGGCCATAGCGGGCAACGGGCGTTTCCCCGGTGGGCCGCTAGGTTGGGGGCTGGTTTTGGGTCCCTGGGGGGCCGTTTTTGTTACCAGGGGTCGGCAATATTGGCCCCCTATAACAAAATCTGCCGAAACCGGCCCTAGAAAGCTGCTCGGCCGCACCCCCCCTCACCCCCTGGGGGGGCGAGCAGTTTGCCAGGGCCGGTTTTGGTTCCTAGTCCGGCCCTGCATGTCACCTACCCATGACTGTGATATGACAGCAGTATACAAACCCAAAAGCATTAACTTAGCCACACATGCTATATAACAAATTCACAAGAAAATCCCAAAGTGTGTTCATATTTTAATTGTAAGCGCATTTACATAGCTCTTCATACCCTAGACGAGATGCCAATGGCATTAGCTTTTGAGTAGCAGGCTAATCTGTGAGGGAGTGACTGGTGGGAACACTGTTGAACTGTAATGCACTCAATGTGGGGAACATTTTGGTGTATTTCAGGAGTGACCAGAGTTGTGCTTTTATTCTGTTTTAAGTCACTGCACCTGTGTAATGGGAAGAAGAGGAGAGTGAGAGACAGAATACATGCATTTTATATTAATGTACTGTTGCACCTGATCGAGTGAGTCTTTAAAGAAACCAGCAAGTGGCTATTAAAGAGACTGAAAGGTGTGTTTGCCATGTATATAGGGCAGTAGAGGAAATTAAATGTAGTTTAACATTCAAGGCTCTTTCGCTAACAGGAAAATGTACTATGTGTTTACCTAACCTCACAGAAACATAAAAACATTTGGTTTGGGATAAGAGCTTAAACAGTGTTTTGGTTGAGGAGAGGTCTGGGATGAAGGAAACATTCAATTCCTACTCGGTGACCCCAAGACTGGTTGTGCCCATATTTTTAAAAATAACAACAGGCCAAGGCCTGTGGGAGCAACAAAACAGAAAAATGCATAAGCAATAAGCGAGTGACAAAAAATGAAAAGCCAGATGCACAAGGCCTTTCTGCAATCGCAAACAACCCAGTTCACAGAATTGCTCTGTTTGTGAACGCAAAAAGGCTTTTCCTGATGTATTGTTGTGACCAATCACCAATTTGGTATTTGAATGGGGCGTGTATAGGGTGTCCCTTCTAAACACAGTATCATATTGGTATGTATTAAAGCTTTGCGACCGAAATGCAGCTGGAAACATTAATATTTTACTGACACCACAATGGAGGTGGTAACCCATTCGAAAACAGAAAGGGGTCCCCATGGGACACTTTCCCCTTTATGAATGTTGAAAAAAATATCACACTCTTCATTTTTTTGTATTTAAATACATTCTGTTTTGCTTTAGGGAAACTGGGTTCCGTATAAAGAGAGAAAAAGGCTTTATTTAAAAGTAATCACAGACATGGTGGTCTGCTGAACTTAGCAGGCCACTATACCTGTGATGGCTGTGATTCCTAGTGGGTTACAATTTTTGACCTATCTCATTAATACTCATGAGGTAGGTCAAATTGCGACCCATTACGAATCAGTAATTTGAAAACTGAGATATTAGTGTATATATATATATATATATATATATATATATATTATCTACTGGCGGTCGCCAGTAGATAGTTATAGTTAGGACCTTTATCCATAGGAAATCCGCAACATTCTATTCCCAATAAGTTTGGCGTCGTTTGACGAATCATCGCGAAATTTTCAAAACTAGTGGGGCGCTCCGGTCCGCTCCTGTCTAGAAAGTTTCGGGTGATTCATCAAGCGGCGGCCGAGAAAAAGGGGGTCCCAAACGCGTTTTCTCCGTTTTCTCCATGTTAATTCCCATAGGAAATTTTAGCCACAGCTACAGCCCGAACTGCTGAGCGGAATTACACCAAATTTTGCAAAAAGGTAGCGCTTGGTTCAGAAAGCGACCTTTTTTAAAATGGTGTAAATCCGTTCAGTAGTTGCGGAGAAATTCAAAAAATAAGAGTGAAAAAATCGATTTCTCATAGGAAACTTTATGCAAGGCTACAGCAAAAACTGCTGAACGGAATTACACCAAATTTGGCAAAAGGTAGTGCTTGGTTCAGAAAGCACCCTTTTTAAAAATGGTGTAAATCCGTTCAGTAGTTGCTGAGAAAATCCAAAATAAAAGTTTTGATATTTAGAGTCACGGAGGATCCGCGCACCCTCCCGACCACGAGCTGCATGCTAATTGGCTGTCAACACTCCAAATCAGGAAGTGTTGGCAGCCATCTTATTCCTCGGTAGAACCGAGGAACAAGTAAGCAGTAAAAAAGTGCGCAATACGCAAAAGGGGGCAGGGTAGAAACACCCTGACCCCTAGGCCTGCTCAGGGGGTCCTACAAGGACCCCAGGGCCCAAAAATATTTTATTTTTTTAAATCGGCAGGATGCGCTTAGGATCCTGCCGATTAAAAAACGAAGCGCGGCCTCCGCGCTTCTTTGTAATTGGCCCCCGGGTGGGCCAAGTCCCGAGGGCATGCGGGAGTTAAGTTTTATGTGTGGGGGCCTCTAAGGCCCCCAAGCCCGAGGACCGCCACCCCCGGGGCTTTAATAAAAAATGGTGCGGGAGGGCTCTCTGCCCTCCCGCAGCCCCGGGGACAGCCGCCCCCCGGACTTCTTTTTTTGGGGGGGAAATTACCTGTGTGGGGGAGGCTCGAGCCCCCCCACATGCCCCGGGGACCGCCACCTCCCCGGGGCACAAACATGTAAATTAGGGGTCCGTTAAGGACCCCCGAGCCCCGGGGACCATCACCTCCCCGGGGCTGTGCATTTGGATGGGAGGGGGCCGCGCGGCCCCCTCCTGGAGCCTGTGGTGGCCCTGGGGACCGCCACCCCCAGGGCCGGCTCCTGCAGTGTCCCGGGGTGCCTACCCCCGGGACACTGTAGTTTGCAATGACAGGACGGGAGCCTCGCGGCTCCGTCCTGTCATTACAAACTGCTTTGCTTCTTTGAAGGGAGAGCAGGGAAACCTGCTCTCGCTTCAATGAAGCAAAGCAGATTGCTTTCACATGGGGAGCTGCATGTCAGCAGCTCCCCATGTGGAAAGCAATGCCGGCTCCTGAGGGACACGGGGAGCCGGCTGGGACCTGGGGGCATTGGGGACCCCCACGGTCCCCAACGGAGAGGAGCCAGCCCGGGGGATGGGGTCCCGGGGCAAGTAGTGGCCCGGGAGGGGGGCCACGCGGCCCCCCTCCCCAAAAAAAAAAAAGAAAAAGAAAGGCCTGGGGTCCCTGGGGCAAAAGGAGGCCTGAGGAGGGGGGCCACGCGGCCCCCTTCCCGTTTTTTATTTTAAAAATGAAAAAAGTGGTAAGGCCCTGGGGATGGGGTCCCCAGGGCCCAAAAAAGGAAAAGGAAGGGGCCACACAGCCCCCTTCGGGAAAAAAACAACAAAAAAAACGATCGTGCCGCAGGCCCCGTCCCCTTCCTTTACCACTCTGCAAATGCGCCCCCCGGCGCGTTTGCAGAGGGGGAACGAATTCCCCTTGAATGCTGGGGGTCCCTGGGGGCCAACTAGCCCACCAGGAACCTCCAGTATGTGCCAGGGGGCTGCTTTGCAGAGAGGTGTACAGAGGCCATGCCCCTTTTTACACCTCTCTGCAACGCAGCACTGTGGCGCTTACTGGAGGTACCTGGTGGGATAGTTGGACCCCAGGACCTCAGGATTCAAGGGACTTAATCCCCAACTTAAAACGAGCCACGGGCGCGTTTGCACAGTGGTGAAGGGAGGGGGCGGGGCTTCAGGTGACATGTGTGCAAACAGGCCCCCTGGCACGTTTTAAGATGGGAATTAAATTCCCTTCAATCCTGAGGGTCCCTGGGGCCAACTAGCCCACCAGGTACCTCCAGTAAGCGCCACGGAGCTGCGTTGCAGAGTGTTGTAAAAGGGCGTGGCCTCTGAACACCTCTCTGCAACGCAGCTCTGTGGCGCTTACTGGAGGTACCTGGTGGGATAGTTGGACCCCAGGGACCTCAGGATTCAAGGGGACTTAATCCCCAACCTAAAACGCGCCACGGAGCGCGTTTGCACAGTGGTGAAGGAGGGGGCGGGGCTTCAGGTGACATGTGTGCAAACAGGCCCCCTGGCGTGTTTTAAGATGGGAAATTAAATCCCCTTCAATTCTGAGGGTCCCCGGGGGCCAACTAGCCCACCAGGTACCTCCAGTAAGCGCCACGGAGCTGCGTTGCAGAGTGTTGTAAAAAAGGGGCGTGGCCTCTGAACACCTCTCTGCAACACAGCTCTCTGGCGCATACTGGAGGTACCTGGTGGGCCAGTTGGCCCCTAGGGACCCTCGGGATTGAGGAGGAATTAATTATCCAACTTAAAACGCGCCACAGGGCGTGTTTGCAGACATGTCACCTCAGGCCCCACCCCTTCTTTCACCATTGTGCAAATATTCCTCTAAAATCAGCAGAACTACGAATTCCGATTTACTCACCTGTTATCAGGAGAGACCTCAGTGCTGCATCTTTGAGCCCAGTACTGATCCTGAAAAGTAATTCTAACCGTACTTACCAGTAACTTGAATTTCCTTCCATAGGCTAACATTGACTGGTTTCACTTGGAAATTCTTCTAAGTGTGGAGTTTTGGAACTTTATAATATTCCTCTAAAATCAGCCGAAGTACGAATTCCAATTTACTCACCTGTTATCAGGAGAGAACCCAGTGCTGCATCTTTTAGCCAGGCACTGACCCTGAAAAGTAATTCTAACCGTACTTACCAGTAACTTGTATTTCCTTCCATAGGAATCCATTGTCTGGTTTTCAGCAGAAAAGTTTCAAAGTGTCGATTTTCACAAACTACAAATATTCCTCTAAAATCAGCAGAACTACGAATTCCGATTTACTCACCTGTTATCAGGAGAGACCTCAGTGCTGCATCTTCGAGCCCAGTACTGATCCTGAAAAGTAATTTTAACCGTACTTACCAGTAACTTGAATTTCCTTCCATAGGGTAACATTGACTGGTTTCACTTGGAAATTCTTCTAAGTGTGGAGTTTTTGAACTTTATAATATTCCTCTAAAATCAGCCGAAGTACGAATTCCGATTTATTCACCTGTTATCAGGAGAGAACCCAGTGCTGCATCTTTTAGCCCAGCACTGAGCCAGAAAAGTATTTCTAACCGTACTTACCAGTAACTTGTATTGCCTTCCATAGGAATCCATTGTCTGGTTTTCAGCAGAAAAGTTTCAAAGTGTCGATTTTCACAAACTACAAATATTCCTTAAAAATCGCCTGTATGACTTAAACGCATTCTTTCAACTGTTTACAGGAGATGCACCAGTGCTGGATCCAGGATCCACCACTGAGTAAGAAAAAGTAACGATAACACTACTTACCTGCTAAGTGAATTTCCTCCCATAGGATAACATTGGTGATTCTATGTGAAAAAGTTTCTGTGTCAACTTTTAAAATACAATAATATTCCTTAAAAATCACTACTGTAACCAAAACGCTTTTACTCAACTGTTTACAGGAGATGTCCCAGGACTGAATCTAGGATCCAGTCCTGTGGTTAGAAAAGTAATCCATAAAGTAACTAATTGCATTTATCTAGAAATTCACATTGAGCTCAATGTTGCATTGTGTTTGAAATTGTGTTGCCCATTGCAACAACTGTAACTACTGTACTTAAAAGTCTATTGCCTATTTGCAAAGTATTTAAACTAAAGTAATTTATTCTGAGAAAGTATATTTTGTAATGTAATGTATAATGTAATTACAATGTAATTTAAAAAATAAAATATCTAAAAATAAATAGTTTAAAAAAATGTAGTAAATCAGTATAAAAAAATAAAGATAACAATTAATACATTTAAAAATTGTCATTTACAAAACCTTGGAAAGTCACTGGAAAAAACCATAGGTTTCAGACATGTTATAGTTAGGAATTAGCATTTAAAAATACTTTGAAATTCACTGAAAAAACCATAGGTTTCAGGCACGTTATAGTTAGAAATTAGCATTTAAAAAACCTTTGAAATTCACTGAAAAACCATAGGTTTCAGGCACGTTATAGTTAGAAATTAGCATTTAAAAAACCTTTGAAATTCACTGAAAAAACCATAGGTTTCAGACACGTAATAGTTAGAAATTTGCATTTAAAAAACCTTTGAAATTCACTGAAAAAACCATAGGTTTTAGGGACAGTTATAGTTAGTTGGACATTGCACTCGTACAAAACCCGTGAAATTCCCCCGTTATAGTTAGTTCAGCTAACTATAACTTGCGCCCCCGCAATGCACTGCTGATGACGTCACATATTACATCACTCATGACATGGTCAGTGACATCACTGATGACATCACTGATGACATCTCAAATGACATCACTGATGACATCACTGATGACATCATCCATGTGATAATTTCATGCATCTTCTCACACCCTAATATAACTTTTGATACACCCACTCTAAATTACAGACTGCCATTCTCAAAACCATAGACACTCCAGCACCAATAACTACATACCTACTCACTGATTCTTAGGTCTACACACACATCCACTCACTCACCTGTACAGTCACTCATACTTACGGTCACTCAGTACAGGACTATCATATGCACTCATACACCTACATAGACACTCACACACCGCCACTCATCCATAGAGGTACTCACACACCTAGTCAGTCATGCAAATAATTAATCACACTGCCATTTACTCACCTATACAGTTATACACACACCAGCTCACTTACTCATACAAATACTAGCACATTCTTACGCTCTTATACAATCACTAATACAAGTACACACTCATCCATACAGCCACTCTCACAATCACACACTCTCACTTATACCCATTTATATACTCCAACACACATATATACTGCCTTTCACATATGTAGTTACTCACACATGTACCACTGAGATATACATTCACTCACTAACAGACCCATACACACACTCACCCACCCATACAGTCCATCACAGATGCACTCTTGAAACCATGCACCCAGTGAATCACCCACTGATACATCTATGTGCAGTCACACACACCCCATCCACACAAACACTCAGGCACCCATACAGATACTCAGACAACCAATCAATAACTCATATAGACACTCATGTAGCTATTCACAAACCCATGCAGCCGCTTACACAGCAACAGACAGACGGATACAGACATTCACCCAGTTTAATCACTAACCCATGCATTCAGTAAGATACGTTTAATCACTCACTTATAGAGTTAGTCACGCACCTACTAAATCATCCATACAGACACTTATACACCCACTCATTCTTCAATAAGCCTTTCCCTATATATATTAAAAATATTTAAACTTTACAGAAACACACAGTCACTGGATGATGTCATCAGTGATGTCATTTGAGATGTCATCAGTGATGTCATCAGTGATGTCACTGACCATGTCATGAGTGATGTAATATGTGACGTCATCAGCAGTGCATTGCGGGGGCACGAGTTATAGTTAGCTGAACTAACTATAACGGGGGAATTTCACGGGTTTTGTACGAGTGCAATGTCCAACTAACTATAACTGTCCCTAAAACCTATGGTTTTTTCAGTGAATTTCAAAGGTTTTTTAAATGCAAATTTCTAACTATAACGTGTCTGAAACCTATGGTTTTTTCAGTGAATATATATATATATATATATACATATATATAATTGTTTTATTTTGGCATGTTATAACCGCTGCCACTGGAGCCCGTCGACCGATACGGACGTGGACTATACAAGTCCAAGGTGCCCTGCCATAAAAGGGACACCTGCTGGAATACCGTCAAGCAGCAGGCGAGGAAGATGGGCACAGCGATCGAATGTGATGAAAATCTAAGGGAGTGACTGTAGAGGCGGCAAAATTAGATTGGCAATAGGAAAAGGGCAATTTTTTATATACCAATTTTGGGAGAAGAATACATTTGATGAAGATAATGCATTGTGGGACATTGATGCCTTTCCTGTTTGATGCATCCATTTTCTATGTTGGACATACCGCCCTTTGATTTGTTACTGCCCCACCAATAGGAAACACATTGGAGTATTTAAAGATCGTAAGCTGTGCTGAATTTAAAATGATTTATACGCACTGAAGAAGGCTCACGCCGAAATGCATTTGCTAAAATAAATCAGACCAATACTTCCGAGAGTGCTCCGATTTTTGTAGTTGTTGTGGAACAGAGGTGGACTCACCCCCTGTCTACGGAGGCACCCGCTCAGTAGCGGCCTGTGGAGGAAGTTCCGTGGGGCGGTGAGGCGAGGCGGGGCGGGGGAGGGGCAGGGTGGGGGGTAGTAAGCACCGGAATATGGATGAACGGAGGTAAGTAAACAATTAAATAAAAAAAACACATTTTGTTACGCGCGCTGCATCGCAAAATGCGATGCAGCGCGCGCAACGAAATTCGTTTTATTTATTTAATTGTTTACTTACCTCCGTTCATCCATATTCCAGTGCTTACTACCCCCCACCCTGCCCTCCCCCGCCCCGCCTCACCGCCCCACGGAACTCCCTCCACGGGCCGCTACTGCACCCACTGTGTGTTCAACTGCCTGGGTGAAGCGAGATAATTGATATATATATATATATGTTCACAAATTACCACACTGGTTGCAAAAATACTGGTTGCAAATACATACATCTGGCCCCAAATGGACAATGTTTCAAGCTATTCACTGTCTTGACACTATTTGCTATGCACCACGTGACACCCCATTCAAGCTCAACCTCATCATTATGTTCAGTCTCATTTATTCGGTCTTGCCTGATGACAACTTTAGCTCTCTTGCCAACCCCATGTTTCCCCCCCCCAAAAATCATAACAAAAACAGATAGGTATGTAGGGGGCTTTTACTAAACCCTTTTTTGACATTCATGTGTTCAAATGTCACTTAAATCATACTCCCTCCTACCACTGTACAAAGTATGTGTCAAGGGATAAGCCAAATTCAGCCTTTACGTATCTTCCCTTTGAATGACTGCATTTTACCCCAGCACAATGTATACATACCGCACCAAGTGTACAAATTGTGTCTCTTGCATTTACCAGTGACTGCTATAGCCTATGTATAGTATTGTGTCTTCAACTATTTCCATAACATAAAAGACTTTTAACGATATTTGCAAGGCTGACTGATCATCATAAAACCAGGTTAGTCAAATATATCTGTCCTACAGAAAATGAGAACCAATCACTAAGTTAGCAACAGTATATATGCATATGCCTCGGTGGAAGCCACACCCACTGAGCTTTATGAATGAAATTTCAGGGTATTGCATCTAGTCCTAGAGGGACACCTAATTATGACTTGAGGTACTACAACATTTTGAAGACTTCAAGAAGTTAGATCTGACCTAGAGGGACACCTAGTAACTATTTAAAGTACTGCAACATAATGGAAGGAAATCTGACTTTTACACCTGACTCAAGAAGGACATCTGGTAAAGAGTCGACAAACTTAAGTTTTCAAAAATAAAAATACCTTTTCATTTATTTTTAACTCTGGGCTTTGAGACAACTTTAGCTGTCTCTTGAGATTATTGTTTTATCAAAACAATAATACATAATAAATATACTGAGGGGCTTTTAGTAAGATAGCTCATCCATTGGTCTAGTATTCCCATTTTGTTTCTGCCCACCATAACTTAAAGCATGATGAAATGGATCAGCCCACTTTACCCATCAATTCCCTTCACTGAGTGACTGCACATAGCTTTTGCACTATGTGTTCACATACACGGAAAAATAGTTCCCTTCTATTCTATTCTGTGACAAAGCAGGTTTAAAGTGTGCTTTTTTATATTAACATTAAATACCTTCTGTTTATTTTGCAAGCACGATCGGTGACCAGTTAGATGGTGATTTATTTTCTTTTTCTTTTTAAAGGTATAAAGTGCTTAAGTAACATTGTAGCTACCTGTGATTTGAGTGATTTATTAGGTGGTGATGTATTCCTATCCTATAGTATTAAAAATGCATGGCACAACCAAAAGTATTATTATTTAAAAAGATACACTAATAAAGTTCTCGCATCAGTAAAAGTTTTTAAACTTTTAAATGTGGCTACAGTTAGGTGGGCACATGTTTTTTCTTTTATTTTTGTAGCATGTGCTTGCATTACAAAATAAATTAACTATTGCACTGCTTGCAAAGGCCAGACCTACTGACTTTGCAATGCTTATTTTTATCTTGCAAACTGTTCCTATGCAACCAGATACCAATGTCTTTCATTATCTACAGGCTGGTGTGACTTTCCAACCTGTGATTTACTAAAAATCAGACTACAAATACAACAAGCCTGTTCTCCAAACTGCTGAAAGTGTCGGATGTTTGACAAACTTTTCTGAGCCTGTCCAATATTAATTCACAAAGGTTATATGTCAAAATATAATTCACAATTTCATCATCTGATATAAGATTGGATTCGAAAATGCGTTTATAAAAAGTATTGTCTCAGTGGGTGTAGATTTTCTATTACTAACTCTAATACAGCAATAATTTTGTAAATGATACTTAGGACACAATAATTTTGTCAGACAATATTATCCCTTGATATTTTGGTGATATACCCGAGGAAGGTGGGCCCTGGCGTCAGACCTGGGCTTTGATATCTAGTGTGATGTGCTCCCACTACCCAAACATCACTATGAGGGATAGAAGATTAAGCTGGCATGTTTGTAGACACAAATAGAGGTGGTTGTAATTTCCCAGGTGAAGTACAAAAAGGCATTGGGAATTGGGATTGGCCCATGCATGATGTACAGTTGTGTCCTCTGCATGCCAGAACTGCATACCTGTGATCCTGGTAATTTGGTTTTGCTCATGCCACACACAAATCCTGTGTAAGCATATTGACCTACTCCCAGTCTTATGACAATGCTAGGCTCGGGACCTAGTCCAGAACTGGGAGGGGTACACTATCATAGTGAGAGAGGGCTCCCGTCCCTGTCACAAGTTGTATGTGTGGAGCGCAATGGTGGCAGCAGATGGTGTTAGTGAATTATAATGACTGGTTTTTTCACATGTGAGATATGAATTCACGCCTATCAGCCCAGTCATGTAAAGTTCTGCTGCTTGTGATGAACCCAGAATCATAAATATAAAATCCTTTGTGTTGAGCATCTGTATCTATGCTAGAAGCACTAGTGTGCCATGCAGTGTGTTGTGCCTGTTCATGCATGCTAGAAGCAGTAATGTGCCCGGCAGGAGTGCTGCAGGCCTGGATCAGAGTACAAGATGGGGGAGAGGTTGCTTTTCTCCAGATAGCATATAGATATTGTTGGCATCTCCTAGATGCAAGGAGGACAAGGGGGGAGAGCACAAGCTGAATCCATTGATTCTTCTGATTGACTCTGAGACTGCTACAAGGGGGGCACCCATTACCAGAGGGCGATTCCACTGGAGCTAGCTGATGGTCTAATCAGTGGGGGCCCCTAAGAGCACCAAGGCTTGCACATGAGAATCAGATACTCACGAATAATAGAATATGTAGTGACCTTCTATTTTTTAAGTGTGTAATAAAAGTACTTCTCTTTCTACAAAGAGAGGCACTGGGCTGGATATTGATTTTATTGTAATGCTTGGGGTGGTAATGAGCCTGAGTAACCCCACACTAACCTCCCTGAGAAGTCTGTGACTAGTTGCCTACCAGTGATAGTCAAGTGCGGAAAGGGTTATACTTTGCCCAGTTTTCAGAGCTATAGTAAGACCAGCCCAGTGACAGCAGAGGTGAAAGGTGAAAGGTTGCAGACAGTAGCCCCTGCCTGCCCTGTGGCCTCCCAAACAGGGTCTGACAGTAACCATCTTATGAATATGGAAAGATTAAATTTTAATTCAGAATATTGATTTCTAACAACGTAGTTGAGTTCTTGGGGAAAGTGATAGCTTTTTATCTAGGGACAATCCAAAATCCAGGACAGGGGACACCTTCAAGAAGGACTTGGAACACATTACTAAATAGCAGGAAGTGATTATTGAAGATGTCTGTTTCGGTGAGGTTCATTTTGAGCTACTTTTGTACCATCAAGCTGTTCCTTGCTAATAAGCAAGGATTTATGGAGGTAGTTGGGGATCCATTATTATCCAGTATCTGTATGATTTCAAAGTCATCAGCATTGACTTATTCTATTCCGCACAATGTGATACCTGCCAATGGATGCATGTGGTGCCTATAACAAAGTAAGGAAGAGAAAAGCACTGCAGGATCTGTACTAAAGATGAAGAGAAGGAGGCATTGTCATAAATGTTAGTGGCCTTGGAGAATTCCCTTAACCTCAGCCATAGGCAAGTCATGAAGATGAAAACATAGTTTAATATATATGGGGGGATAATCAATGTACTGTTGCTTCACTGGTGACATATAAAAAGATGCAGGAAATCTGTTCTATTGTTCTAGCATAAATCTGGTAAAGGGGTGAGGGTTTATTGTCAACCAGCTTGCTGTAAATTTGAAAATAAGTTATTGTTGTTCTGTCCCTGCTAGTTTACCATGTGAAGTGGTATATCCAGAAAACCCTAATTGGGCAATGGAAAACTTAGAGAAAATACTTCTTAGATGAGAAAGGGCATTACATTTCTCAAAAACAGCATGAGCTTGACTGTGTTGTTTTCAAAGAGTGATTATTCTGGCAATACTCAAATTTCCTTCAGACTTACTCCAGTGCCCACAGTCTTGTATTAGTTCCAGAAAAGAAGAGAACAAGCAGCCACTGTTTCTTGGATTAAGATAGTATATTTTCTTTAGTGAGACAATTCTGTCTAACATGCCAGCTACAACATCATAAAAAACGAGACCATGATGCAACTTCTGTATGAATTTTCATTTCACAGAAATGCTGAAGAGAGCATTTCTTCTTCAAAGGAGGTCCCTCGTTAAACAATATAAATATGGACTACGAACTCCCGCTCCATTATATTTCCAACTGCCTCTTATCCATCAAGTTGTGTATTTCCCCCCACTCTCTCAATGCTAAGGCCTATCATAACTGATTTCAAAGAGGCAGGCTTATTAAAAATGTGTACAACACAGTGCAGCAACTAGAGTTGCTATGCTGTCTTGTGCAGAGTGCAAAACGTATCACAAACCATATCTAAAAAGATATGGCTCTGCTGCTGTAATCACCTGTGTTGGTGCTAAAACAGGCTGCCAAGAGCCATGCACATTTCATTGCACCATAGGGCAAATGTGTGTTTGTGTGATGTCTAGCACAGGCTCTGTACCGGAAGAGTACTCATCTGTACAAAATACCATGCTTAGACTAACTTTAAAACATTCCCTATTGTATACTGCAGCACAGTTCGGATAAAATACAAGATTTCTCTACCTTAACACCTGCCTCAAGGAGGAGTAATGGGGCATATTATCAAGAACGGCGTTAAAAATTATCGCCGTTTAGCGGCAGAAAACTGCCGCTAAAGCGGTGATAATGGGCTTGATAATATGCCCTTGAGAATTCCAATAGAAGCCCAGGTTGACACCAGAACATGGGCTTCTATTGAATTCTCAAGGCATATTATCAAGTTCATTATCGCCGCTTTAGCGGCAGTTTTCTGCCGCTAAACCGGCGATAATTTTAACGCCGTTCTTGATAATATGCCCCTATGTTTTTTAGGCAGAGTCCTCGCAACCATCGTTGGTAGATAGTTCTTTGCATAACAAAACATGGGTGGTAGTGTGGGAATGCACATGTACCAACCATGGGATGTCTCCTCGATGCAGAGAAAGACAAAATTCTATTTGCTTTTCTTTAAGGCCACTTTCCACCACAAATAAAGTTTTGCACCGAAAACTAAATACTTTATCAACACTTTGCAATGTTTTGCGTCACATTTTGTGACTTTTTACTGGTTTAAAGTGTTGATAAATCTCCCCCTTAGTATTGTCTGACTCTCAACCCTGCCTACCCACACTTGCTACAGCCACTCATCAACTTCACTTATGTAGTTCCATCATGTTCTACTACCTATTAACATCCTTTTCCCTCTCACCCCATAACTCCCCTGCTTGCCACAACTGTTATATCTAACCGTACTAAATTTGCACATTTTTACTTTCCCTTGCCCCTATTGCTACATAAATAAATACAAAATAAATACTTAAATTTTCTAGAATTTAGCTTCTCCTTTCTTATACATTTCTCCAGCTGTGTACAGTCCCTTTAAAACCATCCTTCATAGGCCCCCATTATGAGTGCCCTATCCGTTTCTTGTTTCTTTGCAAACTCCAGTTTGTGCAAGGATCAGCATTACAAGTTTTGTGGCTGTTACCACATCAACCACAATTTCCCCCAGGTATATTTTGGCAAGTCAAACCTGCCAAATGTATCTGAGGAAAATGCAAATACCTTCACATGAAGCTTTTGGTGTGAAAACCACCAAATTAACATGTTATGCCCGATTTTAAAGGGTGAAACTTGTCATAGACTTCATCATCGCACCTACTAAAATTTCGACGGCCCTGGTGTCTGATTTTAAACGTGCAATAATAGTCACATCCTCTAAGGACCACTCATAATGAGAGCTAAAGGCTTTATTCAATTCTTTTTTTTACTTTATGATCCCATTAAATATCTCCCTATGTCTGACCTCTATTTGTGATAACCATTCCTCATCAGTCTCAAATTCTGCTGTCTTTCCATTGTCTTTGAATACGTCCGTTTGCTCTCGAATTACCGAATTTTGCTTCCTTCTAAAATCTCTGCTCAGAAGAGGTATAGCTACCAAAGGAGAGAGTCATTAAAAGTCAACAGGGTCTGAAGACCAGATCCTTCTCTTGGGGGCGCGTGACTCTGATATTTCTCACCCAACCAACCCCCACCCTTGTCCTATACCTCGGTCCCGCTGCTGCAATGGAGAGCAAAACCATGCACTACTGTAAAGGTCACGCTGTAGCAATTGCAAAGGGTGGAAATGTGGAACACAGTCTGTTGGATAACCAATGTATCATTTATCTGCCATTGGAGCATATGAGGAGCCTCTATAAATGAACAAGGCTTGTGTGGGAAGGACAGATACAGCTAAACAGAAGACTGTGCAAAGAGAGACAGGCAAAGAAAAAAGTGAGACAAAAGAAAGAAAGGTTAAAAAATAATCATGAGAATTAAAAAGATACCTAGAAGATGCATAAAAAGGAATTAAGCTAGACAAGCCCGGCATAAAAATAGAGAAAATGGCAGATAGGAAAAGAAATCAACAGAAAACACAATTTTAAATGGAGTTAAAAATGCAAAGTGATAGGGAGTGAAAGGAATTAAGCTAAAGCTGAAAATAATTAGGGAACATTAAAGATAATAAAAAGAGAACGAAATTTGCATTAAAATAAACAAATATTAAAAGGCCAGAAAGGAGAAATTGCAGAGGAAAAAGACAAGTACATAAAAAATTAGAAAACAATAAATATTGAAATCATACAGAAAAATAAAGAAGCTATGCTTGTTACAGGTTAGAATGTGAATGGCACAACGATGGATGTTAGCTAGGTTAAATCTGGTGTTGGAGAAGATTTTTATTATTTAGGCATTCAGTTTGACAGAAAAATAGGTGTTCTCTGTTGCTCCTAAAGAGCAGAAGGTTGTAGAGTCCAAGACATGGCGGACATGGAAAAACGGAATTGCTATTATTATGGTCCGTCATCACTCACATTGACTTTCACAACCAATGGGAAAGCGCACAGAGACATTTAAACGAGGGCATTGTGACTTCACACGCAAAAGGCATTGATAAAGGCGTGTTGCCGAAACCGGTCTGTAGGAGAGTAGGATCTGCCTCTTATGTTGCCCCCACTTTTTTTTCTGATGTTTACACTGGTTTCTGGCTATAGTCTGGCTGGGTCCCTGCCAATCAGGGCCCCAGCCTCTCTGTTCTCTCTAAATGACTTGGAGTGCACTCTAGGTGCACTAGTGATTGGATACTGTGGAACCTTATGAGTCCCTAGTATATGGTACCTTAGGTACCAAGGGCATAGGTACTTCACAGGCCTACCAGGGGCTGAAGCATGTATTATGCCACCCCTGGGAAGCAGACTAAATCTGACACCACAGGCCTGCTACTGCAGCCTGGGTGAGGTGGTGCTAGCATCTCCTCACTGAGATATAGGTTTCCTATATCTCTCCTGCACACACATTTAAACCTATCAGTCACCCCTAAGGCAGGCCCTATCAATCCTGAGGGCAGGGTGCTTGGTTCCTATGTGAGAGGGTGCCTCTGCCTGAGCAGGGCCCCTCTGCAGCTCTCAGAGTCCATTCTCTGGGGCTGTTTGTGGATGCGGTTAAACCATATACTCTTAAGTGCATTATATCCTCGCGGTAGAATGCTAACTTTGGAATGGCTGCATCGAAACATGTCGTGTTTGGTGTCAAACATCTTGGAATTCTACCCCCCCGCCAGTTCTGGCGGCGGGGGTAGCATTCCACCCTTCTAGAGGGATAGACATGTACCTACTGTGGGAACGCGGTAGAATCCTGCAGAGCCCTGGCATCACAAAATGGATGCCACCAGTCACAGACACTGGGCTGCCGTCCTGCTGATGACCAAAACTCGCAGTGGAGGAAGCCCAACAATAGGTATCCTGTCACAGGAGGGTGTGACCACCTTCCAGACAGGGTTTAGTGTATTGGGGCTGGGTAGGTGCACTCTTAGAGTGCTTTGAAGTCCTGCACTGGGGGAGCAGAAGGCTCCTCTGTGCATATGCCAGTTCAAACCAGCTCAGGGGCTACCTGTCCCTGCTCTGGTGCGAAACTGGACAAAGGGAAGTGGGTGTAGCCACCCACTCCCCTGACCCTCCCATAGGTGGGGTCTTAGAGCTAGTCCCTCCCTTCTTTACAGTATAAGATAGGGAACCCTTGAACTTGATAGTTAGATATCCCTGGACGATGCTCTGAAGAAGAATCCTGGACCTTCGACGTTCCACTACCTTTGGAAGACTGAAGAATCTCCCTTGGAGTCAAGGAGTGACTCCCCTGCTTGGCGGGCACCAAAAACTACAAACGACGGTCGCAAACTATGCCGCTCCCGCCAGAGTCCGAAGTCCCTGCAGCCCAGGAAGTGGATTTCCTGACTTCGCAAAGGCCATCGTGAGTCCCCAGTGAAGCTGAGGCCAGTGGACTCCAAGAGTGATGAGGAACCGTGACCCCTGGGTACCGTGCACTATTGTCGAGTGCAGCCCCTTCACAATATGCTACGAATGTGTGCTTTGGACCACGTGTGGTCCTAGCCTCCAGCAAGAAACCATCCGAAGATCAGAGGCCTACCATGTCCCGAGTGACCGTGGGCCCCTGTTGAGCGAATCCTCCTGAGGCGTCTTCGCGATCCCTTGCCAGCCGGCTTGTGGGTCCCCTGAAGGCTTTCCTACAGAACCAAAGGGCTCCCCTGGTTG
Organism: Calotriton arnoldi; assembly: GCA_963921515.1. Lineage (NCBI taxonomy): Eukaryota > Metazoa > Chordata > Amphibia > Caudata > Salamandridae > Calotriton > Calotriton arnoldi. Next base: position 893,576 of record CAWUFW010006625.1, on the reverse strand, counting down.
CTCCAGGCCTGTCCTGACTTACCTTCGCTGGGTGAGTCCCTCAGACCTTGCTGGTCTGTGCCATTACCTTTTTACACTTTCCCAGAGACTTGCTGTTACCAAGGCTTGTTGGCTCCAATCGAGTCGCCAACACCGCAGAAAGCTGCAAACATCATGGCACACGCCGAATCAAGCATCTGGTCATCGTCGACGCCTCCTGGACTTCGTGGCTGAAGAGTCAAGGCACCTGTGAATGACTTGAATCTTGCGACGACGGTGGGCATCCATCTTCCTTGCCCCGAGTCACTGCCCAGTGACTTTGAACACTGTCCCCTCTGCTTTCAGGTCTTCCATCTTCTGAATCCAGGCTTGGATTCCGCCGGACACTTCTTCGGACTTCACAAGCAGCAAGTCTTCATTGTCCTCCATTGAAAACAACGCCGCGACCCGACACCAAAGGACACCTATGCACCCGGCTTCCCTGGGTGAGGTAACTCCAGCACTATGGTGCTCCTGTGGGTGTTGGCCCTAGAACTACTTACCCTGTAATTGACTTGCTTGTAGCTACCCTAGAAGTGCCCTGAAACTCTTACTTTCCAAGTGCGACTATCGCGCTGACTTGTACAGGGTTCGCGTCTGTGTTAAAACACATCGCGTCCAACTCCCTTGCAACTCTATCTGTAACCGCGTCCTTCGACTCGTACAAGGACCGATCGGTGTGTTCGCCTCGAACACGCAAGGGACCTTTAACATTGAAATCTCAATCGCGTCTGTTCGCATAGACTCATACAGGACTCGCACCGGTGCCAGGACACCGCGTCCGTCCCCTGTGGGTCTCCTACAACTACCTGGGGTGGTTCTTGGGGTCCCTCGATTCTAGATGCCCTAGACCTAGGTCTAGCCAAACTAAGATTGTGATATTTGATTGTGCTAACTTATTTTGATAACATTTGATTTGTACATATGTTCCTGACTTCTAATCTCATAAAGAGATTAGTAGAGAGTTGTTTATTAATAAATACATATATATTAGATATATATACCTGTGTGGTGTCTTTTCATTTGGTGATTCAAGAGATTGCGTGGTAAAACAAGCTGCTTTACATTCCTCCAAGACTTAGCCTGAAGGCTGCTCTCCACAGCTACCACTAGGATAGCTTTCTATAAAGGTTGTCTTAAACCTACCAACCATAAGAGTCGAATTGTTCTGGTACAAGGTGTCCACTTTAATTAGTGAACAGCATATACCAGGCCAACTTCTCACATTGGTGGGCAGCGTGTGGGATTCCAGCTTGCTATTGTTTTACCAGAAAATCTCTATTTGAATTACTAACTGAAAACCACTATAGGTACTCAAGGTACATATAAAGTCAAGCTTAGTATCACTAAGTTCTACTGAACTGAGAGCTGTGTGCCAAGGGATAGCACACCCTTTCTACAGCTCAAGCTAGTATCAGTAGGCCACAAACTAGTGTAGGTAGTACAACACTGCACAACACTAGAATGTCCTTAAAGGGTGGACCCAGTGGATCCACTCAGCCTCAGTATAAGGACATGGCTTTCTCTGACTTGAGAGCCATGTGTGCTGCAAGGCACCTGAAGCTAGGACAGAGTCCCTCCACACTACACCTGATAGATCTGCTGACAGCAGATGATCTTAGATTGGCTCTAGGAGCTAATGGGTCTGAATCAGGGGGTGGGTCAATTACAGTGTCTGGGTCAGATGATGAAAATCAGAATGACCAAGACTCTGTGATTGAAGGGCCAGGCTCCAAGGGGCCTGAAAAGGACAGAGGAATTCTCCCTAAGAGAACTGACAGAGTGGATGAGAGGCATAGGTCCCCTTCCAGGGAATCTGACCACTCTTATCACTCTGGCAGAGAATTTGTCCAGCAGAGGAACTCATACTTTCCCATAAGAGAGAGCTCCTCTGACAGAATGTGCAAACTGCTGCAGTATGAGGAAGCAAGAGTTGCCCTAAGAACCAAGCAGTTGGCACTGGATAGAGAAGCCCTGGAGATCCAGAGAGCTTCTAGAAGAGAGGGGTTAGAACCCCTTGGTGGCAGCAACAGTGTCCCTAGAGGCAGAGAATATATTCCAGACCATAGGAACCTGAGCAAGGTTGTTCCTCCCTACCAGAGTGGGGATGATATCCACAAGTGGATAACTGCTATGGAGAGGGCCTGTAGAGTACAGCAGGTCCCCCAAAAGCAGTGGGCAGCAATCTTGTGGCTCTCCTTTTCAGATAAAGGTAGAGACAAGCTCCTCACTGTTAGAGAAGAGGATGCTGATGATTATGAAGTCCTGAAGAGTGCACTGATAGATGGGTTTGGCTTAACCACTGAGCAGTACAGGTTGAAGTTCAGAGACACCCAGAAGGCACAGACTCAGGACTGGACTGACTTTGTAGATAGTGCAACCAAGGCTCTGGAGGGTTGGCTGGTTGGCAGTAGGGTTACTGATTTCAAGGGATTGTATAATCTGACGATGAGAGAACAGATCCTTAATAATTGCCAGAACCAGTTGTTGCATCAATACCTGGTGGACTCAGATCTGACCTCTCCCCAAGAATTGGGAAAGAAGGCAAACAAGTGGGTCAGAACCAGGGTGAGGCAGAAAACCCAGAACCAAGGGGGTGACACCAAGAAGCAGGATCCTAAGGGCTCTGAGAAAGGTGGGGATAAGTCAAAAGACCAGAAGTCTTCACAAGGGCCCCAACAATCTGCATCTGGTGGGGAGACACAATCCAACAAGGGAAAAGGCCAAAAGAAGCCCTGGTGCAAATTCTGTAAACAGAAAGGGCACTGGACTTCTGATTGTAACAAGTCCAAAGACCAAACCTCCACCACTCCTGCCCCTAAGGCAACTGTTCCCCCTAGCTCAGCTACTGGTGGAGGTAGTACTCAGAATAAGGGTGTAGTAGGGTTGACCCTGGGTTCTGAAGTGGACTCTGACCTAGTCAGAGTGCCCACTCAGGCAATGCTGATTTGTGATGGAGACCTTGATATGTCCTTCCTAGTAAGCCCCAGTAATCTGGGCAAATACAAACAGCAGCCTGTAATAAATGGCAAACAGGCTTTGGCATTTAGGGACACAGGTGCTAGTGTCACCATGGTGGCAGAGGATCTTGTGGACCCTGGACAGATCATCCTGGGCGAAATGTACCAGGTGACCAATGCAAGCAATGTCAGGACCAACCATAGTCTGGCAGTTGTGAATTTCTCCTGGGGAGGGGTAACTGGCCTCAAGAAGTTTGTAGTCAGTGCAGACCTCCCTGTAGAATGTCTATTGGGCAATGATCTAGAGACTTCAGCCTGGCCTGAAGTAGAGTTATGGACTCATGCTGAGATGTTGGGCATCCCTGCAGAGGTATTTGCTGTGACCAGGTCACAAGCAAGAATGCATAACACTGAACCAGCTCTGGATCCTGGAACAATGGACCAGATGCTTCCCAAGAGGAGGAGAAGTAGGGTAAAGGCAGTGCCTTCCCCTCTGTCTCAGATCACAGATTCACCTCCAGAGGGAGGTGAAGCAGATCCTGAAGAAGGAACTGCCCCAGAGGGACTTGAGCCTGATCAGGTTGAGTTCTTGGGGGCAGGAGGCCCTTCTAGGGAAGATCTGAGTAAGGAGCAACAGTGCTGCCCCTCTCTTGAACCCCTCAGACAGCAGGCTGCTGCTGAGGCTGCTGGGAGTGCTAGTGGGTCCCATAAAGTTTATTGGGATGAGGGACTCCTATATTCTGAGGGTAGAGACCCAGCCCCTGGAGCCACCAGGAGGTTGGTAATACCTCAGAAGTTTAGGGGTTCCTCTTGACCCTAGCACATGACATCCCTTTAGCAGGACACTTGGGCCAAAACAAGACCTGGGACAGGCTTGTTCCACATTTTCATTGGCCACATATGTCAGAGGACACAAAGGAGTTTTGTCGCTCCTGTGTCACATGCCAAGCCAGTGGTAAGGCAGGTGGCACAACAAAGGCCCCCTGATACCACTACCTGTGGTGGGGGTACCCTTTGAAAGGGTAGGGATTGACATTGTTGGTCCCCTTGACCCTCAAACTGCATCTGGGCACAGGTTTATCCTGGTGGTAGTGGATCATGCCACCAGGTACCCAGAAGCAATTCCTCTGAGGACCACCACAGCCCCTGTGGTGGCAAGAGCCCTCATTGGAGTTTTCTCCAGAGTGGGTTTCCCAAAGGAGGTCATATCTGACAGAGGTACAAACTTCATGTCAGGATATCTGAAAGCAATGTGGAAGGACTGTGGTGTAACTTATAAGTTCACCACCCCCTATCACCCACAATGCAATGGGTTGGTTGAACGTTTCAACAAAACCCTGAAAGGAATGATTAAAGGACTCCCAGAGAAGCTTAGGCGGAAATGGGACCTTCTTCTTCCTTGCCTGTTATTTGCATACAGAGAAGTCCCACAGAAGGGGGTTGGTTACAGCCCATTTGAGCTTCTGTTTGGGCACCCTGTAAGAGGTCCATTGTGTTTGGTTAAAGAGGGCTGGGAGTTACCTCTCAAACCCCCAAACAGGATGTGATGGACTATGTACTTGGTCTCCGCTCCCGGATGGCCGAATACATGAAAAAGGCAACCAAAAACCTGGAGGCCAGCCAAGAATTGCAAAAGCTTGGCATGACCAAAGGCTGTGCTGACTGTGTACCAGCCAGGACAGAAAGTGTGGGTGTTGGAGCCTGTGGCCCCAGCAGCCCTCCAGGACAAGTGGAGTGGCCCCCATACAATAGTTGAACAGAAGGGAGAAGTCACCTATCTGGTGAATCTTGGAACTCCAAGGAGCCCCCTGAGGGTGCTCCATGTCAACAGATTAAAGCCATATGTTGACAGGGCTGACATGGGTTTGCTCATGGCAACTGATGAGGACCAGGAGGAGGAGAGTGACCCTCTCCCTGACCTGCTCTCTCAGAACCCTGATGATGGGTCAGTAGATGGTGTTGCTTTGGCAAGCAGCCTCACTGACCATCAGCAAACTGAGTGCAGACAAGTTCTGCAACAGTATAGACATATGTTTAGCCTGACCCCTAGTCAGACTACCTGGTGCACCCATTAGGTGGACACTGGAGACAGTCTGCCTGTCAAGAGTAAAATCTACAGGCAACCTGACCATGTCAGGGACTGTATCAGGACTGAAGTCCAGAAAATGTTGGAGCTAGGTGTAATTGAGCCTTCAGATAGCCCTTGGGCTAGCCCAGTATTCCTGGTACCCAAGCCTCATACCCAGGGTGGTAAGAAAGAAATTAGGTTTTGTGTAGACTACAGAGGCCTCAATGCAGTCACTAGGACTGATGCCTATCTCATACCAAGGGCAGATGAGCTGATTGATACTTTGGCCTCAGCCAAGTATCTAAGTACATTTGACCTAACAGCTGGCTACTGGCAGATCAGATTAGCTGATGATGCAAAAACCAAAACAGCATTTTCGACCCCTAGTGGGCACTACCACTTTGTGGTGATGCCCTTTAGATTGAAAAATGCACCTGCCACTTTTCAGAGGTTGGTGAATAAAGTTCTGGCAGGGATGGAAACTTATTGCTCAGCTTATCTAGATGATATTGCTGTCTTTAGTTCCTCCTGGCAGGATCACCTGGTCCACCTCAGAAATGTTTTGGAGGCTCTGCAGAAAGCAGGCCTCACTATCAAGGCCACTAAGTGCCAGATAGGGCAGAGTCAGGTTGTGTACCTGGGCCACCTTGTAGGTGGAGGCCAGGTTCAGCCTTTACAGAGCAAAATCCAAACCATAATGGAATGGGTTGCTCCAACCACCCAGACACAGGTGAGAGCCTTCTTAGGCCTGACTGGGTACTATAGGAGGTTTGTCAAGGGATATGGATCTATAGTGACCCCCTTGAATGATCTGACCTCAAAGAAAATGCCAAAAGGTTCAGTAGACAGCTAGCTGTCAGAAGGCATTTGAAGACCTAAAGCAGGCCATGTGCACTGCCCCCATCTTACAGAGTCCAGACTACACCAAAAAGTTCATTGTCCAAACAGATGCTTCTGAGCTGGGTGTGGGAGCTGTACTGTCTCAACTGAATGATGAAGGTCAAGACCAGCCAGTAGCTTTTATTAGCAGAAGGCTGACCCCTAGAGAGAAACGTTGGTCAGCTATAGAGAGGGAGGCCTTTGCTGTGGTGTGGGCCCTGAAGAAGCTGAGGCCATACTTGTTTGGCACTCACTTCATAGTTCAGACTGACCACAAGCCCCTCCTATGGCTTAAACAGATGAAAGGTGAAAACCCAAAACTTTTGAGGTGGTCCATTTCCCTACAGGGGATGGACTATACAGTGGAACATAGACCTGGGACCCAGCATGCCAATGCAGATGGACTCTCAAGGTATTTCCACTTAGAACACGAAGACTTAACTGGTCAAGGTTAGTTTAGTGTCCCTGCGTTTGGGGGGGGTTGTGTAGGAGAGTAGGATCTGCCTCTTATGTTGCCCCCACTTTTTTTTCTGATGTTTACACTGGTTTCTGGCTATAGTCTGGCGGGGTCCCTGCCAATCAGGGCCCCAGCCTCTCTTTTCTCTCTAAATGACTTGGAGTGCACTCTAGGTGCACTAGTGATTGAATACTGTGGTACCTTATGAGTCCCTAGTATATGGTACCTTAGGTACCAAGGGCATAGGTACTTCACAGGCCTACCAGGGGCTGAAGCATGTATTATGCCACCCCTGGGAAGCAGACTAAATCTGACACCACAGGCCTGCTACTGCAGCCTGGGTGAGGTGGTGCTAGCACTCCTCACTGAGATATAGGTTTCCTATATCTCTCCTGCACACACATTTAAACCTACCAGTCACCCCTAAGGCAGGCCCTATCAATCCTGAGGGCAGGGTGCTTGGTTCCTATGTGAGAGGGTGCCTCTGCCTGAGCAGGGCCCCTCTGCAGCTCTCAGAGTCCATTCTCTGGGGCTGTTTGTGGATGCGGTTAAACCATATACTCTTAAGTGCATTATATCCTCGCGGTAGAATGCTAACTTTGGAATGGCTGCATCGAAACATGTCGTGTTTGGTGTCAAACATCTTGGAATACTACCCCCCGCCAGTTCTGGCGGCGGGGGTAGCATTCCACCCTTCTAGAGGGATAGACATGTACCTACTGTGGGAACGCGGTAGAATCCTGCAGAGCCCTGGCATCACAAAATGGATGCCACCAGTCACAGACACTGGGCTGCCCTCCTGCTGATGACCCTAACTCGCAGTGGAGGAAGCCCAACAATAGGTATCCTGTCACAGGAGGGTGTGACCACCTTCCAGACAGGGTTTAGTGTATTGGGGCTGGGTGGGTGCACTCTTAGAGTGCTTTGAAGTCCTGCACTGGGGGAGCAGAAGGCTCCTCTGTGCATATGCCAGTTCAAACCAGCTCAGGGCCTACCTGTCCCGGCTCTGGCGCGAAACTGGACAAAGGGAAGTGGGTGTAGCCACCCACTCCCCTGACCCTCCCATAGGTGGGGTCTTAGAGCTAGTCCCTCCCTTCTTTACAGTATAAGATAGGGAACCCTTGAACTTGATAGTTAGATATCCCTGGACGACGCTCTGAAGAAGAATCCTGGACCTTCGACGTTCCACTACCTTTGGAAGACTGAAGAATCTCCCTTGGAGTCAAGGAGTGACTCCCCTGCGTGGCAGGCACCAAAAACTACAAACGACAGTCGCAAACTATGCCGCTCCCGCCGGAGTCCGAAGTCCCTGTAGCCCAGGAAGTAGATTTCCTGACTTCTCAAAGGCCATCGTGAGTCCCCAGTGAAGCTGAGGCCAGTGGACCCCAAGAGTTATGAGGAACCGCGACCCCTGGGTACCGTGCACTATTGTCGAGTGCAACCCCTTCACAACATGCTACGAATGTGTGCTTTCGACCACGTGTGGTCCTAGCCTCCAGCAGGAATCCCTTCCAAAGATCAGAGGCCTACCACGTCCCGAGTGACCGTGAGCCCCTGTTGAGCGAATCCTCCCGAGGCGTCTTTGTGATCCCTTGCCAGCCGGCTTGTGGGTCCCCTGAAGGCTTTCCTACAGAACCAAAGGGCTCTTCTGGTTGCTCCAGGCCTGCCCTAACTTACCTTCGCTGGGTGAGTCCCTCAGACCTTGCTGGTCTGCGCCATTGCCTTTTTACACTTTCCCCAAGACTTGCTGTTACCAAGGCTTGTTGGCTCCAATTGAGTTGCCAACACCGCAGTAAGCTTCAGACATCGTGGGGCACGCTGAATCCAGTTCCTGGTTGTCGTCGACGCCTCCTGGACCTCGTGGCTGAAGAGTCAAGGCACCCGTGAATGACCTGAATCTTGCGACGACGGTGGGCATCCATCTTCCTTGCCCCGAGTCACTGCCCAGTGACTTTGAACACTGTCCCCTCTGCTTTCAGGTCTTCCATCTTCTGAATCCAGGCTTGGATTCCGCCGGACACTTCTTCGGACTTCACAAGCAGCAAGTCTTCATTGTCCTCCATTGAAAACGACGCCGCGACCCGACACGAAAGGACACCTATGCACCCGGCTTCCCTGGGTGAGGTAACTCCAGCACTACAGTGCTCCTGTGGGTGTTGGCCCTAGAACTACTTACCCTGTAAGTGACTTGCTTGTAGCTACCCTAGAAGTGCCCTGAAACTCTTACTTTCCAAGTGCGACTATCGCGCTGACTCGTACAGGGTTCGCGTCTGTGTTAAAACACATCGCGTCCAACTCCCTTGCAACTCTATCTGTAACCGCGTCCTTCGACTCGTACAAGGACCGATCGGTGTGTTCACCTCGAACACGCAAGGGACCTTTAACATTGAAATCTCAATCGCGTCTGTTCGCATAGACTCGTACAGGACTCGCACCGGTGCCAGGACACCGCGTCCGTCCCCTGTGGGTCTCCTACAACTACCTGGGGTGGTTCTTGGGGGTCCCTCGATTCTAGATGCCCTAGACCTAGGTCTAGCCAAACTAAGATTGTGATATTTGATTGTGTTAACTTATTTTGATAACATTTGATTTGTACATATGTTCCTGACTTCTAATCTCATAAAGAGATTAGTAGAGAGTTGTTTATTAATAAATACATATATATTTGATATATATACCTGTGTGGTATCTTTTCATTTGGTGATTCAAGAGATTGCGTGGTAAAACAAGCTGCTTTACATTCCTCCAAGACTTAGCCTGAAGGCTGCTCTCCACAGCTACCACTAGGATAGCTTTCTATAAAGGTTGTCTTAAACCTACCAACCATAAGAGTCGAATTGTTCTGGTGCAAGGTGTCCACTTTAATTAGTGAACAGCATATACCAGGCCAACTTCTCACACGGTCTGCCTGCGATTAAAATAAAAATGATTGAAGGATATGAAGTCCGTGGAGTGCGTTTAATTCCTGAAGGGAAATTGGTGAATAAGATATATATTTATATACATGTATGTATGTATTATTTATTGATTTCTTTTTATTGAAGAGATCCTGGTAGAGAGCGGGGGTTTGTCAGAGGAGGCAACCAACACTAACATCCTTCCCTATGAAGGTACTCTGTGACATTCCATGTAACAAAACACATATCTGTAGGTTTTAATACAAAGAAATAACAATGAACCCTTAAATGCCTATTGAGTATAACATATGCTTTACACAATCAATATGTCAGGCCTACTGCATTTATCATTACTTTTGATAATAAACATATCATACCTGTGGCATCAGATTTTTTTTTATAGTTAGCCAATCAGGCCTCCTGCTGTTATCAGTGGCTTGTCACCATAACCAACAGAAGCCTTCTGTACTGAGCTTAATCTTTCCCCCAAGGCAAACTTCAAGCACACAGTCATAAAATGACATTGAATACAAAATTAGAGTTGGGCAAGCAGAATATTATCTCCTAAAACAGCCTTGCAGGTATTATATTACTGCATATCTTTCATACCCACTGTTTTTTTAAAGGCTCACATACACCTAAACCCTCCTTACTACGGAAATCTGTGAGGTTGCATGTAACAAAACGTCTGTCTCTAGTGTTTAGCACAGTGTCATTATAATCTATCCTTAAAAGCCTATTGTCTTTAACACATGCGTTTCACTATAAGTAGGTCAGGCCCCCTCACTTTGTTCTAACTTTTCAATAAGAAAGAGATCAATCCTATGAAATCTGGCATGACTTTTCCAAATGAACTGACAAACTATTCCCTTTACCATTGGCTTTACATTTCACTCAACATGGGCCTGCTGAAGTTCACATAAACTGGCAACCATTATACATACATTCATAACATTACAAATATGCAGAAAAATACATCTGGCAAAACAATGTACAACCCCTTTAAACAGGACCTTACAAGACTCAACTCTGTGAAAACCCCCAAGATTTCTCAGAGAGGGTGGCCAACTCCAAAATCGTTGTCTACTGTGGTAAATGTGAGATTACGTGAAACAAAATGCCTGTCTATAGCCTGTAATACAATGTGATAACAACACACTGTAAAGACTTGCTGGCTTTAACAAATGGTTTTGACAATCAATAAGCTAGACCAACTGCCTTTGGAATAACGTTTCATAATAATCAGAATAGACTGATGGCATGGGATATAATGTTTCACACTGCACACTTTAGCTTGTCGCCATGATCAATTTAGGCCTACAGTTTTGAGTGCAAGCTTTACCACAAGGCAAACATCAGACACACATTACAGTTGGCTAAGCAAAATACTATCTCTCCTAATAGGTCCTATCAAGGACTCTCACAGAGCAAGTCTTCTATATCCAGAATGAAAAAAAAAAAAACTTTATTAAGTTATTCTTTTTTTAAAATTGTCTTTATTAGTTTTTCAGGTATAACAAACAGACAACAGTAGCAAGCTGTTAAGGATCACATCACCATGCATGCTGTAAGATTAAATAAAAATAAGAAAAAGAATGGAATAACATCAGAAATAGCATTATTACAACATTTTGTAGGAGCATAGCGTGTATTGACGGAACACATGTGGTAGCATATCAATAATAATAGAGAAGTGGGATACTGGGTTTTAAGCAGTAGAGCCATGTTCAAGAGTATGAAGGTATTCATGGAAGGGCTGACAAATATCCTTAGGCCGGGATGTAAATGGTTGAAGAAGAGCATAGTCTTCACTAACGCTTTCACAATATGTCATGCTTTTAGGGCAGTTTGAGGGAGTGGGTGGTCTGCTACTTCCCCAATGAAGCAGAATCTCCCTTTTAGCCAATAAAAAGGCCAATGAAATGAGTCTGCGCGTAGAGCGTGGTATGTCCCTAGAGCATCCTAAAAGAGCAATCAGAGGATCCGGTGGGAGCTCATTGTCATTCATGGAGGAAACGTGTGTGAAAACAGAAGCCCAGTATGTAGAAATCACTAGGCACGTCTGTGTGAGATGTATCAAGTCAACTCCCGGAGAGTGACACTTCAGGCAGCAGTCAGACTTGGTTGGATCAAATTTTATAGTGTCCAGCGGGGAGAGGCAGATATGGTGGAGGAATTTTTAAATGCAAGAGTTTATGCCTGTGGTTAATTGAAATGCACTGAATCTGTGATCAGCAGTATGACCATATCTTGTCTGTGAAAGGGATTACGAAGTCCCCCGCCCACACCTCTCGTACACGATGTAGTCACCTGTTTCATGGTAAGACTCAGACGGTATAGTCTAGAGGTCATACAGTCACCATCTGCATTGGACACAACTAGCCTTAAGGGGGGAAAATTCTCAGGAGGTAATGAATATGTGGGGAGGAGGGACCGTAAAGTATTATGCAGATTGCGAAAAAATGAAGAGATCCATATATGAAACATTTTGCGAGTGAGGGTCATCAGGCAGTTGTACAACATGGCCAGCAGGGAAAAGATCCCCCATAGTAAATAAATTGTGATGACTGAGTGTGTGTTGCACTAATTTTTCCCGCTTAAGTGGGAGCCACGGATTATCATGAAGTGGGAGGACAGACGAATAAAGAGGGCCACGACCAAGCGTCTGTGGTAGTCTACGCCATGCCCAGCAGGTTGTGGAAACAGTTTGAACATCAGTGGCATCTAGTGGGGTGCCATTTGGCAGGATATTGGAATGTAGAAGGCCGTCTAGTTGAACCTGCTCAGGCCTCAAGTAATGGATGCGAGCATCAGGGTGGTACTAACATTTTGTGTATTGACACTGGGCTGCAAGATAGTGAAGATGAAGGTCTGTTACTCCAAGACCTCCACGATCGTAAGGGAGGGTGAGATTATCCCAGTGGACACGGGGCGGCATCCTGCGCAAATCAGACTTAAGAGGAGGCTACACAATGAATGAAAGAAAGGCAGTGATAGTGGGATGGGGATATTTAAGAAAAGATACAAGAAACGGTGTAGCACAACCATCTTAATAATTGCCACACGTCCACCCATAGAGAGGGGTAGTTTAACTAAACATTCAGCCAGTGCCAGACCATAGATAAGTTGTATAATTTGGTCCTTGTCTCTGTGGAGCTGGATGCCAAGATATTTGGAACAATACGTAGTCCATTTGAAAGGATATTCTGCAGGAGGCAGCTGTGTAGTGTCTGTTAACAAAAATAGTTCTCATTTGGCCCAATTGATCTGGAGTCCAGAAAGATTACCGTAACAAACGATTTCCTGCATGAGGGTTGAGAGGTTATCCGATAGGTGCTGAATAAATTAAATAACATCATTAGCGTGTCAAGAAAGCAGTAAAGGACCATGAGTAAGCAGTAAACCTCGATGTGCATGGAGGTCTTGCAAATATCTGACTAAAGGGTCCATTGCTTTAATGAAAAGGAAGGGAGATAGGGCAGCCTTGTCAGGTCCCTCGTGAAATAAGAAACGGTACAGTAAGTGAACTATTGACTCGTATTCAGGCCACGGGTTAGAGTATAAGAGGTTAATTAGAGATATGAAAAGAGAAGGAATTCCAAGCTTACCCAGAACAGCATGCATAAGGCCACTCAAGGGAGTCAAACGCTTTTTCAGCATCCAACAAGGCCACAACTGCAGGAGTAGTTGGTGAAACTTTATTGAGTACAGCACAAATGGTGCATAGATTGAAGGAGGTAAATCAGTGGGGAACGAAAGCGGGTTGGACAGGTGAGATGATCTGTTCCATCAGCAATGACAGTCTGGTAGCAAGAACTTCAGCTAAGGTCCTATTATCTAGGTTCAAGAGAGAGAGGGGACAGTAGGAAGCACACAGGCATGGATCTTTACCTGATTTTAACAATAGTGTGAGAACAGACTTGCGGAGCGAGGGTGGGCACTGTACCAGTAGTCAGGGACTCGTTACATAATGCCAATAGATGGGAGCCAATTGCTGCTTGAAAGCCTTGTAAAAGGCCCTTGTTAGACCATCAAGGCCCGGTGCTTTAGAACCATTTAGGGCGTCAATAGCCTGTGTCACCTCCTCCAACTTAATTGGTTCACTAAGGAACTGACGTTGACCATCCATAAACCAAACCATTGCGACTCACTCAATATAAGAGGAGATCTCTGAGGGGACGTCTGGCACTTGGGAGGCATAGAGACGTTGATAATACTGTTGAATCTCTGTCATAATGTCCTCTCTGCCCACAATTCACAGCCCCGAGTTTGTCAGTAGTTCAGTAATATAACTATACAGGCCGTTTGGACATAACAGGTGAGCGAGGGTGTGACCAGGACGATTACCCTCCCTGTAGCGTTGGGCTCTAGCGCGTGTTTCCCTAGATAAGCAACCTCCCTATCTGCAAAGTTGCGGAACTTTGTCAACAATATGGAACGTTGATGTAATTGAGAGTCCCCACCAGCCGCAGCAGCACAATCAATGTCTTGCAGTTCTTTCTCGATGCGCTGTAGTTGAGTACGGATGTCGCAAAGGATATATCAGTATGTTTGGAAATGCACACTCTGCAAATATAGGCTTTGAAGGCCTACCAAAGTGTGGCCTGGGTTGAAACAGTACTCGTGTTCAACGTAAAATACTCAGTAACGGATTCAAGAAGTTTGCTCCGGAACATTGGAGGCGAGGCAGAGCAGTGCACACGAGGCCTGAATGTGCTGTAGCTCCAAGGGGAGCACCGGGTGGGGCAGGCCGGGGCAGCAGGCCGGTTGTCCTAACCTATGAGTCAGCCGGTGTATGGCACCAGTAGGCGTGGCCCCGCAGAGGCGAGGGAGCACTTACTGCATCAGCCGGCAGTTACAGAAAGGTCCCCACCTCAATGCACAGCAGATCCAAGCCCACATACAAACACAGGATACCTGTGTCAATATCCAGAGAGCCGAGAGGCCGCCGTCCCAGCAGCCGGCCACAGCAGCGTGTGTCCGTGGCCGCAGCTGCAGAGCCGGTCATGTATAGCCGTGAGTGCTGAGCAGAGTCACCAGTAAAGGGCAGTCGGAGCCGCCGGGTCTGGAACAGCCTGGGGGGTTCAGCATGTGATATAGGGGCTCCAAACACCCACCGCAGTGAGGGTTGATGTACTGTGCAGTCCCGGTGAGGTGGGCCAACCTCGGCTTCAGGCTCAACCGCAGCCCCTGTTGCCGTAGGGCCTCTGAGACTGTGCCAGGTTGCACAGGCAGTCGAGGAAAGGAGTAGCGGCCAGTGGCCATCATTTTGCCCAGAGAAAGTACCCTCAGCAGGTCAGGACCTCAAATGCAGCATCGAAATGGATTCTCTGCGCAGGAGGAGATGGTGGCAGTGATTTCACAAGTTAAGGCCACTACTGCCGGAGCTTCACAAAATAGAGGCCATCTTGACAGCGGTCGTGGCCACGCCCCCATTAAGGTTATTGTACCTAGGGGTGAGCGAAGGTTGCTGTGTTCCAGTCCACGGAATTCCATAGAGTGACAAGAAAACTCTGCGATCTCCGCCTAACTCTGCACAAGAAGGGGAAGTTTTGCTCGGCCACCCGTTCATGCTGATTGGTGTGATTAGCGCACTCCATGTAGCAACGCATGTGCAAACGGTACCACGCGGTCGCTCCCGAGAGTGGACATTTTGTTTCCCCTATTCTGTGCATGGTTCTGTGCCTACTTCTCAATCCTAACTATATCTTTGCCATCCTAACTATATTTAACTCATCCTTCCCTGTTTTACATTTATTTCCTTAGTGTTGGGTATTTGTGATGGCGTATTTTACATTTTTGCCTCTTTTTTTAATTTTCTGTGACTTTTTTGTCCCTTTATTAGTTTTCCCCTAACTTTCCCAAACTTCCTAATTTCTCCCTCTGTAGTCTATTCCTTCTCTTCCTCCTGTCCTCATTTTTTTCATATTCACCCAGTGCCATGTCAGAGCATGGGAGAAGCAGAGGCAGTGCAGGGGGCGCAGCAAACTGCGCACCTTGTGGGCACTGGCACCTCCAGGGGGTGTAGTCTTGTGCCATTTTTAGCAAGGAGGAGGTGGCTGCACTCATTTTTTTTGTACAGCAGGTGATGCACCGCTGGGCCGACATCCTGGACTGGGAGAGAGACCTGCTTGACCTGCTGGGCGTCCAAGTTGTGGGGCTTGGTGAATACTAGTTATCAATTATTACTAATTTGTTGTGTCCTATCCTATAATGTTATATTTTTTTTCTAAATAGCATGCTGCTTACACTCAAAGGTCAAATGTAACGTTGAGCGAGCCAGGTGCTCGGGGCTTCCTAGCTCTGCTTGTTGCTATAGGTGCTCGCTTGGGCTGATTATGTAAGAAGTTATGCTGACTCCTCTGTCCTCCTGTCACTAAGATAGTGGTACTGCGGTAGTAGTAGTAATATATTATCGGTCAGTTAGCGTTCTCCATTTCTTTTTTTTTATGTAGCTTGTACAGTCCCAGGCAATCTTCAAGGGAGGTAGTATGCAAAATATGCATCCATGCATTGAAAAGGGAAACTGACTGAGTTTGCCCATCAAAGGGGTTAGATTGGTGAAGCAAAGATCAAGTATTTCCAAATGTAGTTTAGAAAAATCAAAATAGGGTTTAGGTAGGGTTTCGGAAATTAGAAATAGGTCAACTGGATAATTTAGGCCTTCTGTTTTAGAAAAGTATAAAGTCAATATGTTACTGCATTTGCCTTTGCCTGTCAAAATATTTTCTAGGATATTAACTATACAACTAATCTATTTTTGTTATCTTCTTTATTTCTTCAGCACTCAAGGGCAAGAAGATGGCATTAGAGGGTTGGGCCGAGGAGGGTGTCACTACCAGTGCTGTGGCGGGTGGAAGTTTCACCACCAGCTTGACGGCCGCGGTGAACAGCTCTGCTGGACCCAGTAAGTTCTTGTTAATATTATTTATTTCTCTAACTTTTACCTCTACCCATTAGATACATATTCCTCCTTTCTGTTATACTGTGACTTTTATTTAAATGCTTGTCGTTCTATTTGTTTATTCTAAGTGTGGTCAGAGAACTCTTCTCCGCTGGTGGAGCTTGCAGATTTTTGCATACTCCGCGTTCCGCTGAGAGCGTGGAGTTTATGCAAAACTCCGACTCCGCAGCGGAGCAGAGTTTAGCCCCGGGCCCCACAGTAAGCTCCCCGCCCCCCACCCCCACCCAATAAATGTTTTAAAAAAAAAAAGAAAAATTAAGAAAATAAACACACTTACCTTTATCGCGGCATCTCTGGGCTGCCCTCCTCCTCTTTGCCGTGCTCTCTCCTGCAGAGACCCCTACGTCAGATGTATGTCATGGTAGGACAGCGCATGAGCGTGCAGTCCTACCACGATGTAAGTCTGACGTAGGGGTTTCTGTTCGCAGAAGAGACCACGGCGAGGAGGAGGACGGCAGCCCGGAGACGCTGCGATAGAGGTAAGTGTGTTTTTTATCAATTTTTTTTTGTTTTTAGATATTATGGGGCATATTATCTAAAAAGTGCGCTAAACATCGCAAAGCGTGTTTAACGAGCACTTTTTATCGCCGGCTATCGTCGGAATAATTTGCCATGCTAACGCTGTATTAGCGACATTTAGCGCTATGGCGATAATTATTCCAGCCATAGCGGTATTTTCCATGAAACATCGCTGGTTTTCCAGCAATGTTTCATGGAAAGCGGCGATAACCTTGCTGATACGACCCTGTGGTCGTATCAGCATAATCCACCCCCATGTTAAATATGGCTAACACCTGCTAATTGCAGGTGTTAAATAAATAGCGATGACCCGGTTAGCGCGACTTTTCACGTCGCTAACTGGGGCCATGGCCACCTTGCTAATAGGCGATAGGCCTGTTAGCGGGTGTTTCCCAGGTTTGTTCGTCGGGAACGCCCACTTTGCAAGTCATTAGCGATAAATATCGCTGACATGCAAAGCGGTAAAAACACGGGCGCTAATGCCCGAAAACTGTCTCTAACTGCTGTTAGAGACAGTTTGCTGATAGGGCGATAAGAATATCGCCGCTTTAGCGGCAAAAAGTGCCCTTGCTAATATGCCCCTTAGTTATTAGGGGGGTGGAGGCGCAGAGCGGAGCGAAGCGGAGCTCCACGGAGTTTTTGCCCAACTCCGTGGAGCTCTGCGTACTGCAACTACGCCAGCTCCACCCTGCCTTAGTTTATTCTTGTTCTTCCTCACTGCATTATCCTTTTTTTTATATTTCTTGTTTCTGTCTTTGAATTCTTCCTGTGCCTCTACTAATCTGTAGCTTAAGCTTTCTTCTGCTTGGTTATGCTGTCCCTTTCCCCTAACTTTATACCCTGTTTACTGGAACTGTAAGACTAAGACACTAGATTAGGTAGTCTTCTGTGAAGATTGCAGAGTTTGCAGACCCAAGCAAGCTCTTCTACCATTGTTTGTGGAGAAGACTTTTTATTACTTGCTCATGCTCATAGTTATGGTCATCCCCCCAATGCTGTGCTGTATGTATTATTATTCAGAATCAAAGCAGTTTCGATGACAGTGCAGCATGGCAGGAGAGTAGTATGAGAACGGTCCCATTGCATTTGCCAAACAAAACCATATGTCCTTTATTGAACAATTTGTTCTACCCCTTCATTGTGCTTTAAATGACTCACAGTCATGATATCTCTGCCCCTCCATTGCGGCTGGCTTGACTACTAGCTTTTCTAGCATGTCAACCAGCAAAATGCCCAAAGTGATATTTTAGATGGGAGGGGAGATACTGCCAACTGAACTGTAGTCATGTTTTGCTGTTGTATTTTGTTTAAAATATAAAAAGAGAGAGGTGTGTCTGGCATTTAAAATGTGCAAATATTTTCTAGCTGCACAGACCACAAGTGACGGGGCCAGCAGCACTAGTGCATCAGCAGCAGCTGAAGGGGCAGTCTCTGCGGCGGCAGGGACACGCGATGGTAAGTCACATTGCTATATTATTGAAAATTACTAGTATACCCATTGTATTTGTTAAGTGAGGCAGATCTCACCCGTCATCATTCACCCATGATATCCCTGCCCACGGCACATCAGGAGTCACGACCCCACCAAACTGCAGCATAGTTCAATGCGGCACTGCAGTGTTGGCTGTGCAATGTGCGTCTGCTAATGTGGGAATTTACAGAGCTTTCAATGGATTGCAAACTGAAACAAAAACAGGGTGTCTTTCTCTTCCCTCCCAGTGTCCATTCAGTCACTCATCTCCTAGTACCACACTCCTTTATTCGTTCCTAAGTTCTTCTGTCCCAGCCTACCAGAGACATTAGAAAAATAATTTATGGCATGTGCCACATGTTATGGGACAAGTGGTTCATATGGCTTCCATAATGGATTTACGCCTCTTTAAATTTGACATTCATCAATTTTCAGTTTCAACTACAGTGACTGACTAAGCCGAAGCTACATCATTAGTGAGCCACCCCCCCAACTATTCTATAGCAAAACCTCTACTGTATCTACCCGGACTTTTCCCTTTAACCCTAACCCTGCAGCCGCAGACTAAGAGACTGATTTTTAGAGTTTGGTAGGGGGAGTTACTCTGCCAGAAATGTATCATATAGCTCGCCTGCCAAATTACGAATCATAATATGGTGGACAGGATATCTGTCACGTTTTTCTAAATCAGACCCTAAAGTCAGGTTTCCTTCCCTTACTGCCAAGCGAATGTTTATGAATTGAATAATTTGTGTTTGAGGGTGAGGCCAGGAAGTAAAGTGGAATTGAGTGTCTGTGATTTGATGTTTTGCAGATGGGATACTCTGTGATGATCGTGTCCAATAATATCTATATCTGCTGTTCCATTCCCTGTACAGCAGTGCATCGTTTTTCCCACCGTCTAATTACAGGATATCTGTTATCCACATGTTATACATGATGTATGTGACATATTATTATTCACCTGCCTGTTTCGAGTCAGGGTAGAATTGAAAGGCATTTGGAGAAGAGCAGGGCCATTGGAATCAAAGATAATTTTTTTGTCCATTGCAGCTGCAGACATCAAAGTGCAAAACAGTTTTGTACCTGATGTGCTAGCTAGCATGCTTCCAGTCATTTAACACAACAAGAATAGTATGTAACTAAAACATGGTGGGGCAGCAGAAATCTGACACAAACATAATGCTCCACTAGCTACTTCTCTTTTTTTTCAAAAGAAAGAAGTTCAACGAGAAATAGTTAAAAGGTTCTATGGTGGTACTGGCATACTCAGTCCGGGATGTAGAGCTCATCCTCAAGCTCAGGTGTTTCACCCAGAAGTTGGTCAGCTGATTTTGACCAATCCTCCTCCTCTTCCTCCTGTGCTGTTTCAGGAATGTTGTACTTGTGTTGCATGAAATGTTGGTTCATTTTGATCATGATCAATCTCTCCACGTTTTGAGCCGAGAGACTGGTCCTTCTCACTGAAACAACTGTGACAGCTACACTGAACACACGCTCAGCAGACACCCTGGATCAGTACATGCCAAATAATTTATTGCCAGTCTGCTGAGCTCTGGCCATTAGCGGATCTTCCCATACCAATACATCAAAGGGTTTTGATCAACATAGACCTCTTTTGGATCATCCAGACACTCCTGGAACATCCTCTGAATGGTCATTGGTGCTGCCACTTGCTCAACCTCTTTTGCCATTGCTTTTGCATTCGACTTAAGCCCTGCCATTTGATACCCATCCAATGCAGAGGTTGTGGATGATTCTTGTGTCCCTGTTGTTGTTGCCACTGGTTTTCTTTTTGCTGGAGTTGGCTGCTGTGAGACAACAGAACATGCCTCTCTGGAAGTTGAAGACTTCATCCCAGAATTGTGGAGTGGGACTCGAAGTTCCAGCCATTCTTCATCCTGGTCTCCAGCTTGCCCAAAAATTCACCTCTTGTACTTTGAAACATCCCCTTCAGAAAAAGGGATGAAGTGGGCTTAATATGTTTGTACCGTGGCTCAAGTAGAGTGGCAGAGATGAACTCTTTGGACGAGATGATGTCATTTTGCAGCATTTCATTACAAGCCAAACAAAAGATTGAGCTCCTAACCAAGGCATGAGCTTCTGTGTTTTCGTTAACACCTGAGAGTACGAACGTTTCATACATCTTCTTTAGCTGGTCCTGTAGCAGATGCAACAACTGGATAGCTTGGCCCATCGTACTGTCCTCCTTGCTAACTTTCCATGTGAAACCCTCAAAAGGGAGTAGCATCTGTGCAAGGCATTTGACTAGGCCCCATTTTTCTGCATCCATGGTCATAGCTTTCCCAATTGCATCCCCTCCTCTTTGAATGACATAGTTATTGATCTGTTTGATCTGCTCAAACAGGCATTGCAGCTTGTATTAAAGTCGAGTTCCAATGTGTTGGCACCTCCTGTAACAGGCCTTTAACTGGTACTCTATTAGCATGCTGGATAATCTGCAACTGCTTCCGGGCTTTAAAAGAATGACTGAAATGAGTGCAGATTCTTCTGCAGGTGGTCAGTATGTTGCTGACTATGTCTTTTTCTTTAAGAAAGTCTTATATGGTTGATTGGGCCGAACACATGACCCAGAAATAGCCACTGCCTGCCGTAGCTTTGACTATGTTACTGCCATTGTCCGTGGCAACAAATCCAATTCTGAGACCTCTGGGTTGTAGCCATTAAGATACCTTGCTGTTAAATTCATCCAAGATGTTTACAGCTGTATGTGATTTCTCCATGGCGAACATTGCCTCTGTTGCATGCTGCTGAACGCGCGTAAAACTTTCTTCAGGGCCAAGGCATGAATATATCTATTGCTTTAACCTCACAAAAGAGATCCAGTGTGCAGTGATGCACGTGTAATCAGTCACCTGACAACTGGTCCACATGTCTGTTGTCAGGTGGATAGAGTGAACAATACTTTGCTGCAAAGCTTGTCCAATCAATTAGCAGCAAATCGTGATGCAGCATTGGAACAGCAACCGTGGCAAAATAGGTCCAACTTGAAACCTTCTATTTCGGGCAGAGAACAGCAACTCTGGCAAAATAGGTCTGACTTGGAACCTTCCATTTCGGGCAGATGACTGCCACAAATTCAAAGAATCCAGCTTCTTCATCAAAAGAAAAAGGGGGGAGATCCAGCACTAACAATTTTGCCAGCTTTCCATTGTACAACTGTACCATTGGGTGGTTGTGTTCGTAGGGCCCCTCCTGCTTAAACATGCCTGTAATAGTAGCCTGTACTTTTTTCTACTTTTCTGGGGCCAGTGATGCAGGTGACGTTGGAGGAGAAGGTGGTGGTAGACTCAGTGCACTTCATGGTGGGGCAGTCACTGTATGCCATAGTGTCTCCATCTCACTCTGAGTCTTCTTGTGCCATTGTGAAGTCGCTGAGGTGGGTGATTCTATTGGAGCACTGCTGGGGACAGGACTGCTTTGCGTGAGGATGTCACCCTCTTCTTCCTCATCATCATCTCTCACCATCATTGGACTCGTAGCTGATGTTCCCTGGCTCTCCTCACCTTCACCACCACTACCACGTTCAGCAATTTTTATAAGGTGCTCCTCCCACCGAATTCCAGGTGTTTTTTCATATGGGTTATTTGGCCTCTAGTACCATAATGTGAACCAGACTTACCTCAACTAGCATGGGTGTTGCAAATGCTGCATACTACAATGTGCTCTCCCGGTGTGCTAACTATAAAAAGTCCCAAATTGGGGAAAAGTACTTTTTTACTGTGTCACTGACAAATCCTGAAGAAGAACTGGAGGTAGGTAGGTGTGAGGTAGGTGGGCGTGTTTTTGATTGCCTCTCTGCAGTGCCTACTTCTACTGAGGTAGTGGTTAGAGCCGGTCTCAGCTGGAGCATTGTAAATATGGGAGCTAGTGATGCAGCCTGTGCCACATTAATCGGAGCAGGTTGAATATCAATGTTCTTTTCCCTTGCCTCTCCTGGTACCTCCCGGACTCTGGCGGGGGCACCCCACATCCACATCATCATCATCTGAAGTGGTGCTTGAAGAAGATGGTGGAGTACTACCCTTCCTTTTCCTTGCTGGAGGTCTGGGAGCCAATGATTCTAAAAGAGGAGGTTCTTGGTCGGCAGGAAGCCTGACCTCCAGGTCTGCTCCAACATCAGGAAGATGTACTATTGCTGGCTGCGGCTGCTGTCCACTTTGCCCTGTTCCCTGAAATGAGTGGGTGCTACTTTGCGAAAGGGACAAATCAAATTCAAGTCGCCATGATTGCAGTGGCTTCCTCATTGATAGACATGCTGTTGGGCTTAGGTCGGGGTGGTGCTGTTGATGAGAAAGTGCTTCTCCCAGCTTGCTCCCTGGATGCTGGTGCAGGTACACAACAACCTTCAAAAAAGGTTTTGGCTGACACACCACTGGTGGAAAGCTGCTTCTTCTCATTGGCCACTTTCTTGGCAGCAACTTTCTTTGGGGCCATCTAAAAGCTCTCAGTTGGCAGTAACACTAAGCTTCACAAGCGAAAGAGATTGGAGGACTGACGTGTGATGACACTGTACAGGCCTACTGTTTGGCTGTACTGCAGGTGAAGTCTCTTCTTTTCTTTTGCACCTAAAAGCAAACAAACAAGAAGAGCATTTAGAGGAATGTGACATTGTTACAGTTTAAATTAGTATAGATAATGGCAGTATTAGTGTGGTTGGTTACTTAGGTAATGACCATTTAAACGTCAAACCCCAACACCATACCATAAAATGTAATTCCCCTTCAGGTTAACACACTATATGCAGATAGAGGGCTTTCCTTTATGTCTATATATTCTAAAGGAGACACCTGTGGCACGCAGAGAACTGCATGGGTAAATGGAATAATAATCTTTTAAAAAATGGATGTTAGGGTGTGCCTATGGCAGGCAATGTGGTCAAGGGGAAAATGGAATCATCATTAAAAAATGGATGATGCTGATGTGTCTGCAGTGCACCGCAGCCAGGGTGTCCAGGAGGAAATTGAATTATACCTAAAAAAAAATGAATGCTGTTGTGTGGCTGTGCGCCTGTGGAGGATGGATGGATGGATGAATGGATTGACTGAAACTAAATGAAAAAAAAAAATGTTTTTGAAAGTGAACAAAAAAAAATACAATTACAATTTAAACAAATCATTTAAAAAAATTAAAACAATTGAAATACAAATAAAAAAACAAAAATAAAAATAATTGCAAATATAAAATACATTTTTTTATTTAAAATTAAGAACAATCAATAATCGGCAATGTTTATATGGGAGTATGAGAAGTAACCTATTATGAGGCAACGAGGTGCAAAATAAAAAAAAGCTGGCATCACTTTCCGGTGGATCTGAGAGTGGGCGGCCCCAACCTAGTTGTCCAGGGTCACAGAGACATGTTTTTTCTCACAGCAGGCCTCATCCCTGCCAGAAATGTTTCCCAACTGCCACCAAAGTCTTGCTGCATTTTCGCACATGTCCTTAACAACTCTTTGACAAAATATTTTCTTGGAGGGTCTTCATACAAGAATCTGGAATCACTCAGGTGGCAAGTTCTTTATTCATGGTACACCCTTTCGTTACAGGTACAACAGGTACATCCTGTCAGGGCTTCATCCTCCATCTAACTGACCTCTGTCTCTTAGATTCCACTCCACTCCACACACCAACACTCTATTACATCATTCACTCTCAGCATTCCAGACACCAGCTCACACATAAAGAAAATTGGGACACACAAGCGACTACACAATCCCTTGCCTGTCACATTGCAGCAGTAAAAAACAACTTGTGTTTTTACTGCTGTAAGTAATAGGTTGAATAACTATATTTTGAATCTGGTAATTACATTTTTGGCTTCATATGGGTACAAAGAAGTACATGCAATAATATTTGCGAGATTTACTAGATTTTTAGAAAAGACGTTGCTTCCCGATGTTTGATGTTGGGCATGTGCCATTCTTAGATGTAGCAAGGACATTGCAAACATGATTAAATAGCATCGTAAATGAAGATTATGTGATCTAGAAAGTGAGACAGCAAAGCAGAAGCATATCAATACTTGCCCCAGATTAGTTATGATTAGAGTTGGATTTTGTATTACTTTTTGTTTAAGCTCCAAATCTCAGAGGACGACCAAAGAATTTTGGGGCATAATAGCAAGGGCTTTATCGCCGCTTTAGCGGCACTTTTTGCCGCTAAAGCGGCGATTTTTTTATCGCCCTATCAGCAAGCTGTCGCTAACAGGCGTTAGCGACAGCTTTCTGGCGATAGCGGACGGTTTTCCCATCGCCTTGCATGCCAGCGATAATTATCGCTAATGACATGCAAGGTAGGCGTTCCCAACTAAAAGCGACTGAAAACAGTCGCTAACACAACTTCCCCCTATTAGCAACGCAGGCGAAGCGATAAAACAATTCGCGCTAAGCGCGATTATCGCTAGAATTTAACACCTGCTAAAAACATGACTTACCTGTTTGTTGAATGGGAGGTGGATTGTCAGGCTAAGTCCACCATGGCGTTAATGCGTGAATATCACTGGATTTCCAGCGATATTCACGCATTTCGCCGCTATCGCTGGATATTTTATCGCATTGGAGATAAACGTTGCTAATAGCATGTTATCTCCGCGATAATATCGAGCAATAGGCGGCGTTAAAAAAAACGCGCTAGGCGCGGTTTGCGATAATTTTCGCCTGTTGTTGCTAATATGCCCCTTTGTTACTTAAGGTCCCGGACTGGAACAGTGAAAGAATAAACGAAATCACTGTCCTTTATGAGTTAAGTACATACCTGCATGTTGTGAATATTCATATTAAACTGTGTAGAGCAAATGGACAGAAATGTACTATTTTTTGTAATAGAATGTGGAATTAGGATTTTGTTCATGTTAGGCACAATGTGGGTTTTCCAAATTATTTATTTAATTGTTCTTGTTCAAACAAAGTAACGACAATGCGTGCATCTAACTTTCACTGATATTGTCAAATTATTTCGACAACATATGCTTTATAAAAACTTTTTGGGATTTGGCAGTGACTAAAAAAGAGGATGCGAACGCATATACGTGCTTGACCTTGTGTTTATTCACAAATACATCTCTCAATTTTTAGATTTTCTTTGGGGCGCACCAAGTGTATCTATTTACCTCCAGAGGGATGCATGTTTACAGTGTTTTCATTTTTACTGCATTATTATTTTTTTGGTTTGCACTTTCCAAAATGTTATACAAGTGCCTTTCAATTCGCCATTTTATCACATAATTCATATGCATATTCTTTCAAACAGTGTTGCATTCTTTTTTAATTGACTAAACAACACTATACTCGACTGTCATGTAAACACGACA
Source organism: Calotriton arnoldi (assembly GCA_963921515.1). Lineage (NCBI taxonomy): Eukaryota > Metazoa > Chordata > Amphibia > Caudata > Salamandridae > Calotriton > Calotriton arnoldi. Next base: position 868,011 of record CAWUFW010006625.1, on the reverse strand, counting down.
TTATGTGCATTTTTATTAAAAGACTTCATGCGCGAGACACGGAAAGGTGCAAACCTCGTCATGTTTAATTATAACATCTTGCTTTTCCTCGTGATTTGATTTTTATTTTCCTACCATGTGAGGCTCTTTTCTGTCGCTGGTATGCAAGGTTTGCGTCTGACGTCATGGAAAGTCCTCCCCCACCCGGGCAGCTCATTATTTATAGCGCGGTCTTTGGTTTGTGAGATAAGTGTCGCAGATCTGTAGCTCAGTGCCACCGTGTCTCCTGCTCCGGGCCTTCAGTCGGGGCACATTAGAAGGGATGTCAGAAAAAAAACTGAGCAGAACAAACAAACATTGCTTATTCTCAGTGGGTCACGGCTTGCTTTGCAAATCCCCCCACTGAGAAACCTCTGTGAAAAATAGTGGCGTTCTCATTGAAGTACCTACAGTCATTGAAGGAAATGCAAGAACAAACAGCAGAAAGCAATTTTCTCACAGTTTGATTTTAATGTGAGTCACTGGGAGAGCATTGCCTGCAAACAAAGTACAGTTTGTTATTCTATTAAGACCAGTACATATTGAATTTTGAAAATAACAAACTAACAGTAGCATAGGCCTGTGCATTAACTGGTCACGTTTTTTACATTATACATATGGTATACTTAGAGGGGCCTCTTCATGGTCGGTTGAAATGTCATTCACGTTTATCTTCCGCCCAGTACAGCATGCAGCATGGTGGGCCAGCCCACTTCAGCCTCAGAGCAACTCCACTGTGCATCATTCTTTCCTTCGGCAAGTAGCATATCCACACACAGGGGCATATTCTCAAGGACTTATCGCCGAGTTAGCGGCACTTTAACGCAGCCAAAGTGGCGATAAATGCATCGCTATTCAATTATCAAGGAGAGAGAGAGGACTAGATAGCTAGTCCGTATCCCCAGGTTTATTATATGTAATCAAAAAAGACTAGCCTATTAGTGACTGATACAGGACTCAGGACTGTATGGGGAAAACTATTTAGTTTTTTTGTTTGTAAAGCCCTCACCCACCAACCTAGTTGGTGGCATGCTTCATCATCGGGCCCACCCAGTGACACCAAATGTGTCCCGGGTGTGCTTCAACGCCTGTGTTGCAGCGGAGCTGGTATATTGCTGAGTGCGCGATGTAGGGTGACGTGAATGTGAAAGTTTAAAAACTATACAGTGGTCCCAGTACCCAAGGGGGTTAACTTTTAATATCTGGGCCTCTGTTAGCATTAAAAGCAAGGAGTAGAGCGCTTAACTCAACTTTGACCGGGTAGGCTTCTCTTTTACAAGTTCCTAACGGCCCTCGGGCCACCCCCCTTCTCATTTCAGGGTCAGAACCTCTGCCGGATATCTCTACAGGGGCATATGCTGCAAAACGTTAGCGTAAGGTTACCCTTTGAGCGTGTCCACTTCTCACACGCGTGTGTACTTACACTTCCTAGCCCACTACACGTATCAGCGCATAATTCGATAATTCACCCAAAACCGCACCACCAGTGCGGTTCCACTTTTGCCGCGATTTTCCGCCAGCCATGCACATCGCTACCGGCAAATATGTATTTATGTGACTCATGCTATTATGCTTATACTCTCCTCTGTATGTTTGTTTGTTATACATGTTGTACGTCCAGTAATGCTTGGAGAGGGAATCCCCCTCCCACACATAGGGCACCTTAGCGCGTGCAACACATTTTTAACCACACACTCACTATAAGTGTAGAACGCACTTACACATACCTTTCGGTCCTGAGGAAAGCCAGTTTTAAAGAAAGGCCTGGCTGAAACATGTAGACCACACACCGGATGTAGGAGTTCTTAACACTTGCTCCACCCACATCCATTGCCTTGCTTTTAATGCTAACAGAGGCCCAGATATTAAAAGTTAACCCCTTGGGTACTGGGACCACTGTATAGTTTTTAAACTTTCACATTCACGTCACCCTACATCGCACACTCAGCAATATACCAGCTCCGCTGCAACACAGGCGTTGAAGCACACCCGGGACACATTTGGTGTCACTGGGTGGGCCCGATGATGAAGCATGCCACCAACTAGGTTGGTGGGTGAGGGCTTTACAAAAAAACTAAATAGTTTTCCCCATCCCCATACAGTCCTGAGTCCTGTATCAGTCACTAATAGGCTAGTCTTTTTTGATTACATATAATAAACCTGGGGATATGGACTAGCTATCTAGTCCTCTCTCTCTCTCCTTGATAATTGAATATTATAAGCAGCGCAGAGCTGCGAGAGTCTCTCACATACCTCCTCATCCACCATGGCAAAAAACCATGGTTTAACCTATAAGGAAAACGACATCAGCGAAATCCTCGCAGACCCCTCCTTTCTGGCAGACTTCAATATTTCCAATACCATAGCCCAAACTACAGACTGGGATACCTTACCAGAAAAAGAAGCGCAACCGTATTAGAACCATCCTACATGGCCTTATATTGACAGAATACCTTTTTACAAAAAAACGAAATAGTTTTCCCCATCCCCATACAGTCCTGAGTCCTGTATCAGTCACTAATAGGCTAGATAAATGCATCGCACCATTCACAAGCAGGTGCTAACAGCCGATATCACCAGTTTTCCTGTGATAGCAGCCGCAAAAAACATCGCCACGGATGACACCGGCAACTAACGCTAATGAGATGCAGAGTAGGCGTTCCGTGCAAAAACCCACAGAAACATCACTGTGCAACATTCCCAACGACCAGCTAGATCGGCGATAAGAATCAAAAACATGTGATAAGGAGCGTTAGTAGCAGGGATTTAACACCTGCTCCTACCTGGTGTTAAGTCGGATGACAACCTGCACCATGAAAGGGAGCCCAGCCCAGAGCCACACCTGAAGAACAACAGATGCCATGGAGCCACTGATAATGCAGCTGGGAGCCCCAAGAGGGCCACAACACCCACCGCCATCACACCCAGGCCCCCCCCCGGACCCCCGGGGCCCTACCCCGGGCACCCCCCCCCCGGACTTGGATATCTCACATCTACCTTACAAATTCATGAACACAACAATTCGCCTGATGTCGCACAAGTACAACAATTATCATCCATGTGTGGCCAGAAAAAGGAAAAACATTTATACATCTTAGAATTCCAAAAATAATTATTTTATTCAAATTTAACCCAACACCAATAAGTGGAAGAATCATGGCGGGTCTCCTCTGGACAATCTGCAAGTCAAAACCTGCAAGACAAAATTGAAGATAAGAAGGTGCGTCATGCGCCCAACAAGGGAAAGAGAGAGAGAGAAAGAGAGAGAGAAAGAAACGTAGAGAAAGAGAGAGAGAGTGAAAGAGAGGGAGAGAGAGAAAGAGAGAGAAAGGGGGAGAGAGGGAGAAGGAGAGAGAGAGCAACAGAGGGAGAGAGAGACAGTGAAAGAAAGAGAGGGAGAGTGAGAGAGAGAGAGAGAAAGATAGAGAAAGAGAGGGAGAGAGAGAGACAGTGAAAGAAAGAGAGGGACAGGGAGAGACAGTGCCGACACTGCGCACCCAGGCCTCACAGCTCACCTGCTGCCACCGGTGTGTCTCCAACCACGTGCCGGTATACACTGCAGTCCACCAGGTCCCTCATCTGAAACAGAGTCCACAGCTAATGATGGCAGAGTACATATCATTGCACACTGCAACATCGCTTGGCCGCCCCTGCGCACACAGGCTGCTGCACCCCAGCCCCTCCCACCGCCCAGCAGGGATTGCCCGCCCCTGCGCACACCGGCCTCACTGCTCACCTTCCGCCACCGGCGTGTCTCCAAGAGGGCCCACCACGTGCCGGTGCAAACTCCAAGCCCGGGGCTCGCGACCTTGGCAGCCTCCACATCATGCAGCCACGCACCGCGGTCCACCAGGTCGCACACTTGATTCTGGGTCTTGATTTTGCAATGGCAGAGATCATATCAGTGCACACGTCATCATCGCAGGCTGCACACCCGCTCAGCTCCATAGGTGCCAATAACTCTGTGAACTGAGAGGCAACGCCATGTGGCGGTAGGCCCGCGCTGCCCGCTGGCTCAGGCCTACACTGCGGTCCACCAGGTCGCACACTTTATTCTGGGTCTTGATATTGCAATGGCAGAGACCATATCAGTGCACACAGCATCATCCCAGGCAGCACACCCGCTCAGCACTTTAGGTTCCCCTACCTCAGTTCACAGAAAGTCACCGTCCCGTGGCCATAGGCCTGTGCAACCGGTGCCACCGACTCCGTGAAACGCAAGTCATGGACCCTATCTGATTAAGCCTCATCATATGGCAGGCGGACGCAGCCATGTCACCTCAGGCAGTGGGGAAGAACTGGGACACGTTGCGTCGTCGTCCACCCCTTTATACGTAAGCTGAGTGGGCTGGCTCGGCGTACGCCAGGCCAGCATAGGGGTGTGAACAAATATCCCTTGCGTCTGGGCGTGGTTCATATCTGGGCTGCACAGGAAACCAACTGATGCGTGTGTCTCTGTTGCTGTGTCTGCACCACATGGCCCGCAATCGACAATGTTGCAGTGTTGCATGCACCCGGAGGGCGTCCGCGCACTAAGGGATTGTACAAGGAGCGCAAGGCCGCTCGGGGTCTTAGCACATACATGCCAACTGTTGTGTGTGTTCCTTGCTTTTGGTGCACCATAAGCCCAAGGCCTAGCCTCAATTGCAGTGTGAAAGCCACATCACATTCCCAGGATACAAGCAGTAGTCAGACTAACATTAGGGATGAAAGCCCCTTTGTCTCAACACAGAAGGCGGAAGGACATCTGCACCTCCGACCTTGGAATAGCATGCGGAAGGCACCCCCTGAGAGAGATACCATGGCAGATGATGACGACTCCCACACTACACACAGTGCTAATGAAAGATCAACGTATCCACACCCCACACACAGAAGTCCTTGCTCGAGGTACTCCTGCATGGAATGGCCTTGACACTTACGTACAGGACAGCCCATACGTCCAAACTCTGCACACACATACGACTCATTGCTCCGAGTTGTGGAATATCATCCACATAACAGCAGCAGGTCAGAAGAGTGCCGGTTCTACGGGAGCGAACAACGCAATGTCAGAACATCCCGGGCGCATGCACAATGCCTGTCACGTGGAACTGTACCGTGACCGTATGCTGCATTTGTTGGGGGCACTGCCACTCGCAGTGTTGCGCATCAGTTACCGTCTGAGCTTCCGTCTTGCGTACGTCACCTGCGTCCAGCCCTGGTTCCACTGTCGATCAGGCATATTCGAGTGGCCCATGGATGTCTGCCTATCCAACACAACGGTAGCTGAACTGGATTATGACATGTGTGTGCGCCCCCTGTTGGACCACTACCAGGAGTGTAACCGTCATACCCATTCATGGGATGCCTTGGTATCTGGCGTATGTGCTGGCAGTTGGGCATGTGAGATTGCACAATTCCTCGTGTGCAGTGACCACATCAAAGCGCTCCCCTATTGGGCTGTGTTGCAGATTGGTGTAACGGCGTGGACGGAGCACATCTGTCCGGACCAGCTAATGGATTGGCTCGCCCCGTGTTCGTTGAAGTCGACAACGACGTACTCTTGGAACTGATTGCCCATGAAGCTGCGCTCGCTTTTATGGACCAGTAACTACGTTCCTGCAGCCACAAAAGATTGTAACCCCTTAGCACAGGTCCCAACACCCTTTTGCATCTTGGAGAAATGGACACATATCCCACCATAACAGTGGACATGGCTGCATTCGCCTGGACTCAGAATGCATGTGCGTGCAACACTGCGGGTTGACACACACCTGTGCAAGGTGAGTGGACAGCGGCGCCTGGTAACGTTCCTCAACCTGACACACCGCTGGAGGGAGAGTACACACATGGCAATGTAGTACTACATGTGACCTTGTTGGACTCCTTCACCTGCTCACTGTCAGCAGAGCAGACAGTCCGCGCAGTCCGGTGGTACAGGACTATGCAGATCCCATGGGCTGTGAATGGTGTCCCCTGACACGGTGCAATGAGCATTCGCCAAACACCACATGACTCGTCCAGCAAGGCAAGGTGGGCTGAGACCGTTGGCATCCCTAATGATTGGTGTTCATTTGTGCCTCCCCATGTCTTGCACCTCTACATGTTCCTTTGCTACCTGTTAGTGTATGATGCATTGGTCTGCATGTTGTGGCCATTGTCCTGCCCGTACTGACACGCACATGCTAATAAAGTGTACGCAACTTCACTAGTGTTCAACTGTGATGAGTGTTGATTAGCATGCCACATCATGTGCCTCAATGAGCATTGTCCGTACACAGGGAGGGACTGACTGGCGCATTTCACTTAGGGGTGGGTCCCTATTGCCAGCTCCACCTCTGTGAGCCAAACATTGTGGTTGGGAGAGTTTCTGGTAGACCTGTGCGCTTACGTGTCTTCAGCAATGTGAGTATGGTGTCCAACTTCTTGCCATGTGGATCAATGTTTACCATCAAACCAGGCTGTGTCCACACAGTTGAATGTGTGTAGGTATGCGAAGAGATGTTCTGTTGACACATGTGATGTGAGACACTACTTTAGGCCTCCTACCGACTTGGAGATTTTGGAAAACACAGCCCCATTTAATACATGGACGTTGGGCTACGTTGGGGGATTGAAGATTGTTGTTCATGATCAATGAGGCCACAGCTAGTTCACACCTTCACAGTCATCTAATTGGCCATGTGTGTCATGGTCAAACATGCGCTTTGATGTCATTTCCCAGGGTGTACCTTTTTGTGCAATCAATGTCCCTACAGTCATCCATACTGGTATACTTGATTGAACATAGACATGACACATCTGTGTGATTAGGAATGTTTTATTCACATCCTGTGGAGTGTCGGAGCTGGAGCAGTACATGGCCATGCACACCCAACATTACATGGTTGCCCAGAGGAGGTCCAAACAGAGTCCTTTAGGGGATGACAAGTTCATCAGTAGAGGAAGGGTTGAGTCCGCAGCCTGTTTGCTGTGCCATTGGTGACCAGAGCATATATGGCAGTCCATGTCGGGGTCCAGGTGAATGTCGCAGAGTGTTCCGGGGGACAGTGGAAGGTGTTGTACCAGGGCATGATGCAGAGGGCTGTACCAAGCAGAAACAGGCCATATGGCGGGGGATGAATGCTACAACCTCCTTCTTGACACAGAGTCATCAACATCCACATCTTCGTCCTCTGATATGTCTTCTGTGTCAGGTGTGGCAGGTGTGTGTGGTGGTGTTATGGCTGCATCACTGTGTGCCACTGACACATCAGGGGGCAGAGGTGGTATGGCTGCATCACTGTGTGCCACTGACACATCAGGGGGCGGAGGGGGTATGGCTGCATCACTGTATGCCACTGACACATCAGGGGGCGGAGGTGTGTGTGTCGAAGTTCCTGCAGCAGTCATCTGGGACAGGTTCTGTGGCAGCAATGGCAAGATGAGGATCTGCAGGGCATGGTAGATCCCAGCTACATCTCGCTGGTGTTCAGCCGTGGCAGCCATCCTTCCTGCCAGCATCTGCTCCATGTTCTCCATTGTCCTGCACATCTGTGCCAACTCTGTGCTGTTGTCGCTGGAGCCTGTCTGACTAGACGGTTCTTGTATCTGAGTAATGGCTCCGGCGAGGTCAGCCAAGCATTGTTGTAGGGCATGGAGCGGACTGTGGGTGTCCGTTAGGGCCTGTAAGTGGTCCCTGATGGGACTGAGACACCCACGTATGGCATCTAGTTTGGCTGCCATGAGGTCGAAACCCACCCGCACCTGTTCAGCCAGCCCCCTCTGGCAGTCTGACACACGGCGTTGGAATGCCATGTGTTCTTGGGTGAGGTGCTGGGAGCCAGCCGTGGTGGTGGGTGCTTCCTGCTGTGTGGTCTGTGCAGGGGGTGGGATCACCTTGATGCAGCTGGGCTGCCCTGCTCCTGGAGGTGGGGTGCGGAGGCTGTCCATGAGCCATTGGAGGGTGTCGGACAGATGGCCAGGGGGTCCTCCTCATCATCACTGAAGAGATGTCTGGTCTGCTCTGCAGGAGGTGTTGATTGTCCCTCTGCAATGTGAAGGGGAGATGCAGGTTAACAGTGTGTTCCATGTATGTGCACACATTGTACATGTTTACATACAGACTGCATGACAATGTACATTGTGACTGTTTTGGAGGAGCTGGGTATTTGATGGGGGACAGTGGACATTTCGACTACATGACAGAGGTGAGGTTGTACTCGTACATTATCATCTGACAGTTTCCTGCTATGCCTGATGTGGTTGGCCAGTTTCTACGCACATGTGGCACCAGTTGTGTCCTCTGTTCTGTGGTGTAGGTGTGGCACTTTGTACCACATTGTCGTCAATGTTGATGTGCTGTGATTGATATGTGTGTGTGTTGCATTGTGGGAGAGTCGCCCCTGCAGCTCTGATTTAGCTGCCCCTTATCCCTTTGAGGCGTTGTGCCTTTGACTTGTGTGCTTTTACGGTGCTGGGATCTTGGCGACTTGGGTCATTTGTGCTCTTGGACGGATTTTGGACTCTTGTGCATTGTTTGTCTGCAGATGTGTTGTTGACGTCAGGGGTTGTATGTGCACGTGGATGTGTCAGTGTGTGACCTGCTCCTTTGAGGATGTTATCCACACTGGGCCACCTCAATGTCATGGCGTGCACCATGTCATGTATTTTGACTGCAGCCATGCTATTGGTCATGCTGTGTCACTTGCATTGTCAGTGTGGCTCACAGAGCCGCTGCTTTGCTGGGTTCAGCACATGTGCATGGGTGGGTTGTGAGATTGGTGAGGGGGGCATTTGTGTACATGGTGGACGGGGGCCTACTTGGTGTTTCTATGTGTGCTGCAGTGTGCCAAGGCCATCAGGGACATGTTCCACAGTCATTGTGGGTGTGCAGTGTGCTACACATAATTGTGCATGTGTGCCATTGTGCCCGACTCCCCCCGTCCCCCCAGCCCCTGGTCGTTACTCACCCTGTTGCTGTATGGGCAGGTCATATCGAGCAGTGTCCGGACCCCCGACTCCTTGCACCGTCTCCGCACTGATGACTGTGGCCCCCATTTCCTCCAGCTCATCCAGCTCCTCCTGTGGCGCAGGACTCCCACCTCCAGTCGCCGTTGCTGCCTTCAGGTTGGCAGCGAGTTTCTGCTTGGTTTGGCTTTTCACATCAAGCCAGCGCCTCTTGACCTCCTCCATTGACCTCCTCGACACTCCGACTGCATTCACGTTGTTCACGATGGACTGCCATATTTCCGTTTGTGTTGCCGATGACACAGTGGAGGTGACGAACAGTTGTTGGTAGTGTTCTGTCACCTCTGTGACGATGATCCGGTTTTTCTGCGGACTGAACCCCGTCTTCCTCTTCCTCTTCTCCTTGCCCTTCCCCGGCCCCGGGGTTCCTGGCTGGTCGTCTGTGGGGCTTGTGGGGTTCGCGTTGTCCTCTGCACTCGGTCCGGGTGCGTCCATGGTGCTACGCAGTTGCATTTTTTTGTCTTTTTTTATCTGCTTTTATAGTGCATTCTCACGCATGACATGTGGGAATCGCAGGCCTGTCGCTGGTTATCACAGATTTTTGTATCGCCATTGGGGACATCGCAACTTTTTGGGCGTTCGTGTTTCGCATTTTTTCGGCGTCACGTTACTTTTAACGCGGGCATTTGTCGCGTTGTCGTGAGACTATCGCATGGTGCCACCGGGTTGGGAATACTGCGTTAACACTGTGTTATTTTCCCGCAATGGACTGCGATGTGAGAAGTTGCGTTAAGCGAATTTGGTGATAGTTAACACACGTTCTTGAGAATATCCCCCACAAAGTAGTTCTCCTAGGTGGTAGGGACTACTCTGACAATGTGTGCTTTTTTGACACCAACAAATTGCCTTTCTTTCAGCCAATTTTGTTTTTTTATATTTTGCACAGTCGTACCAGTTTCCGCAAAAATAACATTTTACAAAAACTGACAATGCCAAGGGCCTGGCAGCCAATGCGAGACCCACTGGCCTTGTCAATATTTCTGCTTTTATCTAGTCCTTGCTGTCTGTGCTGTTTGGCAGATATGGTGAAGCCTTAGTAAGGGCTTTCCGTTGTAGGGTCTCTACGTCCTGTGTTTCTTGCGCTTTCTATTGCCAGGTACATATGTACAGTCTTAAGTCAGAGACATAGAAGTTGGTGGTGCAGTTGGCACAGCGACAGCAGGGCCCAGAGGACTGAGAGAAAATTGCACTATACTTATTGCGGTCTTTTACGACTCCACTGGATATTAACACCCCATTTTCCTTCCTTCCATTATGGCGAAGTGTACCTTGCTACACAAATGAAATAAGCAATGGACAGCTTAGTGCGTCTGTGTATTGGTGAAGAAGGCTGTGCAAGAGGTCACCCAGTACCAATGAGCCCCAGAGTATGCACACACACAACAAACACACACATGCACACATAGTTTGAAGTGCTACCCATTGTACATGACATGTTAATTGAGTAACTACTTGTCTTGATTGTGCAATCTCTACCATTGCTCTCTTTGCACACATGCACTCACCAAACTACCCTTGTGCACCTATTGTAGAACCTGTTTCCCAATGTGCAGCTGTGCCCACATTTTGCAAACTATCTGTTGAATGTAAAGAGGTATTTACGTTGTGAAGTTTTCTCATCATTGACTTTAATCTCTTTCAGTGTTCATCCCCCGTTCACAAGCATGTCTCCAAAGTACTGTCCTTCACAGTGATGAGACAAATGCACACTGCCACATAGCCTCCATTTTTAGGTCTCTACTCCGAGTCATGTGGGGTACAGCATTGCCCCTCCCACAGAATACTTGATAGTATTCATTAGTAACTCTGGGGAAGGGTGGGCGGCAGAATTAATTCTAATTATCCAATTTTTGGAGCACCAGGTATGAATCTGTGTTTCTGGGGCAACACCTGCATCTTTTCCCCTGGAGATTGCAGTTGCCTTGAAGAGGTGAGTTCTTTTGGTGAAACACTGAGTCATAATTTCAATGGTTTGATAACTCCCACTACAGGCCCCACCAAAATTAACGGTCCACTCGGAATTAGGGCATAGTATGACGGAAACATTTATATCTATCAGACTTATGATCTGCCATCCAGTGCTAGGCCAGGAGCTGAATCAGCTTCCTCATTTAGGGTGTATTGAGAACAGAAAGTATATGTGTGGTCAATGGTCCATTTCAGTAAAGGAACTCAAAGTACTTACTTGACCATTCTACAATGTATCTTCACAACTTACATTAGCACAAACACATACACATTACCTCCTCATCCCTCCCTCGCTACCCTTCATTACACACATGAGGCATTCCTGCCTCACCAGACACCCGTACCACGTGATTTTAATCACTTAATAAAAATCCCCCTCCCCCTCCAGCCTCCTGTTTTTCCTTTGTTTCACCTGTTTGACACGTGTACCTCGCGCCGGCCATGTGCAGGGATGCAGTTGTTGTTTATCCTCTTTTGGAATGCTGATCGGGCGTTGCGGGTCAACCAGATCTCCAAAATGGCCATTCTCCGCTGTGTCTGGGTGTCGCGATGCGCTCCCTTTCAAAGTCGGATCGGGCTGAGTCTGGATGACGGTGTTACCGGCTCAGTGTGGCTGGTGCTGTGCTTCTGGGTCAGGGGTGAGCTTTGGATCCTGCAGTATGGGGGACAGCGCGGCTCCTCAGCTGCTGATTAGTGGAATTCGGTTACAGTAAGGGCCTCGGAGGAGGCCGTTTTTTATTATTTCTTCATGTAATTTTTGGATTGGTTGATGTTATGCCCTTGCTTATTGGGGCTGCAGATTATTTCCTAGTTGTCTGTCCTTTACTGGTTGGTCACTTGGGGGGGGGTTATACCTATCTATAGGTGTCTCCCTGCTAGCTTACTTGTTTGTCATTATGGTGGGGAAACATACATCCAAACGGAAGCATGTGCTGTCCTCTTCTGATAATGATGAGCCGATTCCTGCTCAGCGGAGCAGGTCCAGTGGTACGGCAGATTTTTCTGCCTTACTCTTGCTTCTGAGGTTCAGGCAAAGATTGAGGCTGCTGTGGCTCATGCTCTGGATGTCAGGGATACGCCCAAAATTGTATTTTATTTGTTTATTTGAAACGTTTTATATAGCGCTGGCTAGACCCGGAGGTATCAGAGCGCTTTACAAGAGGATCAGCGAGTTACAGGTTACATAGTTACATCAATTAAATCAAAGAATCACGGAGGGAGGAGGAGGGGGAGGGAAGGGCACACAACGGGGAAACGAGGAAAACAATGTCAGATGACCGGCTGGGTAGGTGACGGCTGAGGGGGTGAAACCAGGGCCAGACTCCTCTATAGCTGCATATGACAGCTCCACCGTGCATCGGCCAAGGTTGCTCGTGCACCGAGGTAAGTACAAACAGTTTTGTTATCCGCCCAGGGGGCATCGTCAAAGGTCCATCGAAAGTTCCATCAAAGTTCCACCGGGCATGGGCCCTGTTGATCCGGCTCCGTGGTGTGTACAATGTTCAAGATTTCAGAGGATCAGCGAGTTACAGGTTACATAGTTACATCAATTAAATCAAAGAATCACGGAAGGAGGAAGGAGGGGGAGGGAAGGAAACACAACGGGGAAACGAGGAAAACAATGTCAGATGACCGGCTGGGTAGGTGACGGCCGAGGGGGAAAAACCAGGGCCAGACTCCTCTATAGCTGCATATGACAGTTCCACCGGGCATCGGCCAGGGTTGCTCGTGCAACGAGGTAAGTACAAACAGTTTTGGTATCTGCCCAGGGGGCATCGTCAAAGGTCCATCGAAAGTTCCATCAAAGTTCCACCGGGCATAGGCCCTGTTGATCCGGCTCCGTGGTGTGTACAATGTTCAAGGTTTCAGTCCGGGGGGCATTGTCATAGATCAATTGGCAGCACCCATCCCGGAGTTACAGGGAAGCCAAGATTTACTGTAGGGTTGATATGCACACTATAGCAATGCTTCCAGGGGACAGGCCAGGACAGCCATCTTAAGGTCAGGCATATTGAATGTGTAGGCCCGGGGTTGTAGGGCACTCACCTGTTGCCCCAAGCAATTCTTTCGGTGTGAGTGAGGCTGTCGTAGGACAGAGTGTAAAAAACAGTCCCATTGCAAGTCTTTTGCGCTGTGGAGACCCTGATGTGAGCAACAAAATCTTGCTCCGGGCGCCATTTTAGGGACAGGCACAGCCCTTGCCTGGCCCACCTTCAAGCAACTCTGCCACGATTTTCTGCCATTTTGGGGTGAGGCGGGGCGGGAGTGGATCCTCCCCCCGTCCATCTGGTGCCTCGTGTGACCCCCGACTCCCCCTAAAGCCTCCCCTTCGCCGGCGCGGGGTCCCCATGATTGTGTCTCACGGAAGGGGATCTCCGCTTACCTCTTTACTATCGCTGCTCCTTCAGGCCCTCCTGTGGAGTTCGGATTACGCCGCCGCGCCTCCTGGCGTTTACTTATGCCCCCACCAGCTCTTCGCGGACGCAGAAAAGACAGTCCACTCTCCACCGCAAGGCCAAAGGCAGCAGTTCAGACTTCGGGACCACCAGCAGTAACAACAAGCCCCGCTTCAGGGTTTTCAACCGCTCAGCGCCATCTTGGCTCGCCAACAAGTGTGGTGTGGTGTTCTCCTTATTCCGCTTAGAGATCCCCGTCATAGCAATGAGAGCTCAGGAGTGGTGAGCGGCGCAAAAGAGATTTACTCGGCGGCTGCTGTGGCGGCACTCAGCATCAGCATCAACCTAGGCTGGGGAGGCTCCGCTCTCAAGTCAGAGGCAGTCCCCGTGGATCGACATCCTCGTCGAAAGGTAGTTCAGGTAGATTTCTCGCCAAATTCTTTTGTTAGTAGGGGTGTAGAATGGGACGTTGCGTTGAAGATGAGCTACCCAATACTGGGAAGTCGAGCGGAAGGGTGGATGGGGCTCTCATTCAGCGGTGGGTCCGGTGGATTTGCCCTCTGAAGACTCCTCAGCTTCTGAGGCTAGCCGTCCTTCTACTTCTACGGGGAAATTTGTGCGTAGAGAGGAAGTTCCGGACATTCTGCAGAATATCCGGGAGAACTTGGGCTATGCGCCTTTTTCATTCTCTGAGGTGACAGAAGGCATTTTTCCCCAGTATGTTAAGCCCCCTGTTTTTGCCATGCCCTTTCATGCTCAGATCAAGGACTTGATCTCTGGGGAATGGCGTGACCTGGAACGCTCTTCAGTTCCGCGCTTTCTGGAGAAGCGGTATTCTCTGGAGGAGGGGGAGGACTCTCTTCCTCACTCTGTTAGGGTGGACACCATGTTGGCCACTCTGATTGGTCGCACAGCAATTAATCCTGAGAATTGTCCTTCTTCTGATCCAACGGACAAGAAAGTTGATGGGGTGCTTAGGAAAGCTTTCTCTGCTGAAAATTTAACTTTGAAGGCAGGTATCTATTCTGCTTATGCGGCTCAGTCCTTGGTTTCGGACTTTGAGAAGTTGGCCACAGCAATTCAGGAGGAGACGTATTGCTCTGAATTGCTAGTTCAGATGGAACAACAGGCAAAATTATTGGCGGACATATCTTCGGATGCTCTGAATTCTTTAGCCATGGCAACTGGATCCGTGGTATTGGCTCGGAGGAATCTGTGGATGCGAGACTGGAAGGCGGACTTCTCCGAGAAGTCCTCTCTCCTAAAGATCCCTTTTGAGGGTAAAATGCTGTTTGGGGATCAACTGGACAGCATGATTACCAAAGCTTTCAAAGATCAGAAACATGCTCTTCCTTACAAGGGAAAGGCTTTGTCTTCTTCTTCCTACTCACTTTTGGAATCCTCCTTCTTACTCTTCTTCCTTTCATTCTTCCTGTCAGGCCTCCAAGCCTTTTTCGGACCGTCAAAGGAAGTTCCACACAAAAAAGTGGTCATCCTTGGCAGGCGCTAAGGGTCTACCTAATTCCTTCACGCAGAAGTCCTGACAATGATTGCAGGGCTGTTTCAATGCTTGTGGGCGGGAGACTTTTGTGTTTTCTGGAGGCATGGAGTCGGGATGTGAGGGATCATTGGGCTTTGAACATTGTCAAGAATGGCTATCATATCAACTTTGTCACTCTGCCTCCCAGCTGGGGCACCATCCGTACTCCTTTCCCCAGGGATCCAGGGAAGAAGCGGGCTCTGCTGGATGGGGTTCGGGCTCTTCTGGAAAAGAAGGCGATCGTTCTAGTCCCCTTGGAAGAACAGGGAATGATTTGCTATTCAATTTTTTTTCTGGTTCAGAAGGTGTCCGGTGGTTTCTGACCAATTCTGGACCTAAGGAGAGTGAATGGGTGGGTCAGGACAATTCATTTCAAGATGGGGACCTTGCTGTCCATAATTCCATTGGTCAGTGTCCAGGACTTTATAACCTCCATAGACCTCCAGGCTCCAGGACGCTTACCTCCATGTTCCCATGGCTCGGGATCATCAGAGGTTTCTGAGATTTGCGATAGGGGACTGCCACTTTCAGTTCGCTGTGTTGCCATTTGGGCTGAAGTCCACCCATCGGGTCTTCACAAAACTTTTGGCTCCATCGGTGGCATTGGCCCACAGTCAGGGCATTTTTCTTCATCCCTACATCGACGATTGGTTGGTTCATGCTCCCTCCTTCATGTTGGCTCACAGTCACACAAGGGTGGTTCTAGACATTTTGCAGGAGCACGATTTTCTTATCAATCTGGAAAAGTCCTGCCTTGTTCCGACCCAGGACCGTCTCTTTATTGGGGCAAGATTTTGTACAGATTTGTGGGTGGTCACCTTGCCCGAGGTTCTGGTTTTAAAAGTCCGGTCCCACATTCTGGATCTTTTGTCCCAACACGTCCAGGTGGCTGCTTGTTGGCTCAAGGTTCAGGGGCATCTGGCTGTGACAGTGTTCCTGGTTCCCTGGGCCCGCTTTCATTTGCACAAACTAATGGCTCACATCTTGGCGCATTGGTCTCCCCATTGTCTCCCCCTCTCTTCTCCGATTCCTGTTTCCCCTCAGACCAAGAAGTATCTGGCGTGGTGGCTTGTCCGGGATCATGTGCTGCACGGGGTGTCTCTCTCCCCTCCTGCCCCCTTTATTGTCACAACGGATACCAGCCTGTTGGGTTGGGGAGCCTAAATGGGGGTACATCGGACCAGGGGCTCCTGGTCCCAGGCTCAGAGCAGGAGGTCTTTGAATTGGAGGGAGGTGTACGATTGGCTCTGAGGGCCTTCTCTCGGTTTCTGAGGGGTTCGGTGGTTCTGGTCAGGACGGACGTTACAAAAATGGCTTATGTGAACAGGCAGGGGGGGACCAGGTCCCCTTCTCTGGTGGCGGAGAAGTTGTTTCGTTGAGTGGATTCCCATCTGTTGGCACTGTCTGCGATCCATATTCTGGGGTCTCCAATACTCTGGCGGACGCTCTCAGCAGAGCAATTCCGTCAGTGTATTTTTGCCTCCATCAGGAGTTGTTTGTGGAACTTACGGTGCACTGGGGTGTTCCGGTGGTGGACCTTTTTGCGAGTGTTCTCAATGTCAAAGTACCAAGGTTTTGCTCTCGGAGTCAGGAGTATTCAGCTTGGGCGGTGGAAGCTCTTTGCTGCCCATGGCCTCAGGTGCTTCTTTTCGCATTTCCTCCCTTTCCGCTACTTCTCTGGTTCCTTCTCAGGGTCCGGACATTGGGGGCATCTGTCATTCTGATTGCTCCGGCTTGGCCAAGGGCCTCTTGGTTTCCTCTTCTTGTGGAGATGAAGACTGAGTTGAAGGGGTTGTTGCCCCTGACTCCCTCGCCCTTGGTGTTCCCTGTGTTGCAGCAGGATGTTCTGTTCAGGATGTGCTTGAAAGCCTGGAGGTTGAACATTTAGGGCTGCTGCATAATGGGGTTCCGGCAGGTTCTACCTTGACTCTGCAGGCGGCTAGGTGCCCTTCTACCAACAAGTCATACTTAAGGCACTGGCGTTCTTTCAGTAGGTGGTGTCGGGATAAGGGTTTGGACCCTACGTCTTCTACCTTGTTTGATGTGATGCTGTTTCTGCAGGTCGGTGCTTCTTTGGGGTTGAAGGTTGCCTCCCTTAGGCTTCAGTGGGCTGTGATTAAGGCTTTTCGGAGTTCTTGGAACAATCTGTCAGATCCCAATGGTTTGGTGGGGCATATTTTTAAGGGGTTATGTAATGTTCTTCCTTCTCCTCGGAAACACTTCCCTTCGTGGGATCTGTCTTTGATTTTGGAGGCCTTGATGTCTCCTCCATTTGAGCCTCTGGTTTCTGTGGATTTGCGTTTGTTGTCCTTTAAAACTTCCTATTTGATGGCAATTTCCTCTGCTCGGCGTTTTAGTGAACTAGGCGCTTTGTCTTTCAAGCATCTCTTTTGTAGGGTTTTTGATGACAGGATCATTTGGAGGCCTGTCCTTTCCTTTCGTCCTAAGGTTGATTCTCGGTTCCATCGGGACCAGGAGTTGATTCTGCCCTCGTTTTTTGAGTCTCCTTCTTCGGAGTTTGAGGTGCAGCTGCATTCTTTGGATGACAGGAGGGCTTTCCTGATCTATTTGGAGCTGGTGACTTTCATTTCCCTGTTTGTGAATTTTGGTTCAGTGAACAGGGGGTTGTGTCCTTCCACTTCTTCCTTGAGTCGGTGGGTTCGGACTCTGATTTCTCTGGCCTACAAGACTGCTGGCCAGGTTTCTCCCTTGGGGGTTCAGGGTCTTTCCACTAGGTCCATGGCGATCTCTTGTGCTGAGGTCTAGGGGGCTTCCATTTCTGAGATCTGTCGGTCAGCCACCAGGGCTTCCCCTTTGACTTTTGCCTCTCATTACCGGATTGTCCAGGAGGTTCCGGGGTTATGTCCGCTATTGTGCCTGAATAGCGGTTCTTCCTTTTTGTCTTTGTTCTTCAAATAAACATGTTTTTGTGCATTTCCGATTTGGTTGTCCTGTTTGGCTTTGTACATCTCATGTGTGTAATGAAGGGAAGCTAGGGAGGGACGAGGAGGTAATGCTTCAATTACTTACCGGTAATTTCATGACTCTGAGTCCTCTTCCCTCGCTGGCAATCATTATGTCCCTCCCTCCCTCCCTGGTAGTCCAGGCCAACCTTCATTGGTGTGGTTTCGGATTATGTGGTGTTACAGGAGGTTGGAGAGGGAGGGGGATTTGTATTAAGTGATTAAAATCACGTGGTACGGGTGTCTGGTGAGGCAGGAATGCCTCATGTGTGTACTGAACAGAAGCGAGGCAAGAGGACTCAGAATAATGCAATTACTGGTAAGAAATTGAAGCATTAATATGCACTTTATGTTTTCTAAACATCAATGGCACTGATGGATCTATGTCAAAACTCAAAAATGGGTGGGTGATTAATAATAAAACATTTTATATGGATGTATGAAAAAACCTCTATTTTAAAAGCACGTGTGATACCTTAGATTGTGTTCTGTCTATTCTAGAAGTGCAGTTCTATGTATTAGGCCACATAATAGATTGTCTATGTCTCCTGCTGGCATTTCCGAAAGAAAGTAATAGCAAGTGGGTTCCAAAGGCTAATGGACGCGTGAAACATTTGAGAAACTAGTTCCTTCCCATAGGTCCATTGTGAATTGAACCACAACTAGGAGATCACTATCTTTTCTCAGCACTGACTTGCAGGTGTCAAGATCACTAATGTTGTGAGATCATTATTACCTACAACCTTTTTAGTATCCTTGCTTTACAGAAAGGAAGTGGTAGTACATGTATTTCGTTTTTCTGTTTAATGAAAGCAGAGAGGCAAACTTTTTAAAGTTTTAGTTACTTCTTTTCCATCACAGCCAATTAAAAAAGTAAAAAAAATGTTTTATTGGTCATTGTAGTGGCTTAAAGCCCAGCAGTGTAGCACAGGTATTTCCATATATAATTGCACACCTTTGGCCACTTCATTAGACGTTTTTTGGGGACATGCCAGCTTGACACATAAGAGCTGCTGGTTTTCCTTGCAGGGTTTATCTAAAACTAATGGGTTGCTCTCCCCGCTGGTCTACCTGTGAATTGACTCCTGGAACAGATGCAACCTCTCCTTCATCACTGAAACATAGGAAGCGATCTACTGTCGGATGTTAAGTGTGTGAAAGCCACACACAGCAGTAATTTGTAATTGTGATTGCACATCTTTTTTTGTAGAGAACTGAGGAACATCCCCCTTTAAGTCTTGGTTAGGCGAGGGCAGGAAAATGATGTAAGGAGAATGGCCAGCTTTTGCATGGCTCCTGATTAGCTGGATCAAGGTGGACCAAAGGATGAAAAGCTGTAGGCGCTTCTGGGGCACTCTGCAAGGGTCTCTAATAGTTTGATGGTCGCATCTGAAATGTAAGGGATATACATGAGAAGAGAAACCTTTTTGGTAATGGTGGTCACCTTACACTAGAGTCAGTAGTTGCTTACGTCTGTATCCAGGCCCGGTTCTAGCGGGTGGGCCGGGTAGGCCAGGCCCACCCAAACATGAGCCTGGCCCACCCAAACATGAGCCTTGGCCCTCGCAGTGAGGACATGAAGGCCAATAGAAAATGGGCACTATAATTTAAAACGTTCCTCCGAACGTTGTTTTTCTTACTGTACTTGGAGTTATGTGATTGGGGATGGCTGTGAGAAAAAGCCCAGACCCAATCACGTTACTCCTTTTAGAAAGGTGGGCTATGTCCTGTGGGTACAATAGGGGCATGGCAAGGGTACAAATTCTTTATTTGGCACCGAGTAACTTTTGCCTACCGTCCAGCTGCATGGATATTTCCTTTTCTATTTCGACACTGGAGAAAAGAAATGTATTTATTGTGACACAAAGTTTGACTATCCAAGTAAGCAAGAGAATGTGTTACTATTTGTTCTTATTTTTAAAATCTGCACAGGCCCAGCAAAGCACATACTTTGGTATGCTTCATTTAAATCGTTTTTATCAGGGATGCAAGACAACAATAAAAATGTCCAGGTAACTGGCAATTAATGATCCTGCTGAATAGCAATCCTTTGTTGGTAGTTTTGAAATGCAGATAAACTGTATTTTATGTGGATTGCTCAGTGGGTTACTGCCTTTGTCACAGAGATTTTTGTGTTACTTACAGTTCAGAAGTTATACTCCTAACATAGGACAGTGACCTATGAACTGTCATCAAAGAGCTGCATACAAACATGAATGGTATAGTTAGAACTTCACTTTGTTTTGTGTTGCTATATAGTTAGAACTTCCCCAATCTTTCGTTATTTTAATTTTGCTAAAAAGAGTTTGGGCAGATATACATTTTTATTAGCAAAGCCAACCCCCAACCACTGGGGTATGCTTTAAATGCTGAGTTTGTGCTTCCCCAGCCCAAACCTCTTAAAATATACTGCCCACCATTATGGATGACATGTGATTTCTAAATAAATCCATATTTGTAAAGCGCGAACTACTCACCCTTACGGGTCTCAAGGCGCTGGGGGCCGTCGTGGAAATTAAGTGAGCTATTGCCCAGAGTCACATGGTGCTGAGCTGCCGCCGGAGCCGGGGATTGAACTGTGAGTCCAGTGCTCCGAAATGAGCTGCCCTGGCCGCTGCACCACACCTCTCCACCTTTCTACACCTTGTAATCCTCATTGGCTTATGTGACATTCCCTATAGACTGATTTACATACTTGGATGATTCATTGTCTCTGTATAATGTGTGCGTGATGTAGTGGTGTAACGAAAGTTGAAGGGCCCCCCCTGCAAGATACACAGAGGGGCCCCCACTCTGGATTTAATCCAGAGCTATCAGGCCTGAGTACTGTGCTGAGGGGGCCCCCTGCCGCTCCGGGGCCCCCCGCACAGCGGGGGTCTTTGTTACGCCCCAGGCATGATGTAAAGTACTGTGACACCCTACACTTATATGAGTAGCGCTAGACAAGAAACAAAATGCATATGAGAGAAGGGCTACGGAGAGATGAAGGGCACTGTTGGAGGGTGGTTGCAATGGTATCTGCGGAGAAAGAGGTCATTGGTGGGGCGCCAAAAAAGACTTTTGCACTAGCGCTAAAGCCGGCCCTGTCATGACCTTTCTATTTTTATTTAATTTGCAGTCAGGTAATTAGGGCAACTATGGAACATATTTTAAAGTGCGTGCTAATTATATTTACTGCTATATTCAATGTTTTAAGTTTGAAGGTGATATTACTAATGTCTGTTACGGGAATAATGAAAGTGGAGCTGGATGGTGGCTGATATGGGGCTGGGGCCCAAGGTCAGCTGTGAGATAAGGTGCACAGGAGAGGGATGGTAGAAATGTGGATAATCAGGCCTGGAAGTACTTGTGTTGAAGCCTGGCCTGTTGGAATTTGAGAGTTTGCACTTCGGTCCAGACATTGCTCTTACTTTCAAATAACTCTCCACATGCTCTGTATACACACAGAATTGATCTGTTGTATCATGGTGACTGTTTGCAAGTAGATATGATGTAATCTAGGGCTTGTAGGCTACCACAAGAAGGGACAAATTGGACCCGCAGTGGCCCACCCAAATGCACCCTTGGCTCACCCAAATAAAAATTCCTGGAGCCGGGCCTGTCTGTATCTCTCTGCAGGCACTTTTCCGCAACCAAATTTCACAATTTATCTCCTGGTAAAATGTGCACAGTGAAAGGTTCTCTGGGGTGAAGTGTTCTTGAAAAACGTGCAATCCCAATTTGACTGGTAACTCCTGTTACCATCTGAATCATGATCAGGGCTTTAAGTGGGATGAAAAAACTGGGGGTCTCTCAAAGGGGCATGGCGGATGTAATTAAGGGAGTGGCTTAAAAACACCTCAGCTAAAAATCGTTGCTTAGCATAGTGTGCTGTCCGACTGGTATTTTGCTGTTTATGTCATTGCATCCAGTTATAGAGTACAATAATTAACATTACACATACAACAAGCCAGGCCCACTGGCTTTGCCAATGGTTGTTAGTTTCATAAGATAAATTAGCTACAACTATGGCTTCGTTGTATATAATAATGAAAATGCTTCAGTTCTGAAATGATGAAATGGTGAAAGAACTATACCCAGTCTCCTTGAAGTTACATCAAAAGCAGTGAAGGGCGGTACTGCTGCAAAGTATAAAACTATTTTTTTCACCCAGTGAGTGAGGGCAAAAATGGAGAGCCCGATAGCGACCCGTCTCGGCACCTGCACTTTAGATCTGCCGGTGCTGAGCACCGGCTGGACCCAGCCCACTTAAAGCCCTGATCATGATAACTGCGCACCTCGTAATGAGGACTGTTATCTGCGGGGAGGGAGTCCAAGAGGGAGGGCATAGTCTGTTGACCGGGCCCATTGGCCATTTAGCCCGTCAGACATGTGTGTGTGGGGAATGGGGGGACGGGGAGGGTTTTGGAGCACAAGAGCCATTGGTTTTTCAGTGTCCTAGAGATGATAGCACTAGATACATAAGGCAAAAACCGAGAGAAAGAGAGAGACAGAGAGAAATTAAAAGAAATTAGAAAGAAAAAGACAGCAAAAAAGAGATAGGAAGGGGGTATGGGCTGGTTTGAAAATCTTTGCCTGGGCTGCTTTTGACTCCAGTTGGCCCTCTCTGTTGATGTGGCACAGGAACCTCTGCCACGAAAACCGCAGACAGAAGGACCAGCTAAGAAGTTTTAGATGAGGCTTGAGATGTGCACTAAATATATACCTAAAGCATACAGATAATTCTAAGATCATTTCACTAATAGGAAGCCAATCACCTAACTAAAAAGCTGTTCCTGTGTCTAAATTACATCATGTTCTACCAAAAATGCATATGCTTGGAGTGTTGCTACTGGGAATTTATTTTGCATTTGAAAACAACTTCCTGTTGTATGATGCTGTCCTCTGGCAATATTTCAGTTCTTTATTTACAAATGTAGTCATGCTCTTCATAGAACTAAACATGGAGTGAGTCAAAAGAGGTAGCTACATTTGTAATGAGGGTCATACATACTCAGGGACACATCAAGCATACGCAATATCCTACTTCCAGAAACATGCCAATCATATAGAATAGATTCAAATGAATTCTTCATCCTAGGGCACATGGAAGCATTTGTATTTCTGGAAAAATGTCTATGCCATATCCTCTGAAAAACACAATTCTAATTTTTGCAAAATAAACAGATGCACATTTTGGCAAAGCTCTCCTTTTTTCATGTAGAAACTGGATGGACTGTGTTGGGCAAGTCACTTCTTGTGCCCTAACCTTCTCCTACTTCAGCCTAATTACAAGTCAGTCAGAGAGTTATCCCCATGTGGGAAAACACTCCACTAACCACATCTGGCTCAGTGATCCTACACCCAGAGTTAAAGGGTGCAGGAACACTGGGTCCAATTTTACAGGCCCAAAAATCCAGCCCATAATCATGCTTAAGAATCAGCAGGGGCTGTGGGCAAAAGTTCAGTCTGGCCAGACCTACCCCCTTCTAGATCACTGGAGAAGTATGGAGTGCTTTCTCCTCCAGCCTACATCCTGACCTACTCCTGTACATGCACCCCACCTCTCTTCCCACCTCATACAGCTCCCTCCAATTCCTATTTATCATTTGTGCAGAGCAAGCTGTGAATGGGAGTGTTAAGCCTCAGGGAATTTGGAATGCCGTGCAAATTTCTGCCTGGTAAATGCATCTATTCCACATTCCGTGGAGTTTAACTACTAATTGCATAGTACTAGTGGGCTGTTACCAGATGGTACTGGTAATTATGGATGAAGAGCTTTCCACCTTACCCGTACTGAGTAACTCATAAACGGGGCCTACGAGTAGAATACCTCTTTTAGAGCATTTAACATACATTGCAAGAGTTTTAATATTTAAAGAAAGTCAATGCAATCAAACAATTTAGATTAGATGGGGGGCGTGGCTTGAGCTGCCACAAGATGGCCGCGTCCGGCTGAGGCTCCGCGTTACGAGCGGGACCTTTTCCTTTCACCGGAGCAGTTTTTCCCGATTCCTGGAGCCATGGAATGAGTCTATTTAAGGAGGAGGCGCGGGGGCACCAGTAGCTGTTCTTTTTCCCTTCTTTTGTGCTGTTTTTCGCCCTGTTTCCCCCGCGCCATACTCCCCTCATGTCTCTCGGCAGCGCCCGCCATTTTGTTTTCGGCGAGACGCTGCTTTTCTCTGCGGCTTTTCCTGTGCTGCCTGCGGTGCGGTTTCAAGGCACCGCTGCTGTTTTACCTGTGAAGCTCAGTTTTCCTGATGGCATTTTCTGAGCTTTAGGTACTTTTTTCTGCCTGCACCCATTTTTGGAGGAAAATTTGTATTTTTGAACTTTGTATTACATCTTTGGAATACTTCCTGTCAATATAAAAGAGTCATTTGTTGGAGCAGCTTGCCCATTATATGGCGATTACTCTTTAATTCAGGCTCTGTTCTCCGAATTGGTTTACCTTTCCTACGAGCTGAATTGAATCTGGTTGCCATGCACCACGTGTTCTCTTCGTCATTGTGCTGGTAACTTAGGCACTTTGCTCCTGTGGGCTATGGCGCCTCCTTGACGATCTTCTTCAGTGCCTGTGTTTCTTGGTGCGCCTCCATTCTTTTTTTGCTACCAGCCACCTACTTCCCCTGATGTTCCTTAGCTGATTTTGGAACCCTTTGGGCTGCTTCCAACTCCTCTCAGCATCAATTCTACATTATTGGAGACACTTCTGAATGCCCTACTCGCTGCTGACGCAGGATTACTAGATAAAGACTTGTTTCTTCTTGTCATCCAATTACTTCACACTGCCTACCTCCTGTGACTGTAATACTTTTTTATATTTACCCTTATGGAGCATTCTTCCTCCCTTGGTCAGAAGAGTACCTCAACGAATATGTCTTCTCTCCGCAAGGATTCTAATACCGCTGCTTCTTCCAAATGCCAAAAGAAGGAACCTAACTCTCCTACTAAATCTCCACTACCTATAACAAGGGAGGACCTTATGGAAGCGCTCAAGCTTATTAAACCTTTTGTGATCAACACTAATGCTACCATTCAGAGGCTGGAAGAGAAATGGTCCAAGTTAGACTCTAGAGCAGAGGTCTTCAAACTTTTGTAGGTTGAGCCCCCCCAGCTGAATTTTTTTAGATGTTGGGCCCCCCCACCGCCTGACAGAAATTTCAGGAATCTGGTACACTACATAATCGACCGCCACGCGCATATCACGGGCCATATCCGGCAAATAATGTTCAACACAATAAGAGTGTTTAGTAAACTGCAGGTTTGTGAGTGGATGTGGTGAAATGACAGAGGCTTATTACACAGCTCAAAACACAATTTTTCAAGATCAAATGTGCGTAAATTGTTTTTACTAGGATGCTTTGTTTTACACATGACCTAGATTAATAATAACACCACCAACATAAATGTGATGGGTGTGCCAGTTTTTAGCCACATAGACTGTCAATCTGTGGATGGATTTTTGCTACTGCCATCCTCAGGTTGTGCTCCACATCCAGTCTCGAACGGTACTTAGTCTTTAATACCGCAACTGCTGAGAACCCAATCTCACATAAATAGGACGAGCTGAAAGGCAAGAGAGTTTTGATAGCAGTTTCTCTCAAAGCTGAATATTCTGCAAACATTTTCAGCCAAAACAGTGACTGTAAGGGAGACAGTGTTATTAGATTTTTCGAGCACTCCCTAGCTCAGAGTTGGTACACGAGAAACAATTCTTCTCTGGAAACAATTAACAAACGTTTTAGGCAGCATTATAATGGGATAATTGCCCACCAACCAGTTATGGATCCGAAGACAAAGGTGAAAATCCACAGAGAGGGCGCTGAACGAACTCCTAATTGAGAATTCCTTAGTGGTACGATAAGTTGCTTGCCTGAAGCAGTTGGGGTTTAGGACACGTCGGGCTTATGTTTAAAAAAAATAGAACTGATAATAAATGAATAATGTTGCCTATTTTTCTTCAGAGCAATGTTGTCTAACAAACTTTGTGGTGGCAGGGACATGTTAAGGATTTTGGGTGCCCTGGGCCAATACTATTTTGGGGGCCCCTGTTCAGAACAGCTTTGAGATTAAATGATTCACTTTCAGCTCTGCCATACCCTCTTTAGCCAGGCTACTAATGGTGCACAGGCACTATGGTCGAAATTCTAAGAGTTTACATCTAATATTCAGAGATAGTGATGTGTGTTTTCACTGTTGTAGCAAAGCAGCAGCCCACTAATTTTACAGCGAATAATATCTGTGATATCCTCCAATTTCTCATATGTGAGGACCCGTTTTGATCTAAAATAAACTTTTTTATGGTTGTTGCATGAAACAAAAACATTTCTCTGCAAATAGTAATAGTCTCTCACATCAATTACATAAAAAGAAATGAAACAGAACGGTATTTACAAGAATCTGTTTAGGAATTATTCCAGGCCATCAGGGCAAAAACAGAGCTGCCTCTATCAAGTGGCCCCCTGAAAGGCTGGATTGCAGTGCATGTATATGTGTCCTTTTGTAATTTAGGACAAAAACCTTGATGGGGCACGACATGCCCATACTTGTGTACAGGGGCGCAACTAGACCCGAACTTCGGGTGGGGGTTAACACTCCCAGCCAGGGCTGGCCCTAGCACTGGTAGCACACAGTGGAACGGTCTGTTTTGGCGCCCCCTCCCCCATTTGCTCCTTCTCCATGAATTTCCTCACTACCACTCACCAACAAAGCACCTCATCTCTCTATAGCACCTTTCTGGCAAACATTTCATTTTTTATAGCACTTCTCGTAGTTTACTCACACTCAGTTCTTTGATCTGCATGGTACACTTTCTTTGTAGCAGGCACATTAAACCTCTGTGCTGTGTGGGTGGCAGGAGTACCCATGTGAGTGCAGGGTGAGCCATGCAACAGTGTGAGAGTAGGGTAAGAGGAGTGACTGCAGGGTGAGTGAGGTGACCATATGAATTTGGGTGCAGGTGTAAGTGCAGAGTGGGACGAATTAATGTATGGTTAGTGATGGTCTTATTTGAGTGAGATTGCAGATTGAACTGTCAGAGGGACAGGTGGGTGAAGTGTCACATGAGTGCGGGTGAGTAGTGTGCTTGTGTGACTGCAGGGTGAGGTACAGGGTGAACAGCGCAAGTGCATTGTGAGTGCACAGTGATCACTGTGTGTACAGGGTAAGCGGGTGAATGGTGTGAGTGCATCGGGATCAGTGTGAGGGCATTGTGATCGCTGTGAGTGCAGGGTGAGTGAAAGTGAAGGGCGAAAATGAGGAACGAGTTGTCTGAATGCAAGGCTCATTTCCAGACACTTGAAGTAACTCAGCAGGTTATTGACGGCAGCGTAGGGTTTCAGATATGTTCAACTATTGCTATTATGGCATTAACCAGGGATCAGGGTGGAGGAAATAAATGTGCTGATCTTACAACAAACTTCCAGTTTTATGATTAGGGTTGCCACCTCATTATTTTGATGTCCCAGGCAGAACAAAAATAAACAGTCACCTAAAGCTGTATTGTCAGCACTTGTATGTGCATACTTTGAACAGCAAATATAAATAGAAGCACTTTTAATTGTGGGGCTGCCTGAATGATCCATGCCTGATAATAAAATGGAACAAAGACTGAAAAGTCACATTACAAATGTATACATACTTCTTTATAAGCATATTTAGTGTCAAGACAATCAATTTGCAGGCTGTTGAAACAACACATGGGTGGCTGGCATTTTTCTTTTGGCAACTTGAAGCCCTGTGGGCGTTGCGCGCCTGCCTGTGTAAATTTAAAAGAAACTTTGTCTCCTTTCTGCTCAGAGCTAACCCTCCCAGGACGGGGTTAAACTGGTAGAGTTGAAATGCTTCAGCTGCAGTGGGAGGCAGGATGTCTCCTCTGCTAAAACTGAAAGAAAGGAACAGGCAGTCATTTCAGCTGCAGTGGGAGGCACGGAGTCTCCTCTGCTATGAAATCGAACGTGAAGGAACAGGACTGTCTGATCGTTTGTTTTCGGTTTTAGCAGAGGAGACCCTGCCTCCCACTGCAGCTGAAGCATTTCAGCTCTACGAATTAACCCCCTCCTGGGAAGGTTAACTGTTAGCTCTTTACATAACAAAAGCACGGGCACGTCGTGCCTTATCTATTTCATCTCCCTCCCTCCTCCAACCCTCTGTTACCGGAGCTCTACAATAAACAATTCCCATTTGAAATGGGTGAAGACTTGCGAAGTTGCGACGCGGGACAGTAAAAGACCAACAAAGGGAAGATCTTAGTGCGGAGTGCGCGCCCCCCCTGAGATGGTGTCACGCCCCCCTGGGGGGGCGCGCCCCACAGATTGAAGAACTCTGCTCTAGAGTGTCTGCGGTGGAACAGAGGATTAGCGATACTCAAGATGTGATTCCTCAAGTTGCAGCTATGTCTAAAGAGATTGCTCTCCTCAAAATGCAAACGGAGGACTTGGAAAATCGCAATAGGCGCAACAACCTTAGAATTTATGGTATTCCCGAGGGAGAAGAAGGATCTGACATGCTCGCCTTTTTGAAAATATACATTCCTAAAATTGTTGGTCTCAAGGACGGCACCACTCTCAACTTGCAATGTGCACACCGCATCAGCCCTCGACCCGGAGGTTCCTCCCCTACTTCATCGGTTACTCTCCCTAGAGGGATATTTGTACTATTTTTGGAGTACACTGAGCTGTTAATGGTCCTCTCAGCGGCTAAGCTCAGAAAGCAGATGTTATGGTCTGGTCAAAAGGTTTTCTTCTCCCAGGATGTGGCCCGTGCAACTGCTGCTCGTCGCCAAGAATTCCTGTCTCTTCGCCTGGCTCTTCGATCAATGAACGCCAGATTCGGCCTGGTGCATCCTTGCTTTTTTAAAGTTACCTACAAAGAACGCTCCTATTCTTTTGATCGTCCTGAAGATCTATGACAATTTATTTCTCGTCATAAAGGAGATGAGATGGACTTTGGAGGCTCCTGAGACTTTTCTCTTCCTGTTTTATCTTAAAGTTTTCTGAGTTCTCCTTTCTCGTTCTAATGTTCTGAAGAC
The DNA here is from genome assembly GCA_963921515.1 of Calotriton arnoldi. Lineage (NCBI taxonomy): Eukaryota > Metazoa > Chordata > Amphibia > Caudata > Salamandridae > Calotriton > Calotriton arnoldi. The sequence goes on along the minus strand of CAWUFW010006625.1, from coordinate 839,124 downwards.
ATTTGTTTTCTCTCGCTGTTGTCAGTTAAGGCATGTTGTTTTATTGTAGATTGTCGTAGTTTGTTCGCCTTCTTAGGAGGCCATTTCTCACCACTTCCTTTGTTTTCCTCCATAGATGTCTTCCTTTCCGTATAGACTCATTCCTCTGATGTTTTCTTCCCCCTACCTTTCCATCTCGTTCCTACTGTTTACAGTTGTTTCCACTGTTTGGTAAGTGTCAATCTTTCCATCAGATACCCTTGTTATAGTTGTTGGATTGTTTTATTTATATCATTCTATGTTTTTATATTCTATATTGTCAGTCCCTCCTCCTATGTTATCTCATACTAGGCTCCCTGTTCTTCGTGTTTTCTTGTCTATTGGTTCTTGTCATTTCCTGTGTCTTCGCTGGCTCTGCCATCTGTCTTTCCTTTGCGGCTCCCCACCTCCGCATGTTATTATTTTCCCTCTGGATCTGTATTCCGTCATTCTTGACTGAAGCCTTCTGGCTACATGTCAACCTCTCTTCGTATATCATTTATTCTCTCTCCCTTTTTTTTCTTTCCTTTTCTTTTCCTTATGTATTTCTCTTTTTCTTTCTTTTCTTCTTTGTGTTTTTCTCTATATTCTTTAAATTTCTTCAGCATATCGTCTCTGATTACTTCCATTTTTTTTTTTTTTTTTTTGGTTCATTACTATTTTACTATCCCTTTTTCTTATTGGTTTCTACTACTCACTTTCCTGCATATTGTTTTTCAAGTTTCCACATGTTTTAATCTCAGTTTTATCAGTTTTAAAATGCATATGTTGTTGCCTAATGTTTTCTTATTTTTACCATGACTGATAATGTTCGCATAGTTTCCTGGAATGTTAAAGGACTGCGTAATCCTGTTAAGAAACAGAGGGCACTTACCCATTTATCTAGGCTGCACTGTAAAATTGCAATGCTTCAAGAGACTCATCTTAATGATAATGACATCAATTCTCTCAAAAAAGAAATGGGTAGGCCATGTTTATTGTTCCCCGGCTAAAGACAGGAAAAATGGAGTGGTGACCTTATTTCATAAGTCTGTCTCTCTTGTTCTAGAGAAGGAGGAGAAGGATGTAGATGGTAGATGGCTCCTTTTACATCTCACTATAAATGGTTCCCCTATCTCTCTTCTTAACATATACGGCCCCACTGGCATTGATTCACAATTTTGGCAGACCATGTCACATACCCTTCATTCATGTCCTGACGCTAATCTATTGGTGGGTGGGGATTGCAATCAGGTCATGGATCCCTTCACGGATAGAAAGTCCACTGCTAGATATATTCCCAATAAAATGCAAAACATTTTTACAAATACAATTCGCTCGAGGGGTTTGGTGGATGCCTGGAGGATATTTCACCCGGACACCTTAGAATTCACTTTTTATTCCCCTACCCACAATTCTTCTAGAATAGATTATATTTTTTTGAGTCCTCATCTCCTCCCCGATCTAATTAATGCTGAAATTGGGTCCATTCTTATTTCTGACAATGCCTCTGTTCTGATTAATTTAGATCTTCCTTCCGAGCCTTCCAAACCTCGCAGATTGCGTTTCAATAATTACTTACTTAAAGATCATAATGTTTTGGAGCGTTTCAAAGAGTTTTTATCAGATTTCTTTCTTAGGAATGTTAATCCTGATATCCGTTTCTACACTATCTGGGATGCCTTTAAGGCGACAGCCAGAGTATTCATCATTGATTATGTTGCGGTTAAAAAGAAACAATGCATCATGGACTCAGCTTCCTTATTAGCCTCCATTAAGCTTCTTGAACATGCCTACTTTTCTTCTAATAATGAAGATACACTTAAAAAACTAGTCCAGGCCAAATTGTGTTTTAATAGAAAATCGACGGAGGAAGCTTCTGGGGCCCTACTTAAAGTTTACTCTAACTTTTATGGTGGTCGCAACAGAGCTGGTAAACTGCTTGCGAACTACTTGAAGGTAAAATCCCAAAGATCTAAAATAATTAACATCATAGATGATGGCGGTGTTAATCATTTCAAGGAGAAGGAAATACTAAAATGCTTTACAGATTTCTATAAGACACTATACACTCCTGAATCTTCTCCTTCTGACACGGCTCTGGAATCTTTTTTTGAAGTGCTACCTCCTCGTTCTTCCTCCTCTCCTGATTGCTCTTTATTAGAAAAAGATCTATCCCTTTCTGAACTTAAGTCAGCCCTAGCTCAATTACCTAAGGAGAAATCCCCCGGCCCGGATGGTTTTACTGCCGAGTTTTATTCTTGCTTCTCCCAGACTCTTCTCCCTCATCTTTTATCTCTATTCCAATATTTTATTTCTCATAAGGAGGCTCGTGGCTCACTGGCAAGATGGCATCCGAGCAGGACGTGTGAGTGAGGAGCTCAGGAGTTGTTCCCCCATCCAACGGTTGTACGGCCAAGGGGGCATTGAGATCAAGCCAAGGAGAAGCGGAGAAGCGGCGTTAAAGGCAAAAGATCAAATTATATATACTGACTTAACTCACGTTGTTCTGGCGGTTTAATCGATTGTCGGATCGGCGGCTGGCAGGTCAGCAGGAGCGAGGAGGCGAGGAGGCTGAGAAGCCACGTCGGGAGCGTTTTCAGCGCGCTCAGTGTGCTCAGTGTGTTTAGTGTTCCAGCATTGTGAGCGCTGTTGCCGGGATCAGTGGCGGCGGCGGCAGTACTGTAGTACCATTGAAAGGAGCACTACGGGATAATGAAAAAGGGAGTCTGCGATGGCCCTAGAAGAGCAGTAAAACTCCCGGAGAACTCCCGGTAAGAGCGCACAAAGTGGAAAAAGCGTTTCTTTGGTCTAGGGGATTGCTACTCGGCAAACAACTTTATTGGTAACAGCGAGCTGCTACATTGTTACATTGCTACATTTTTTCACCTTAAACTGCCTTAACTGCTTGAACTTTCGTCTGGGTGCTAAGAGCGGCAATTGGTACAGCGATCTGCTATACTGTCTTGCCTTAACCGCCCCAACGCCTGAGACTCTTCTGTTTTGGCGGGATCGTGCGTGGCTGCGAAGGTCGTGGCAGTAAGTGTGGTTGGCGGCTGAAGTGAGATAGGCTGCCCAAGAGAATTTTCGTTAATATTTGTGGTCAAGTGGGAAGAAAAAAAAAGCGAGTTATACCGGGTCAGCTGCAACAGTAATAACGTCTTAAAGGAGAGTTTCTAGATTGAACCACTGATTCTTTTTTTCTTTTTTCATCAGAGAATTTGGAAATCTAAGACACTATCATATAATAAGGTGCTTTTGCTTCAGTATATTCAATGACATGCCTCCTAAAACTGATCGTGGAGGTAAAACCAAGCCAATTAGCGATGCAGTGAGTAGGGCTGCCCTCTCAGCTAGCTGTACAAAAGATGGGGTAGATGAAGCTGGTGTAGTGACTGTGACGCAAGAGTTGAGTAGCAGGAAGGTACCTCAGATACCCCAGATACCCCAAATTTTTTTGCCAAAAAAAAACCAACATACGGTGGTGTCTACTCGGAGTCTGGCAAAGGAAATAAATGATGATGAGGAAAATTTTAGGAGTGAGCGTTCTGAGGGAGCACAGCGGAAGGAGCACCATAATGACCGTGTAAATCAAAAAGGTATAGACCACGAGGCAGTACCTGTGCTTGTGGATACAGGAGGGACTGTAAATATTATTACACCTGCAGTGGTACTAACAGGGCAGCAAGAGGAGATTACTATGTCGGATGCAATAGTTGATTTAGGTCTCGAAGGTGCTAATAGGGAGAGTGACTCAGGGGAAGGCAATTGTTTTTCTATGTCGGATCATTCATCTGATGATGATGAATGGGATGAAGAATTAGGTTTGAAATCCTTTTTTTTTGGAAAGATCTGGGATTAGTTCTGGCAGTGAGCTCAATACTTCAAACCCGGATGAAGACAATCTTGAAACCACCATGGTACATAAACATAGAGTTTATAAGGAGGTGGAAGCAGCAGGCCAGGCTGCCATGAGGGGCGGCCTTCCTAGTTTTACTGCAACTGAACCTGCCTTAGAAATAGCAAAGGGTGGCGAAGGAGAGGAACGATCTCAAGCATTAAATCAGCGTGGGGAGATCTCATTAGAGTCAATTTATCAATGCATTACAGAACATAGGGCCGAGACTCGTACGGAAAGCGCTAAAACACATGTCGCTTGTCATAAACTACAGAACGCCGTTAGGCGGATAGCGAAGTCATGTACTGAGTTTACGGAACGGTTGAATGAGGAAGAAGCAAGAATTTCTACATTAGAAGATGACATGGTGAGACAAAAGACGATGGTGGACAATTCGCAGCAATATAAAGAAGATGTGCAAGCCAAACTTGTGGATTTGGAAAATCGTATTCGGAGGAACAATTTGAGGATTTTAGGAATTCCTGAGGGCATTGAGGGACAAGCTATTCGCAAATTTGTTGTGGAATTATTCACTGAAGCCTTCCCAGAATTAAAAGACTGGAACTGGTCCAACGAAGTGCAGAGGGCGCATAGGTTCCCATTCAAACAGAGGCCCGCAAAATTTGGTGATAAGGACGTCAGACCGAGAGCAATTTTGATTTGTCTGAGTAATTTTCTGGCACGCCAGGCGATATACGACCTGGCACGTCCAGATAAAAAGCGGGCTGCGAAGGGAACTCAATTTTTTGTGCGACCGGACTTCTGTCATCAAACTGTGGAGAAGAGGTGGCAGTTACATCAGCTAATAACTCCTTTTCAGGGGAAAGGAGCGCAAGTGTTTTTGTTAAACCCTGCCACCCTTAAAGTGATTGTTAAAGGTCAAACACGTTTTTTTACTACAGAATCGACAGCGAAGGAATATTTGGTCTCAATGTAAATGTTTAATTTTGTACTTATGTTTTGTATTATTGCCCTTTCAGCCATCTATAATGGTGTAGAACTCTATAGCCGGTACAACCTGGCGGTGTCAGTACTATGTTTGGGTTACGTGCACGGTTGTTGGATTTAGAATATGATAGTGAATGGGGAATCCATGTAATACATTTAATTTAGTTTCAGATAGCGACAGGGAGGATGGGGGAACACAGGGGAGAACTCACTCTGCATCAATAGGGCCATGGGTCCATTTGCCCATAAACTGGGGAGAGGGAGTGGGGGGCGGTAGGGGGGCAGGGGCTGGGGGCACTGGGGGAGCCGAGGTTTGGTGTGCGGGGGTGGTGGTGGGGGTGCATTTCACAAAAATCAATCCATGTGCAAATACCTTTGATTTTTCAAGATGGTCAATAGGTATCAGACAAAGATTAAGAATGAGTCAGTTATTACTGGTCTACTATGTGAGATATGTGAGACATGGCGGTTAAGGGAATTCGTATATGTTCTTTTAACGTCTGTGGCCTAAACAATAGTAATAAAAGGCGTAGGATAGCTGCAGAATTACGTATTTTAAAACCAGATATCCTGTGTATCCAGGAAACACATATACCGTGGGTTAAACGTAAATTGATGGAAGAATTAGGATACACACTTCTGGCTGCAACTAGGCAGACTTCCACCAACAGGGGAGTAGCTATCTTGGCATATGGCGGCATCATGAGGACGGGGAGGGTAAAGGTGGATAATTATGGGAGATGGGCGATTGTCGAATGTTTAATAGGAACAACTAAGTCTACTATCTGCTCTGTTTATGGGTCAAATGTAGATGAAGTTGGTATATTGGAAGATTTAAATGTCGAATTGGCAGCATGGCCCACTCCGCTAATTCTATGTGGGGACTTTAACATCCATTTAGAGGGGCAAATTCTAAGCCCCAAATATAAGTACGTGGGCCGCAATCCTAAAGCTTTTAAGGCTCTAGTTCAATTATTGAGGGATCATGGGTTAGTGGACACATGGAGGACAATACATCAGTCAGATCCCGGATTTACGTTCTACTCACACCGCATCAAAAATTGGTAAGATTAGATTATATATTTTTGTCTAGGGCACTCATAGCTGGCGCAAAGATGCAGGTCTGGCCCCGGATCACTGCGGATCACGGCCCTCTTTTGCTGGACGTGTATACGATTAGGCAGAGGAAGGGTGGAAGGGTATTCTCTTTTAATAGGAAACTATTGAATGATAAGGCATTTAGAGATCATTTGATTAGGTGGGCATGGGATTTCCGTGATATAAATAGGGGATCGGCCTTGGGTCCTATTGTATGGGACACTCTTAAAGCAGGAATACGGGGTGAGGCGCTCAGTTTTGGACTAGCTAAATTAAAACAAGGGAAAACAACCATTCACCAGCTGCTGGATGAGCTCCGGGAAGTGGAATTGGAATTGATAAAGATTCTTAGACAGGGGTCTGACGCTAAAGTTATAAATAGTAAGTTAGCATCTGTTAAAGCAAAAATAAATGCGATTTGGTGCAAGGAAATCGCTATTCAATATAATACCTATAAACAAAGTAGATATGAATATGGAGAGTCGACCGGGGGGCACCTTGCACAGAGACTTAGAGCTAGGCAATCCTCTCAAAGAATTTTGGCTATGATTGATGCGGCGGGCAATACGGTTGAAACAGAGGAGGGTATTATGGGTTTTTTTAATGAGTTTTACCAAGCATTATATAAGCAACATGATCTTGAGCATTTTTGTAAAAAATTTGTATTGAATCGGATAAGTGCTGAGGAGCAAGCAGCATTGGAAGAATTAATAACTATTGAGGAAATAGAGGCCGCATTAGGACAGCTAGCACATGGGAAAGCCGCTGGACCAGATAAACTACCATTAGAAATTTATCAGGTGCTTTTTCCAGTCTTGAAAATCGATATGCTGGGGGTTTTTCAGGAAGCGCAGCTGGGGAACGCGCCTCCATCCTGGGATGAGGCTAATATTGCTGTGTTTAAAAAAAAGGATAAACCCCCTAACATACCAGGGTCATACAGACCGATATCTTTGTTAAATGCCGATCGGAAAATCTACGCCAAGATTTTAGCTAATAGGTTAATGCGGGTCATTACGCCCTTGGTTTCAATGTCTCAACATGGATTTATTCCAGGTAGAAGTACCATTAATCATATACATAGAGTCATTACTCTCATTGATGTTGCTAATGTGCATCATAAAAAGTTGGGCCTAATATTTCTTGACGCCGAGAAGGCGTTCGATCGTGTATCTTGGGCTTTTATGTGGGGTATTATGCGTGGGATGGGGTTCGGGCCAGATTTTATTAAGTCGATTCGAAGTATGTATAAGTCTGTGTCATGGGGAGGGAATCTAAGCAAGTTTGTATTAATAGGGGAACAAGGCAGGGTTGTCCCTGCTCCCCATTATTTTTTGCATTATATATTGCCCCATTTGTGCAGATGCTAGAACAAAGCAGCATGATAAAGTCAATGGAATGTGGGCCTTACCAGATACGTGTTTTAGCATATGCGGACAATATTGTTGTTGCCTCCACGGATCCTGCACAGGCTATAAGGGAGATAGAAAAGTTGGCTGAAGAATTTGGGGCGGTGTCGGGATATAAACTAAATGCGGACAAAACTCAGATTGTATGTACTTATCAGGCCTGTCCGGGGGAGAGTCGGGTAACGGATGAAGCTCGATATCTTGGTGTAAAAACCAGAATGTCCTTACAAGAACTAATCGAGGTTAACTGGGGTAGCATTACCCGAGCGGTTAAGCAGCAGTTAGATCGTCTGGAATGTCTGCATCTGACGTGAGTTGGGAGACGAAATGTTTTAAAAATGATTGTTCTTCCCAAAGTACTCTATTACTTTAGAGTAGTGCCATTAGAGTTAACAAACAAACAGTTACAAGGGCTTCAATCTATATGCGACAGATTCATTTGGGGACAACGTAAAGCCAGGAGAGCTTTTAAATACATGATGCTACTGTTAGACAGGGAGGTTGGTCTGTTCCGAATTTTTGTTTTTATTATTATGTTTGTTTACTGCAAAAGTATACCTACTTTTCTGACAGGGGAAGACGTGATAGAGGCAGAAGCTCCTTCAATATATCAACTATTGCTAGGGGAAGAAGCTAGAAATGTGTTGTTGAAATTTTCCGAGCCAAGTTATTATAAAAAAACTAGGTTTAAGGTTATGATTTCAGCTTATAAGGCTTGGAAAAGGGTATGTAAGTGGTTGAATATTCCACAACTGAACTATTATACTCCACTCGATTCAGCTGTCAGGTTTCCGGAAATATTCTGGGATTTTAAGATGTTGTGTTGGAAGATGCAGGGGATTAGATATCTGGGTGATTTATACAAGGGAGGGGTACTATGCTCATTCGAGGAATTAGTTGAAAGTTATCAACTTCAACATCATGACTTTTTTTAAGCATCTGCAACTGCGAGATTATTTCGTTAGACACCACCTGTATGAGGGAATCACGACGCTTCCAATTGTAGAGGCTATTAGAAGGAAGGCCAAGATAGGGGTACTATACTCTATGCTAATTGAATCTCAAAAGGATGATCTGGCTGCTTATGATCTTAAATGGGCTGCACGTTTAGGGGTCGATGGAGAGGTGATTCAGACTTCTATAGACATAGCAGGGAAAATACTGTTATCATCGCATTTACAAACGCAGCATTATAAGACCATCTTTGATTTATATTACACACCTGAACGCATGATGAAGTGGGGTGGAAATAATGACGGTAAATGTTTCAGGTGTCATAGCGATGGAGCAGATAGTGTGCATGTTTTCTTTGAATGCACAGTACTGTCGAAATTAAAGCACCAAATAGAATTATTTCTGCAAGAAGTTACAGGTACCTCTATACCAATAACGAAGGCAATGATGTTATTAGGGATATGTATAAATATTTCAATTGAGCAACCAATGTACAAATTTAGATTCTTATTATTTATTGCTGTAGCTGTGGTGTGACTTTGTATTGCCTCATGTTGGCTTCAAAAGGAGGCTCCCACATTTAAGATGTGGAGGGCAAAATGTTATCATGTTTTTAATATGGAATATAGTTTATATGCCTTAAAATCAGCCAAACGGCAAAAACTTGGGATTCAGATATGGGAGGCTATGATACAGTATATGAAATAATCAACTGCTCTAGGTTGTTTAACGATAATATGATCATAATTTGTTTTGTTGCTGATGCTCTTGCGGACTTACCTTAGGAGTGTTAAGGATACTGTATTGACTATTTTGTTAGCTTTTGATTATAATTTTTATGATCTATATTTGTGACATGGATTGAATTAATAAAAAAAGAAAAAAAAAAAAGGAGGCTCGTGGCTCCTTTCTTGAAGCCATGATCTGTTTAATTCCAAAGAAGGACAAAGATCCTTCTTCTTGTGCTAATTACCGCCCTATTTCTTTAAATTAATTTAGACTACAAGATCTTTGCTAAGTTTCTCGCTCTTCGTATTAATAAAGTTATTCCTGACTTGATTGGCTATAAACAGACAGGGTTTGTCAAAGGTTGAACACTTGCGGATAATTCTAGAACTTTTTTAAATATTAAACATCTTGCTTCTAAAAGTTCCTCCCCTGTTGCAGCTATCACCTTGGATGCGGAGAAAGCTTTTGACCGCATTCATTGGCTTTTTATGATGCGCACACTCAAGTGGCATGGTTTTGGTCCTGTTATTTTATCCCTTATCAGTTTGTTATATTCTTCCCCTACTAGTTCGGTTTTTGTTAAAGGATTTCAATCTCCCTACTTTTCTCTTCAGCAAGGCACTCGCCAAGGCTGTCCTCTTTCACCTTTGCTTTTTATTTTTATCTCTTGAGCCTTTTCTTCATTCTCTTAGACATTCTTCTGATTTTCGGGGCTTTACACATAAATCAATTGAAATTAAGTTCACTGCGTATGCAGATGATATTCTGTTATATCTCTCTGATCCTTCTACTTCTTTGCCCGCTTTCACAGATCTCTTATCTTCTTATGCTGCCCTGTCCAGATATAAATTAAATTTTTCTAAATCCGAAGTCCTTCCATTAAATAAGTATTATCTAAGAAGTATGTTCGAAGGGACAGATTTCAAATGGAACACCAATTGCATTACATGTCTAGTAATAAAATATTCCTCCTCAGTTGCTACAATGGTTCAACTCAATCTGGATGATGTTCTATTAAAGGTATCTGGCATGGCAGAGAAATGGTCTCCTTTATTCCTGTCTTAGTGGGGTAGGTTGCCTACCTCCAAAATGATGATGCTTCCAGTTATTAATTTTTATTTGTCCATGCTACCAGTACAACTTCCTTTAAAATTCTTTAAAACTCTTAATGGCATTTTGAGTAAATTTCTCTGGAATAACCGGAAGGCTCGTATATCTTTGTCTGCTTTGTCTGCTCCTAAGGATAGGGGAGGGGTTAATTTTCCCAACTTTCGTCAATATCACTCCTCCTTTTTAATTTGTCAGGTTCTGCCTTACCTTTTCTCCTCGGATGATCCCCCTGTATCGGTATGGTACAAATTGGAGGAATCCGTTATTCATCCACTTCCCTTCTCCTCATTAGCTAGTTTTACTCACTCCCCTCTCTCGTTTAAGTCCCCCACTATTTCACAACTTATATCGACCTTTTATCCAGTTCTTACAAAATCTCTTTCACCTCTATAGATATTCCTGGACTCCTCTATATGGCATAATAAGTCCATTAAAATTTCTAATCGTACCATCTTTTGGAAGGATTGGGTTGTCAAAGGGATTATCCAGGTTAAACACCTAATGCAGAATATGCAATTTATGTCCCTCCAGGAATTTCAATCTAAGTTTGGCTAACCTGTTACTTCCCTCCTTAAGTTTGAATCTCTAAGACTGATTTTAACTCAACAGTTTTCTCTTATCTCTGAAACTCCCTCCTCTTCATCTGACCCCCTGTTAGAACCATTACCTACTTCCCAAAGAGAGGAAATATGTGTTCTGCGTAGTGTATGGCCCTAACAATGATGATCCTACGGTGGTGGATAACATAAATATGGAACTTTTGAACTGGGAGGGGGATCGGGTGGTGATGGGTGATTTTAATTGTATTATGGATTATGGGATTGATACTACAAGGAGGGGGGCATTTCAGAGGATGTGGAAAACACGTAGGGCAATCTGGGAATTGGGTCGACTACAGGCTATTAGTTATGCCTGGAGAGTATTGCACCCAAGTTTACCAGGGCATACCTATTTTTCTGCCCCACATAACTCTTACTCAAGAATAGATATGGCTTGGGTGTCTGCACAAATATTATGGTCTACAGAAATAGATATATGCCCGAAAGTAACATCAGACCATAATCCTATTCTTCTTACTTTTAAAGTCAATACAGAGAATAGGCCACCAAGATCTTTTTCATTCCCTAGGTATCTTTTATTAGATGCGGATTATGTAGCTAGTACACGGGAACAAATCAAAAGCTTTTTTGAAGAGAATACGGGGTCTGCTACTCCCATTGTGGTGTGGGATACATTTAAAGCCGTTATTAGGGGGCACACCCAACAGTATATCTGGCACCAAAATAAAATTAATAGAGGGACATTGAAGGAGACAACCTCTGCAATACGTAGGGCAGAAGATTTACATGCGGAGGCAGTTCTGAAGGGGCGGGTGAGTCAGAACAATTGGGGTTTGAGGTAATTAATCTTAGATTGGGTCTGAAGAAAACACTTAAAGAGAAGAGCATGGTCAAATTTAATCAATATCGGCAGATACAGTATGAGTACGGGGAAACAATTGGGAAAATTCTGGCCTATAAAGTAGCTGATGACAGAGCTAAAGCCCATATCACAACCATTAGGGGCCTGCTGGCAGACTGTATGAGCATCCACAGCAGATTTTAGAGCAATTTGTGAGGTATTATCAAGCATTGTATACTTCTACAATAAAGCCAAGGCAGGCAGATATTCTTGATTATATTCACGGATGTTTCCTGCCAAGTATAGGGGAGGAGATCGCCGAGTCCATGGATGTAGAGATAGTGTGGGAGGAGATTGAAATGGCAATTGGGGCTTTACCATCGGGCAAGGCTGCGGGGGAAGATTCTGTTCCCCTAGAATTTTATAAAATCTTCAAGGATGATCTGAGGCTGCCTTTTAGTCAGACGATAGGGTCTATCAGTGTTAATGGGCAAGTGCCTGATTCCTGGAATATGACAAAAATTGTCTTCTTCTTAAAAAAAGATAAACCAGCAGAGGAATGTGGGTCATATAGACCGATTTCGCTCATTAACACTGATGCAAAAATGTTTGCAAAAATACTGTCTAACCGGCTTGCTCCGGTGATGCCTAGTCTGGTTTCTCTTCAACAACATGGGTTTATTCAAAATAGAGATACAACTACTCATGTAAATACGGCAGTGACAGCGTTCGATGTGGCCAATATTACATCAACCCCACTCGGTATGATTCTATTAGATGCTGAGAAAGCGTTCGACCGAGTGGGGTGGGAGTTTCTTTGGGCTGTAATCGATGCTCTCGGGATCGGAAGTCGCTTCAAGAAATGGGTACAAGCCCTATATGATAAGCCCAGTGCTAAATTCGCGTATTCAGGTTTACTATCATCTGTTTTCCCGGTGTCTTGTGGCACGCGCCAGGGGTGCCCTCTCTCACCCCTATTATTTGCTCTATATATAGAGCCATTCATCTGTGCTTTACAAAACAATCCCCGAATAAGTGCTTTTAGCAATGGAACAATTTCTTTAAAGGTCACCGCTTATGCGGATGACTTGGCAGTATTTTCCACAGACCCAGGGCGAGCATTAGGGGAAATAACAGCGGCGGCTGCCGGGTTCAGTCAGATATCAGGGTATAAATTAAATATTAATAAGACCCAAATATTAATTAATCACAAACTGCTAGATGTTATACAGGGGGTATGTCCAGTCGTCACTTATCTGGGGGTGCGGATATCCACACAAATAGAGAAAATTATCTTTCTTAATTATGAGGAGCTGCTGAAGGATACAATTAAATCATTTAAAAATTGGCACAAGCTACCGATAGGCATTATAGGTTGTATTAATATAATTAAAATGAAAGTCCTGCCCAAGTTTTTATATCTTTTTCGCTCTATCCCACTACGGGTTTCCAACTCCTTTTTCAAACGATTAGAAGGGGCAATTGGTAGCTTCATATGGGGATACAAGAAATCTAGGCGAGCGATAGAAAGATTAAAACTACCATTTGGTCAAGGAGGCTTGGAGCTACCGGATTTTAAGATGTATTTCTGGTCAGCTTTCTTTGGCCGCTTCCGTAGTCTGATTAATCCTGCGGGTATTCTATTTTTCATACATTTATGTTGGGGGAAGAAAGTAAGATGTTTCTGTATAGAATAATGGACCCTAATTATTTTAAAAGGGTTAAATTCAAGACCACTCGGGACAGCATATATATCTGGCGGGCGATCTTGCATTAAGGCAATATATCTCCATATCATGATAAATTCCCTCTGTATTCTAACCCTGCCTTACCTAGTATATTTCACCATGGGGTGGGGAAAAATTGGGTCAGATTGGGAGTAGGACGCTTGGGTGATCTTTTCGATTATAATGGTATTATTGCTTTTGAGAGACTACAACTCATATATAAATTACCAAATCATATGCTGTTAAAATATTATCAGATCCGAGACTACTTCCTAAAGCACCTGAAGTTGACTAATATAACTGGGTCTGAGGTTTGGGACTTCATATATGATGAAGTAAGGGAATCTATGATTAGCAAGGTTTATAAATGGCTGAGCAGCAACAGAGCAGATGATTGTGGAAGATTGGCCAATCAATGGAGTAAAATATTGGAGATTCCTGTAGGGGCTAGCACTATAATACAAGCATTGGGCACTATAAAAGAAGTGGTGCATTCTACTAATTTGAGATTGCATCAACATTGGACGATCTGTCTTCTTTATTACACACCCGAGAGGATAGCCAAGTGGGCGGCTAACAATATAATTACAGATAGGATGAAGTGCCCAAGGTGTGATATGTATAAGGCAGATATCAAACATATGTTTGTAACGTGCTTAGAGCTAAAAACATTTTGGCAGGATGTTCAGAATATCATCCATCAGAAATTGGGGTTAGAAATACCCCTGACAGTAGGGGAAATTATGCTGGGCCGCAGTAATGTTGGATTTAAAAGCAGCGGTTTATTAACTATTTTGCTAGTCTCGGCAAGGCTGATTATTGCTCGAGAATGGATATCGCCAAAGCCTCCAAATGTGATGGATTGGTGGCTTCTAGTCCGACAGACATATGATATGGAACAGGCATTGGCCAAGTCAAGAGGCATACGTTCAGTCGCTAAATGTAATAAAATATGGGGATCTTGGCTTTAGATAATCTCCTGGAAATTCTAGGATACTTAACGTGGTGTAAATAAGTGGGTGAGGTCCTAGAATGTATTTTGGTATTTATTTTTTATGTGCTCCTTGTTTAATTACCTTATCTGTGATATTATGCTTTGATATTGGCGGTATGCGGCATTGATACTGTTTTGATGTATTTGATTGTACTATGCATTACCTAATCATTGACAAATAAAAAATAAAAAAAATTAAATTTAAAAAAAAAAGAACCATTACCTACTTCCCTTTATGTCCGGGCCTCCCACATATCTAAATATCTCCATTTCTCTCTTCCCACCCGTCCCAAAAGCAAAACTGAAATTTTATGGGAAACAGATTTACAACGTACTCTCTGTACACACACATGGAATTCCATTTGGGCTCGCTTACATCACACCTCTTGCAATGCTAGCATCACTCAAACTCTTTATTATTTTTACCAGAGGCTATTTTTAACCCCGTTATCTGTTTCCAAATTTAGTTCCGGCCTATCCCCCAACTGTTGGTCCTGTAAGAATACTCCTGGCACATATATACATTCCTTTTTCCTTTGCCCTAACATTTCCATTTTTTGGACAAAAGTATGTAAATCAATTGCCTCCATTTGCTCCACCAACTTCCCTTTTGATATCTATTCCATCTTTTTGGGTAGTAATTCCATACATTGGCTGGGTGCTCGTAAACTGGGCTCTTTTGTAGATTTGTTAATTGCTAATGCTTTTCAAGTAATTACATCCAAGTGGAAGGACGCCTCCAAAGTTTCCTTTTCTGCTTGATGGAATCTTCTATGCTACCATCACAGGCTAGATAGAGCCTCTGTAACTACTTCTCAGCAACTTCTACCAAAAGAAGCCTTTTGGTCTCCACTTACTAATTACCTATCCTCCTCTGCATTACGTACCAAAGATAGTAACTTTGTATTCCAGCCGCCGTGAGTATTGTATTCAATCTTTTCCACATTGTTCATATTTTATTGACAGTATATTGTTCTCTGAGATTTTATATTGTTTATTAATGGAAAGTCTTATTAGATTATTTGATAAGGTTGTTGATTCTTTTTATCTTTCTTTTTCCTTTTTCTTTCTCTTTCTTTCTCTCTTTTTCTTCCTCTTTCTCTTTTTTTTTTTCCATCCTCTATAAAATTTAAAAAATGCTAATCTATTATGGTACACATTTGTTTAACTCTGTCCTTAACATTGGTTTTTGCTCTTGATAATGTACGAAATATCAAGTTTTTATCCTTTGTTTTTCATGTATATTTCTTGTTACCATCTGTACTTCCTTTATGATTATTATTATAATTCTGTACCTTGCTCTTTAAACTAAAAAATTTAGGTTATAAGAACATAAAAAGTATAAGAATTAAAAGCTTGAATTACTCCCCTGAAATATACAAATAGACATTTCAGTCACTATGTCAATGCATGACAAACATATATGAAGTTACGTGTCAGCAAGTTTTTTTTTTTTTTTACCAATTTTCAGAGTTTTTTTAGTGATTCTTATTCAGGAAATTTTAGCACACAATCCTCATATATGTATGGTTGAGTCCGTTTGGAGCACTCCAAACTACTTAAAAATTATTTACTAGTGAAATAGTGTTGACATTGCCCGACCCTCTCTCCGAAACTCGGACATTGGACAGGGGAGAGGGTGGAAGAAAGCCAAATAGAGCACTGCTTTTGAGGAGCGAGGCAAGAAGCACATGAGGGCATAGAGGGCTCAGCTGGGGAAATAGATGAAAGCCAACCAGCAGAAGAGTGCAACCATTAGAAAAGAGATGGAACTGAAAGAGAGTGAAACAGAAAAATTACAGAAGGTCAGTGAATATAGCAGAGATGGGCAGAGAGTAAGAATTAGCTCCATATTGATAAAAGAACCCCAACATTTTCTAAGAATTAACAACATTATTCCTGGACCAGCATTATCCTGGGGGGGGGCACCACCATGTCACGAATACCTACACTTGAGCAAGAATTACCACCATTACTCAAAGGCTGGCCCTATAACAGGTGTGACACCATCCTGCATTGGAGGCCCACAGTATGTCATGAACTGTCACCATTTTGCCAAGGCTGGCTTTATGCTGGTGATGAGGAGTGGGACCATCAACATCACACACACACACAAAGAAACACATACACACACTAACACACACACACATGCATATGTCTACACATGCACATATATGCATTCACAATCAAACCAACACACACATACATGCACACAATCACTGACACATAATCACAAACTCAAATACAGCAACAGAACGCAAAATATTTTTACTTGCCCATTTCCTGCCTTGGCTTACTCCTGGATTAACGCACAGTGTAGTTTGCCTCAGCTCATCTTGGCTTATGCCTACATGCTGTAAGTGCACCTGCTAGACGCAAACCCTGAGTCACACTTCCAGTGTTGGTGCAGAAGACGTGATTGGCAGTCCTGGGCTGTCACTTACATTGTGAGTATGACTCGAAGCCTGCCACTAATTTCTAAATGAGGACATGCAGCACTCTGCTGGAGTGCTGTGGGCGTGAATTTAGCCTCATACTCTCTGAATGATCATTGTACATCAATATGGTGTAGAAGACAGTATTCATGTCTGGCGTGACCAGCGTCTATCCATCAGACGTCCACCATTTGTGCATATTTTCCCTATCACACCGAGCTTGAATGTGCACTGCAGAGATGGCATTCAGATCACTGGCATGAAGTTGTAAGCTGATCTCGTGTGTAGCTAACAAGTTACCACAGCAGGGACATTAGCCCCTGAAGGAGTTCACCAGCCTCGTTTTGATACTGAAATGTATCCGCTGGCAAGATGGCTCCAAGGGTTGTAGGCACCTGCTAAAATAATTTGTGTGTGTAGCACCTCTCAGGGTCTAATGTAGCTCAGGTAATTAATGTGTTTTCTACAGAAACCAGTTGGTCATAGGTTTGAATCATCATAAAATATTTTCGATCGCTAGTGTTTCAGCTTCAGAGTACTGCATTTAACCTGCAGCTCCTACGTCAGAATTCTGATAAGATAGTACAGTAAGTAAAAGTACAGTTAGTAAAAGTCACTCCTCCACAATTCCTGCCTCAAATAAACTTTAGTTCTGGAAAGCTTCTGTTCGATCAGCCCACTGTGGTCTCACACCTGTCCACGTATTCCAAATCAACACATCCTACCACCTCATGTTCGCTTTCCATGCTCCCCGGCAGTCCTACAGCCCAGTGCAAGACTTGATTACAGACCATTGTCCACGACCACATTCCCACTAGATAAACATCACAGGCCACAGAAAGATAACAACTTCCAACAGAACAAAGAAATAGAAAAACTACTAAAAAAAAGTCTGAATTTAAAGCTGCAAATCCTTTAAGCCCACAGAACAAAGAAGTACTGTAAATAGTGTGAATATTGAAAATCGGACATTAAGAGCTTATTATGTAACATACAGCGACACAACGGGTCAGTTGTGTATGACATTGTGAAGTGTTTATAAATTAGGTGCTTTAAGCCATTATCAAGGTTCCTATTGGCTACAATCGCTTTTAAATGAACACAATGTGCAATTATCAACCAACTTTAAAAGGATTGGATTCGAGTGTGCTTTGTTTGTTGTTAGCCTCAGATAGCTGAGCTGAAAAACTATCAATTGTCTTTTTACATTTTTTACTTTCTGTGCCTTGCTGCTCTCTGGTCCTTGCCAACATCAACTACTTGGATTCTACTGGTCACTGCAGTGAAGGGTTTCTTGATGGAGGTTGGCCCATGTTATGAGGAGCGAGGAGTTAATTCTCTGTAGCTCCCTCTCTGGGGAATCTGTAATGTTCAAAGCATTTTCTTTGAAATTCTTTGATTAAATGTGTGGGTTTTATACCGTGTGCTATTGGCATTTTAACTGAGCTACTTAAAATGTTGCTTGTTTGCATTGATTTTGGATCATTAATACAATAACTAAACTTTCTAAATTGTCTGCGCCTGTTATTGTGTCCAAATATTCTTTCTTTAAACTGTGCTATTTAGTTTGATTCTAAATGTGTAACAGAGATAGTCATAGATTGTTTTCAGACCATTAAGTTCTGCTGCTTTTATTTTGCGGGGCTACTGCAGAGAGGGGTATGGCTACAGCGGGTTTCACCTGCCTCCTGACCCCATCTCCTGTATGCCGCTGCTTTGTACTACTGACCGACCTGTGGCAGTGCTCACGAGCTCTCCTTCACTATGTGCTTTTCCCTCTACGCATCTTTCTGCAATACTGCCAGAGGGATTCTGTTTTTGTGTGCCTGGCAATGCAGGCAGAAGTTTATTTTTCGTTCCGCTTCATAGCAACCATACTTTGTTTCCCCAACAGTGATGTGAAACAACATGCCATCAGGCGTTTCAGAGAAAACCTCAATATAACATTCAGCCATCATGGAGCCACCATGCGGTGTCATTAAGGTCAGTCCTAAAAGGGTCAACCTGATACCAGCAGAAACTGGTGTGCCTGCCAAAAAAAGACAGACGAGATAAAATGTCTTGTTCATTTATGAGCAGTCTCCTTCGCATCGCACCACTACTGTCTTACCTCTCTGTTTGCAAGACTTTCATCACTTGTGTTGTACAAACTCAAATTTTGAAAATGTACCGTCACCCCTCCCTCTAATAAATAAATGCATCTACGCAGCTTGTAATGACGACGGCTACGGTGGCAATGCAGGGGATAATGAAGTGGTGGTTTGGTTGGCATTGCTTTCCTACCATCTTGCTGACTGAATCTGGATAAAAGACAGGTTTTGTGGTTTTGCAGCTTTGATTTAGCGCAGGGGTCTCCAGCCTTTTATATAAGAAGAGCTATTTGTGTTACATTAAAATCATTGTGAGCTACTAATATTATTAGTGTTGTAACAGTGAGCACATCAGACAAGATTACAATAGTGACCACCATGTCCAGGTTTACCAGCAGTGATCACTTCAGTGCATCAGGAGGGCTGCCAGCCGAACTTATAAAAAGGCTTTGTCAATGGAATGCCACCGTGTCCATGGCACAAAAGTCATCATATCAGTAAAAAGTCTCTGCACATGATTTATCACTTATAATCACCTTTGAATATATTTCGAAACTTCAATTTTTCTCTAAACATTAACTTATGCATTCTGAAAAATCACACATTTTCATCTTGGAATACCTTGGAATACACAGTTTTGTCAAGCATATGTTAATTTAACCAAGCAAAAAGTTACAATTTAGAAGGCTGGGATGCACACAGGCAAGCCACTGACCGGTAGCTGGAGAGCTACCAGTAGCTCACGAGCTACTCACTGGAGATGCCTGATTTAGCGGTTACACACAACCTCTTGCACTGAGTCGTTTGAGTAGGCTACAAACAGCAGATCCGTTGCTTAACGTGAGATTGGCAACATTTGTTCCAGATGTGTCGTTTACAGGGTAGGCAAAATCTTCGGTCACATTTTTAGCAGCAATATCATGAACGAGTCCCCATACAAAAATTGATTTTGTACGACTCTGTTTGCACAGGATATCACCAGCCTTTAATCTGTAAAAGAATAAGTGCCAGGGCCTAAAGTATTGGTCTGAAGCCTGGGGGCCACACTTCGAATATCGGGGGTACCGGATACTAATCCTGAGTTAACTTGTTTCCACCTTATGAGTCTTTCATCCAGCACCAGACACTCCCTGCCATTTCATCTCACTCTTGCACGTTCTTTTTCATCCCTGCTTTCTCCCTTTGTCACTGGTTTTCCGTCATCTTTTTGCCTTTATTTCGCTCGTTGGTGTTTTTCTTCCTCTTGCGCTCGCTGTAAGTCTGATGGAGAAAAATAAATGCGGGCCCAAAAATGAGTGCTGGTGGGCCCACCTGCAACCATCCACTCAAACTAAGAACCGGGTATCACAAGTACAATTCTCTATTGTGATTAGCACAGTTGCGAAAATGTAATTTTTTGAACTGGTATGGCCGTAGCATGAGGGGCTGCACTGGCCGAGCACCTGTGTTTATGCTCCTGCAGTGTGTAAAGTGAATTAATTTAACCTATAATAGCCTAGATATTGTTTATTCTTTACACAACATACATACTAGATTTTACTCTGAACTTGTAACGTGCACTTTACACATGTTGCCGAAAACATCACAGAAACAGAGAAAACGCTGAACTATCAGCACTGTAAAAGCATGATTGATTAGCTAGAAACAGTAGGATTAATCAAATAATAAAGATAAGATGTTCGGCAACTGATTACCTTATATTATTAACAAAGATGTCATGAAAACTAATGAGAACTTTAGCATTTCTATTGATTTCATTGTGAGAGTGTTACAACAAACTCAACATTGGTGCAAATCAATGTTGTTAAGAGATATATGTATTTGAAATTTTTAGTATAAGTACTTAACATCATAAAGAACGTATATTGATGACAATTATTTTGTTTTAATGATTTTTAGAAATAGTTTACATGTTGCTGCTTTTTGAAAATCGTATGAGTAGGCCATATTTAGGATCGTTCATTTTTATACACTATTTACTGACAATATTACCATTATCTTTAATATGAAATGTTTGATTTACTTCATTATGTTTTGAATCTTTATAGTGAGTTGATTACTAAAAGAAATGGTGATTTTAAATGCATTGAAATTCTCTTGCATTATTTCATGGCCTAGGGAAATGAACTTTGACATGTTCCCTTCAAATGTTACTTTAACTATTCCTGCCTAATGTAACAATTCAGCTATGAATGAAGCCTTATTTTTCCTTGAGTGTGAATTGGTGGGAACCGATCCTTGGACTGTACCAATGAAAGAGCAACAGATACATTTTCCTTTTGTAACTAACCAGTGAGGATGGCAAAGACTGTAGTTTCTCATGACTAGCTTGGGAAACAATGCTGGAGATGCAAAATGTACCTGACAAAACGGAAGATGACTGCACAATGGACAGACAATTGTGGTCCGATCACTGATGTCACAACTGCATCATCTATACTATGAAGACAGACACCCCAAAGGAGGGGGCAGAGCAGCTTTTATTTTTTCAGTGCTTTTTGCTCTATGACTTTTCTAGAGAGGACACTTTGGAATGCTTTGCAGCTGCTGTAATTGCTGATCTATATGAACTCTTTCCTTTTGCCGAAAATCTGATTACTAACCATGCTCCTGATTCTCTTTGCAATGAACTTGCTTACAGAACGCTTTTGGACTGTCTGGTGAGAAACCCGACCTGAACTTTCCTGATTTGCTCAAATTTCCCCCTTTTGCCTAAGTCCGTAGACATTTCCCTAGTGATCTTTAGCTTGACTCCTTGTCCACTTTACTGAATGAGCTTTCTCTAGAACCATCCTCCTGCCTTCAATTGGTAGTGGGAATCTGTAATGCTCAAACCATTTTCTTTGAAATTCTTTGATTAAATATGTGGTTTTATAATGCGTGCTATTGGCATTTTAACTGAGCTACTTAAAATGTTGCTTGTATGCATTGATTTTGGATCATTAATAAAATAACAAAACTTTCTAAATTGTCTGAGCCTGTTATTGTTTCTTGATGTTCTTCCTTTAAACTTTGCTATTTAGATTGATTCTTAAATACGTAACAAAGAAAGTCATTCATTATTTTCAGACCATCAAGTTTGGCTGCTTTTATTTTGTGTGACTACTGCAGAGCTTTTGGTTTGTAATATGTTGGTTAGACAAAACTTCTTCAGGAGGTTGGGTCTTCCAATCGCAATGTTTTATTTCTACAGTATGGTCCTGAGAGTCGTGTATTTGAACCACATTTCATTTGTGAGTTGGCCACTAAGTAATGATCCTCATTAGGTGGCTAATGATTTGGACATCCTGAAGTCTCACCCCTCGATACGACCGGAAAAGATTCATCAGAGAACCAATGCCTCTGTGGGTATAGTGTAAATCTGTGTTTACAAAGATAGTCTTATGGGCCCAGTGCAGTTGCTGAAGGACGGGAATACGTTTCTGCTGCATCAAAACAAATATTTCTCTGTGCTTGAGCTTGATTTTCAGAAAAGTACAGCTCTGAGACAGTGAGCAAGGTTTGCCTCTTTTTGAGCTGTGCTGTTTAAACTAATGCACTAACTCGGAGAAATATTGAATTAGGGGAATTTACTTTACACACTGTGGGAGCATGAAAAGAGGCGCTTGGCTCTGGACTGAGTCAGCACATACCATCATGATATGGCTCCTGGAGTTCATTTTATGTAGCTGTTCTCAACTATGTATATGATATACAGAGCTAGAATGTGTTTCCGTACATAGGGGCTCATTACGATGGCGGAAGGATCATCACCGCGATCCTTCCGTCAATTGACAGCAATTTTCCCACCGCCGAATTACGATGGTGGTGGGAATCGCTTTCGGACCGCAGCGGTCGCAAAGACCGCCCGCCACGTTACGATTGCCTGGCGGAGTGGTCAGCATGCTGAAAATGGTGGCGGAGCCTAGCAGGCTCCGTCCGCCGAATTACGATACTGGCGGTAGCCAGCCTTTCCGTGGCGGGTAAACCGCCATTGAAAGGCTGGCGGGGATTGGTTTCGGGGGCCCGTTGCGGGCCCCTTGTGTTGGGGGAGGTGTTTGTTCACTGGGGGGTACCCAGGGTACCCCCTACATTTCAGTGCACTAAGTGGCAGGCACCGTGTGGTGCCTGCCACGTAGTGCAGTGAAATGCACAACATGCATTTTCAACATTGCGGCAGGTGCTGCTGTCAGCAGCAACCATCGCAATGTTAAAATGCAAGATGCGTCCGCCACGGTGGCGGTCGCATCATAATTTGGTGTGTGGAACTGCCGCATGTATTGCGGATGGTCCCGGTTACCACCACGATGGCGGACAAAGTCCAGTCCGTCCGCCATCGTAATCAGCCCCATATTCTCAGTTAGGGACAACTTTGTAAATTGTGCGCTGGCACATGAAAAGAGTAATATCACCATCACTGCTAATTACAATAGAGGCCATGGGCATTGACCCCCCCCATTGTGCATTTTTTAGCAGCCATGCACCAAGATGTGACGGGGAGAGTTCGCTATGGAGCAGGGGGCCAACTCACAACACCAATAAAAATGAACCGCGGGGTACGCCAGGGTTGCGTTCTCGCACCCTTTTTATTTTGCCTGTACATAAACGATCTAGAAACTTACATCACACAGGGGAAAGTGGATGTTCCCCTGATAGGTCGCAGGCCGTTACCTGCACTGTTATATGCAGATGACTGTGTTTTAATGTCCAGAACTGGGGTGGGGCTGCAGAGGCTTTTAACTAGGTTTAACGATTTTATGAATGACCTTGGCCTGAAGACTAATGTAGGGAAATCTTATACCATGGTGGTGGGTAAATCCCCACCATTTTAAAAACGTGTTTTAAAAATAATGAAAAATTGACCTATGTCCCGACATTCTCTTACTTGGGAATTCTCTTTGATCAAAAAAGCACATGGCATCACCTAGTAGAATCAAGGACTAGCGGTTTTAACCGAAACCTGGAGGCAATTTTCAGATTCACCAAAAAATTAGGTTCAAAATCTATTAATGCACTTATTAATATCTACAAAGTCCGTTCTTGCGCCGTCACTTTGTATGGTGCTGGATTTTGGGGATTTTGTGACGTAGAGGGCCTACAAAGAGTAGAGAACATGTTTATGAAACGTCTGTTGACAGTCCCCAAAAGTACTGCTGCCACCATTTGTCATAGTGAACTTGGTTTGACTCCTTTGACTTTTCGAATACAATTAGCCCCGCTATTATTATGGCATAACATCTGGGCAAAGGAAGAAGCAGTCCTAAATCGTGCCGTCATTTTAGACTGTTTAAAACTGGAGTGTGTGAAAAAAATACCTTGGCTTAGTCATATAAGAGAACAGCTAGAGACCATGGGGCTGTCTGACTGCTTTTACAATCCAGGGAATATTCAATCAATCAATCAATCAGGGGTTTGTTAAAGCGCGACTACTCACCCATAAGGGTCTCAAGGCGCTAGGGGTAGGGGGGGTGCAGGTACCATTCCATCAAGGAGGGGGTCTGTCGAAGAGCCAGGTTTTGAGGTTTCTTGCGAAGATGGGGAGCGATGTTGTCTGTCTGAGGTGGAGCGGAAGGACGTTCCATGCTTTGGCCGCGAGGAAGGAGAAGGAGTGGCCTCCCGATCTGGTCTTTCTGGTGCGGGGGACCACGGCGTAGGAGAGCTGGGCTGATCGTAGGGTCCTTTGGGGTGCGTGGAATTTGAGTCGGCTGTTCAGGTATGCTGGTCCGGTGCCGTGGAGGGCCTTGTGTGCGTGGGTGAGCATCTTGAAGGTGATTCTCGCCTCGACGGGGAGCCAGTGGGTGTGCGCAGGTGCAGGGAGATGTGGCAGTGTTTTAGCAGGTTGAGGACCAGTCTTGCGGCGGCGTTCTGGATGTTCTGTAGCTTGCGGGTGAGGTTTTTGTTTATTCCGGCGTAGAGTGCGTTGCCGTAGTCGAGTCTGCTGGTGACCAGGGCGTGAGTGGCGGTCTTTCGGTGTTCGAGGGGGATCCATTTGAAGGTCTTACGAAGGAGGCGGAGGGTGTGGAAGCAGGAAGACGAGACAGAGTTGATCTGGCGGTCCATTTTGAGCTCGGAGTCCAGGATGATTCCCAGGTTGCGTGCGTGGTCAGTGGGGGTTGGCGGGTTTCCGAGGGCGGGGGCCACCAGGTGTCGCTCCAGGCGTCTGGGTTTGGGCCCATGATGAGTACTTCTGTTTTGTTGGTGTTTAGTTGTAGGCAGCTGTTTTTCATCCATTTGGCGACGGCTTCCATGCCTTCTCGAAAGTTGCGTCTGGCGGTGTTGGGCTCGTTGGATAGGGAGAGGATGAGTTGGGTGTCGTCTGCGTATGACACGATGTTGAGTCCGTAGGTTCTGACGATGGGGGCGAGTGGAGCCATGTAGACGTTGAAGAGCGTCGGGCTGAGGGAGGAGCCCTGGGGGACTCCGCAGGTGGTAGGTGTGGGGTCCGAGAGGAAAGGGGGGAGTCTGACCCGCTGCGTCCTCCAGTCGAGGGCCTTGTCCTGGATTCCTGCATCGTAGAGTCTGCGTATTAGGGTGCGGTGGGAGACTGTGTCGAACGCCGCTGATAGGTCGAGGAGGATGAGGGCTACTGTTTCTCCTTTGTCCAGTAGGGTGCGGATGTCGTCTGTTGCGGCGAGGAGGGCGGTTTCCGTACTGTGGTTTTTTCTGAAGCTGGATTGGGAGGAGTCGAGGATGTTGTGTTCTTCAATGAATGTGGCGAGTTGGCTGTTGATGGCTTTCTCGATGACTTTCGCTGGGAATGGGAGCATGGAGATGGGTCTGTAGTTTTTGAGGTCGGTGGGGTCCGCTGAGGGTTTCTTTAGGAGGGGGTTGACCTCAGCGTGTTTTCAGTCGTCGGGGAACGAGGCGGTCGCCAGGGAGCGGTTGATGGTGTGGCGGAGCATGGGTGCGATGGTGTCGGCGGCTCTGTTGAAGATGTGGTGGGGGCAGGGGTCCATGGGGGCCCCTGAGTGGATTGACTTCATTGTCTTTAGTGTGTCTTCGGTGGTGAGGGCTGTCCAGTCATCAATCGCTGGTTTCCGGGTGTCGGGGGTGGTTGGTGAGGGTTCAGTGTGTTGGTT
The DNA here is from genome assembly GCA_963921515.1 of Calotriton arnoldi. NCBI lineage: Eukaryota > Metazoa > Chordata > Amphibia > Caudata > Salamandridae > Calotriton > Calotriton arnoldi. The sequence goes on along the minus strand of CAWUFW010006625.1, from coordinate 813,276 downwards.
GTCTTCGTTGAAGTTGTCATAGATGCTCTTGATTTTGTGGTGGAAAAAGGTGCTGAGTTTGTCGCAGAGGTCTTGTGAGGGAGGGATGTCGGTAGACTCGCTGGTTGGTTGGGCGAACTCCTTGATGATGCTGAAGAGTTCCTTGCTGTTGTGCGCGTGGGTGGAAAATCTGTCTTCAATCGCTTTTTTCCTCGTTTCTCTGATGAGTTGATGGTGGGCGTTGGTGGCGGCTCTGAAGTTGTTGTGGGCTTCTGTGGATTTGGTGTTCCTCCAGGCCTTTTCGAGGCGGCGGCATGTGCGTCTGGACTCTCGAAGTTTGGTGGTAAACCATCTGGCTTTTTTGGCGCGGGTATTGTTGTTTTTCTTGAGGGGGGCTATGGTGTTGGTGCTGTCCGAGATCCATCTATGCAGGGTTCGGGCTGCGGTGTTGGGGTCGTCGTTTTCCGCGATGGTTGGGGTGGAGTTGTTGAGTGAGGAGGTGAGCTGGTCGTCGGTGATTTTGGTCCAGTTTCTTCGTGGGAGCAGGTGCTGGTGTCTGTGGATGGTGGGTGTTCTGAAGGTGAATATTGCCAAGTATCCAAAAGTAAAGTTGAAAAGAGATTTCTTAACACACTTATATCAGAGTAGAGGAGTTCGGGAGAAGGCTAAAAGAAGGTTGTGGAACACTCACTGTTAGTCTGTACCCCAATCCTTGAGCCTTATCTCTCTTTTTACTTTACTTCCGCAAAATTATTTTATCTTATAAGGTTCAGGTTTGGCATTTCACACTTCTTGGTCTCATATTCACGCAATGTATATTGTGACGCCAAATTGGACCCATGCCCATGCGACTCAGAGCCAGCTCAGAGCACCTTACATTTTATGTTTTTTTGTAAACTTTATATTGTTCCAAGGCGTGCCTTTTTAATACCTCTTTTAAAATGTTTAAATATACGACAGTGTCAGGCTGCATTATATCACCTCCAGCTTTTAAAAGATGAATTTACCTGTCTAATGATCTATGGGTACATTTCTTCGGCCGAGCGGTTACGGGACATTGTTGGGAAATGACTCTATGAATTTATTTACATTTTGTGCCCTGGTTTTTAAGATGTTTCCCTGTGGATCTAATTATTAATGATACTGACATTTAGACAATTGAAACTGCCACTGTCACGGATTATCGTTATCAGATTCTTGTATTTATATCGGTAATCTTTGCTGAAATGTTGTTTTATAATGTATTCTTTTATGGCCGGTATACAGCTGAATAAAGACAATAGAGGCCATGTGCAACTCTAATGATTTGGTGTACAAAATACAGCCACGTAAGAGCCTTTACGCAACTGAATGTGCACAACCCATGTCTGTACAGGTGCACATGTTCATGATAAGCCATAGAGGGGAAACTTGAACATATGTGTGCAGACACAGAATAGAGGGGTGAGCCTATTTTTTTTTAACATCATCACGTTGCTAACAGCACTTGCACTAACTTGGTAATACCATCAGTTGGAAGATGAGCTGCAGACAACACAGACCAGAATGATGGACCAGTGGTTGGTTCCTATTGTTTCTGAGATGTGCTGTCTGCATCTCATGTTCTGATTTGCATTATTGCCAAGTTAGAAAATATGCAGTAAACTGCTACACACAGCTCTGTTGTGCACCTGTGTGCAGGCACACAACAGGTTCACTGTTCATATTATAGCTCCAAGGGCTGTTACATGATAGAGTGGGCTGGCCTCTTTTGAAGGCATTGGACTGTCTGGAACGCATACACTTAAATCACAAAATCTCCAAGTTAGCGCACGAACTGCAGACAGCACAGCTCAGAAACAGTGTGAGGTAACCCCTGCTCCCTTTTTCTGAGATGTACTGTCTGCAGGTCATGTACTGACTCAGAGAATTTCTGAGTTAAAGGCATGTGCAAGAGACAGTGCAGTGTTTAAAAAACATGTTCACAGATGTGCTCTGGAGCAGCCCACCAGTTAATGATCCATTCCAGACCTTTGACAGTACAGCAAAGTTGTGTACAGGATGAAAATTCTGCCAAACCTGCTGTCGTTTTTTATCGGATCTATCTTACATTAGGCTTCAAAATAAAAGCTGTGGAAGAGATTTCAAGTGGCACATAATCAAAGCAAAAATGTGTTTGTAAAATAAGCACATAGCAGGCAATCGTGTTCCTGCATAAATCTAAATTATACTGGAACTACCAGGGGATTAGACGCCATGATCAGAATTACACCCCGCAAAACTTCACAATGACCCTAGAAAGATAAGCACATAATGCAATTACGACTAGATCATCTGAGTCATGGAAATGCTTTGCAATGGCAAGGTCCGTGTTTTAAAGAAACATTTTTTACATTTATTTCGAGAAACGATCTGGATTTCCTGCTATTTATTTGTATAAATGAGTTTTCAAGAATTCAATTCAATATCTAATACCATAAGTATACATTTCAGAAATTTTTTGTTTATGCAGGGGTATGTCCGACGTGTCAGGGACACGCTGCTTTTCCAGTCCTAAACATCATTTTATAAGAATAACTGGTTTCAGGTGTGATTGCTCATTGAGTGCCATGGAACTATATCAAGACTACAAATCCCAGAGTGCCCTCATGTGATAAATGCAAGTCAAGGACTGCGACATGTTCTCCCTCTGATAGACAGTGACGATAGTCAGGTGGGGTTAAAATCTCCACACACCAATATGATGCGAGGTTTGACTGTAGACAATTCACAAATCTTGTTGGTAGGTGGAGATTTTAACACCAAACCCGATGCATCGACTGGAGACCTAGGGGTATTCGAAGAAGAAGCAGAAAACATTATACCATACCCTGTTAACCAAAATCTGGGGAAGTCGAAGTGAGTAGCCAAATTAATTACTTTTATAGTAAATATTGATCTACACCCCTCAATGGGCGCAAGACCCTGACTCAAAGTCAATTCGCTCTGAGAATTGCGATAGCCTCATCGACCATATACTCGTAAACTTGGAATCAATGCAGTTGGTTATTGACTTTGTAGTCCAGAGAGTGAATGAAAGTGACCACGACCCACTGATAGTCCATCTTAGCCTTCCTTTTGGAGCTTTAGATAAACAAAAGGCCTCTTGAGATCTGACCTTTCAAAATCTGTATTTTACAACAAACAGGAAATGTATAGCATGGCATCACAGTAAAATCAAGAAAACTGGGTTTCGAGTTTCTTATAATCATTGGCATCTTGAAAGCAAAGATTTTTTAGAAATTAAAGATGCTCATGACTAAGAGATTATCCCGAAGATCAAAAATGTAATAAAGACAACTCATAGGTTAGGCACCCCTCATTGCATCTTGTCTTGAAACCCCATGGAATACTTTATTGCATCGAAAATTGATTGGATTTTTGTGGAGTGTCAAAAGTGTTGAAACCTAAAGAAATAATTAGCAATTACTCTAAAATGCAAGCGTACGATACCAGGGGACACATTATAGATGCGGCGCATTTACCTCGCATTTACCTTCATTGTGCTGGGCGCACCTTTATAAAGGTGCGCCCAGTGCAATGAAGGAAAATGCGCCGGTTTATGATGAATGCGCTGCCTCCAGGGCATCCGTGAACTCGCGTTGCCCATTCAAGTGAAAAACAGAGCAGCTGCTTTGAAGCCGCTCCGTGTTTTGACAGTGCATGAAGCAACCCTTGAAGGAAAATTAGAAATCCCCTTGCAGGCGGGTGCAGTCAGCGACTGTGTCAGTCAGTGACTGCACCCACCTGCAAGGGGATGTCTGGGGGGGTCCATAGGACCCCCTTTCCCTCCTCCAGAGGACTGCTCTTCGGGGGCGCACTGTCAGTATGCATCCTAGGAGCTTCCTTGCCTCTGCGCCCGCATCTGTAATACGGCACAGGCGCAAAGGCAAAGGGATTCCCTCATTTGCTTGGGGCACGTCCATATGCAAATGAGGGAACGCCCCCTGAAGATAACGCTGGTGCTTTATATGTGCCAGCGCTATCAGTATTACAGAAGGGGCCGCACAAGCGTCTGCAGCCCCTTCTGTAATACCAAAGTGCCCAGGGGGCACGGAAAGCTGGAGCCCACGCCTATTGCGCCCCTGGGGCACTTTGTGTAATACGGCCCCAGATGGGGAATTACACCTAAAATATACTAAGGCAGGAGTACAAGCACCTTGCTAAATATAAGAGAAGTCATTTTCACATAAAAGCATGGCTGGCCCTCAAGAATTCATTAAGGGGCAGGAACATCAAGAGATTCTGGGAACTGGTAAGTTGCGGCTCTGAAGGTTGGGCCAGAAATCCAGACACCTGTATCCCACTTGCTGCCTGGTATGAATATTTTTAAATGCTGTATAGCTCAGATTGTCTGAATGGCTCAGTTTCTAGGCCAGATTCTCATCCTGTCCTTAAGGAAGGAAGGCATTATAGTAGCCCATTGCATCCTCCTGCTATAGCACAAGTTACCATGGAACACTGCACCGAGTTCACAGAAAAAGGAGGTCCATGCAGCCATTCTTACTCAACATCATCATACGACCCCCGTCCCTAATGGAGTACCGGCTGGCACTTTTCGGTCTGCTTTATAAGCTTGCGTACCTATTTAACTACTACATACAACACAATCAGGCTCAAAGAGGAGATTCATGCATCCTAGAGAGCAGCAGTTATGATACCTGTCCAGAAAAAAAGGCCTGTGGACTGACCCTGCCAACTACCGACCAATTTCTTTGCTCGACAGAGTTGGAAAGATTTATGCCAAACTGCTGCTCACCCATTTGGAAGATTGAGCCATGGATAATGACATTATTTCTCCATTTCAAGTAGGCTTTAGAAGAGGACAAGGTACAATTGATCAAGCAATGGGACTGTACAATTTAGGTGTGAAATATAGACACAAAAAATCAATGTTGTACATGACTTCCATTGCCCTCCAAAAACAATATTTTAAATATTTCTGTTGCTATAACATTACTGTGGCATAACTTATTAGATATTGGCCTTCTCTGGAAACTTGTGTCTGTGACAACACTCCTCTATCAGGAGAACTTATCAAAGGTTATATACAGTTCAAGAGGAGAAACAACTTCAAGTTTTGCTGTAAATGGCTGGTGTGAGGCAAGGTTGTGTCTTGGCTCCAGCATTATTTATCATCTTCATTAATGATGTAGACAAATTCCTGCTTACTTTGAACCTTGATGTACCGACTTGTGGTGGGCAAAAAACTGCGATCTTATTATTTGCACAGTTCTCTTGTCTTGCACCAAACTAGTAATACACAAACATCTTAGAGGCTTTGAGGAGCAATGCAAAATGTAGAATCTTATGATCAACATAATCAAAACAAAACATATGATCTTAAACTGCAGACGCAACCCAAGGAATACATTAAATATCTATGGAAAGCTGTTGCGGGGATTCTGCACATACACAGAACTATGCGCAGGAAAACAGGACCTCGGTGTATAGGGGCTGAACCTTCCTACCACCTTAGTATCCAAAATCCCAAAACTGACAAGCTATAGTGTCTCATTTGTTCTCCTACATAATCATGAAGCTACAAATGATTAGACAACCCAGAACACAACACTCCCGACTCTCTCAGGAACTGCGGTAGCAAGACACACCCTTTCCCTCACTCACTCGCACTTGCCCACAATAAGAATTGACAGAGTCACTGGTATAGTTCAAAATGTTTAATTTAACTATCGTGCTCTATAATGCAGTATACGAACCACTACCAGCAGCAAAACGCATAAACCTAAAACAGTTAGCATTGTTACAATTCCATAGATTATAAAGGGGGAAGTCATTGTATAAAGACAGTGGAAAAAGGACTATAAGGTCTAACCACCCTCCCCTTGGTAAGAAGAAGTTTATTATATAAAGGAAGATCTCTGGGCTTTGTCAGCAGACCCCATACCTTAGTGCCTAGATGGAAGTTTTACATCATAGGAACAGCATAGCTCGTCTCCCTGGAAAGGTCCCTCGCCAAGTGTGTTTTAGAACAACATGCATCCCCGTAATATCGATGCACGAGTTCCCAGCAGCGCAGCTGTGTTTAGCATGTTTTGTCTAGGTGCTAGGGACTGACCAGAACAGAATAACAAGGGGCATTGTTTATCGACCTTGCACATTGTGTTCAGACTAAATTCAGACTAAACTCCAGGAACAGACAGAGAACGCAGAAAGCAGACAGTTCTCATGTGAAAGGCACAAACAGAGTCTTGCAAAATAAAGTCATGTAGTAACGTGCGCAAAAGCAGCATCATGGCAGCAGAGCTCAAGCTAACTTAGCAATGTCGACAATGACCCTAACGGCCATATAACACCCTCCCCTTGGTAAGGTCGTAGTATATAGACAAAAGACCCAAACAGCATTCAAAGGAAAGCAGAGTCCAAAAGCGCTTGAAAAAACCAAATTGGAAATTTAAAAAAAAATATATATATTTATATGACGTTTAAAATTTTGTTGTTTCGCTGAAAACGTGATTAATATGGAGGTGGCAAATCCATCAAGGTACGTGAACTTAAGAATGCAATTCATTCCAAAAGGTAATCCCTATCGTTAGTAGAAAAAAGGGATGCCATCCAATCAAGTAGGCCGAAGGAACATATGTGCTCCTCATGATCCGATGCTTCCAAGAGCATATCCGGGCAACTTGCGTGATATTCGATGAAACTTCGTCGCAAGAGGTTCTGCGCAGCCGCACAGATATTCCACTCAGCCAAGACACCAAGTGCAGCTGCACGCGCCATACAGCCATCCCGAGAACAGGCCTGCTCATGGGCCACTAAGGGACCCATCAACTGGTCATAATACGGGTCTGAACATGACATATTGGAGAGGCATAAATCCAAAGCCCAGTAGAAAGGGCACCGCTGACAGTAGAACACAGGTTGCACGCACGTGAAGAAGGCAAAGCGAAAAGTTAGTCCATAAGTTACGCTAAGCGTCGCTAATAGTAAGCATCCAAAAAGTTGGTGCATTCGGTCACGGTACAGTTGCAATTGGCCGGGTCTGTGCAAATGCTGGGCAGCCATTGCGTAACAGGAGCAGAAGAACCAGGACGCCACCCACCAGTGCTAGGAGTAATGGTAATCCCCCAAAGGCGCTGGAAAAAATAGAATGAATAAAGGCCGGTATTAATCCAAATATTGTCTGAAAAGAAGTCACAAGGCCAGATCCCACAAGCTTAAAAAAATGAGCAAGGCCTTTTGTGTCAGACGCATTAAATATTTGATGTATTAGTTCCCCAAAATGCAGTGGGAGATTCGTGTTCAGAAGTGACTGAATCTCACTAGATGTCCTAGCCACCTGCAATTCGAAGGTCTCTCAAGCCGAAATGAGAGCCACTCCTTGTTGAAACAATAGCGCTTTTAGTCTGCTTAATTTGTTGAGATCTGTTTTCAAAGTCGGAATGGAAGGCCAAATGGTACTATCTACTATCCCATGCGGGGGCGGAAAAAGCCCATGCTACAACAAGTAACACGTTGTGAAACTGTTACTATATATATTTTTTTTTAAACATAGTTTATTGGTATTTTCACATCTACCATGTACATACATTTGCATTTAGTCATCAGTGGTCTCTTTCATTGTAGTTCAGCAGCGTGGCCATTACTTAGGTTACATTAGGTCAGGCTGCTTGTATCATTCTCTATTTGTCGTTGGTAATTCCTAAGGATCACATTCCGAACAGTGTAGTACCGTCCCCCCCCCAACTCCCCAACTATCCCCCCCTCCCACCCCTGCGCTGCTGTCAACTAAGAATCCTATGGCTCCCTGGAGTGTGGGCGTGATCTGGGTCCTCCTCTACTGTGGCCAGGTGTGTTAGACCATGTATACCGCTCCAGGGCTACTGGTTCGGCATGTCATTGTGCTCCATGCTCCTCATGCTGTCCCCCTCCGGGGTCTACTTGGGCCGGACTTACAGGTCGGGACGGTCCCTGAGGTGTGCTAGGCACGGACTCCCGCCTCTCGCTCCTAATATCATCAAGTAGTGTGCCCCACGCTTGTGCCCTCTCCAACTTCCCTATTCCCCGTTCTGCATTTCTGAGCAATATTCTGTGTTCACAGCCTGCCCATTTTGCTAATTCGCACTTCCACCTGGTGACCCCAGGGCCCGCTGGAGCCTTCCACCTGCTGGTCAGTTCACGCTTCGCCAATATAAATGCCAAGTCCTGGAACCGCGCAGTCACTTTAGTCTTCGCTGAGTGGGAGAACAGGTTGAGCAACACGTGGCTATGCGTGCATGGTACTACCCTTCCTATGATTCGTGCTGTTTCCTGAGTCACCTCCTGCCAATACATGTCTAAGTGTGGGCAACACCACATCATGTGGATGTAGTTAGCATTGTTTTCCCCGCAGCGTGGGCAGCCTGCATCGTCCCTATGGAAGTATTGGTTAATTCTATCTGGGGTGATGTATGCCCGGTGTAAGGTATAGAAACTGATCAACCGAAATCGCTCGTTACGAGATACTTTAGTGGCCCGCTGAAGCGCAGTTTCCCATTCCTTATCTTCCAACGGGTTTCCCAGGTCTGCCTCCCATTTGGTTCTCAGCCCCTCCAGCGGCTTCGTGAAGTCCCGCCTAAGGGCTCGGTAAAGGCATGAAACCGCTTTGATCACACCACCCGCCAGGCTAATATATTCGCATGTGTAGTGTGTGGGTGGTTCTGTTGTTCCCCTCCTCCAATGTCTACGCATGGCCCCGTAACAGCCCCATTTAGTAAGAAGTGTCCCCGGGGATGTTCCAGTCCGCACGAAATTCCTCGAATGTGAGCAGCTCTCCATCCCTATAAAGATCGCCTATTTTGGTTACCCCAGCTTGCCGCCATTCCTCGAGCCCCTCCATTGCCCCCCATGCGGGAGCGCCTCAAGTAGCGTCACCGGCATCTCTGGTGAATAAGGTCGCTTGGTCTTTGTAAGCATCTGCTCCAGCAGCGCCGCAGCACTTTGTGCTCGGAGGAGCATACCTTTCGCGGTTTAATAGTGCTCATGAGTGTGCTCAGTACGTCTGCCCTATCCGGGGTAAATGGTAACTGTCTACGGTCCTGGTCGAGACTCCCTGCCACCCACTGTGTAAACCTCTGAAGTTGTCCCACTAGGTAGTAATTCTCCATATCCGGGACTGCTAGGCCTCCCTCGGTTGTCGCCCTCATCAACATGGTCAGTGCAACCCGTTGTCTACCCGTCCCCCAGATGAAGGCCGTGAAAAGGGAATTAAGGGTGCGGAACCACGCACTGGGAATCCATACGGGCAGTGTGGTGAAGAAGTACAGCAATCTGGGGAGGGCTATCATTTTTAGGAGGGAGATCCGCCCCGCTACTGATATGGGCAGGCTCCCCCAGAAGGCCATACTGCCCTTCAATGCACGTAGGGCCCCTCCCACTTTTCCTTCTTGGACATCCGCCAGGGTGTGGTACACTTTCACTCCCAAGTACCTAAAGCAGCGGGGTTCACACTGCAGACCATGCAATTCCGCCGGAGGTGGGGTATCCTCTTTCACCGGGAACAGGTGTGACTTCTGCCAGTTGACGTGCAATCCCGATAGGGCACCAAACTCGTCCATCATGTCCCTGGCTCCTCTCAGGGCAGTTGTTGTATCATTTAAAAATAGCAAGAGGTCGTCTGCGTAGAGCGCTATATGATGTGGCTGATCGGCTAGGCGCAGAGCCTCATAGGCTGTCCCCATGCGTGCCTTACAGGCCAGTGGTTCTACGGCCAAGGCAAATAAAAGAGGGGAGAGGGGACACCCCTGCCGTGTGCCCCTCTCCACCCGATACTGTGCTGAAATTGTGCGGCCCGTGCGAACTCTCGCCAGTGGGTCTTCATTTTCACCCATCGTATGAACCCCTGCCCGATCCCCAGTCGTGTCATCACGGCGTACAGGAACTCCCACTCGAGGCTATCAAAGGCTTTTTCGATGTCGATAACAAATATCGCTCCTCCAGGGACTGCCTCGCCCCCGTGTTCTAATATGGCGAAAAGTCGCCTAATGTTAAGTGTCGTATTTCTGCTGGGAATGAATCCCGCCTGATCATGGTGGACCAGGGAGGTCATATGAGACAGCAGTCTGGTGGCCAATATCTTACTGAGTATTTTAAAATCAAAATTTAGCATCGATAGAGGCCTGTACGCCGTGCATTCCGTTGGGGGTTTATTGGGCTTGAGCAAGGGGACCACCACTGCTTCTCGGGCAGTGCGTGGCAGAATCCCTCCCTCCCAGACCTCAGCATATAAGTCCACTAATCTAGGGGCTAACTCCAGCAAATAGGCAGCGTAGAACTCCTGAGGGAGTCCATCTGTGCCCGGGGTTTTCCCCGCGCCATGGCTTTAACGGCTGCTCTAATTTCTTGTTCAGTGATCTCGGCCCCCAACAGATCTGCCTCTTCGTCCGTGAGTGCGTGTAAAGGAAGCTCCGCCAAGTAGGCTGTGATCTCTCCTGCCGCTCGAGGTCCGGAGCTTTGGTACAGGTGTGTGTAATACTCTCGAAATCGGTTATTAATCTCTATTTGGCTATGTAGGGGCCTCCCCGTTTGATCGTGAATTGCCACAATATTAGTACCTTGCCTTAATGGATTGGCAAGCCACGCCAACAGTCGCATCGCCTTATCCCGCTCTGCATGTGTCCTATCTGTGTATGCCTGATAGTCAAAACAACGCAGCCGCTCCTCCTGCACCGGCACTGCCTCTTTGGCGTCTAATAGCTCTTGTCTTATCTCAGGGTGCTCTGGGCGTCGTATTTCTAGGTCCCTGAGTACCTTGTCGGCCTTATCTACGTCAGCCGCGAGCGTCCTACGCACTCCAATTGATGTGGCCATACACTTGCCTCTAATAACGGCCTTAAATGCCTCCCACTCTGTAGCCCTGGAGTCCGTGGAGCCGGCGTTCACAGTGAAATATTGTTCAATATGATCTTTAACCTCCTGTCTGAAGGCGTGGTCTTCCAGTGTCTCTGGTTTAAGGCGCCATGTAGGGATTGGCTGTAATTGCACTCCCCCTTGTAGTCTAACCAGTAGTGGATTATGATCAGAGACTGTTCTAGTCAAGTACTCTGCCCCTCCCAGCATGGCATGTATATCGGGCGAACTCAAGAAGGTGTCCAGACGGACATGTAATTCGTGGGCGTGAGAGAGGTGCGAGTATTCCCTGTGGAGTGGGTGTGTACGGCGCCATGTATCCACCAATCCCCAATGAGTTTGCCATTCCCTAAAGGTTCGGGCCACGTTATGTACTGGGGAGTCTCGAAGCGGAGGATGTGACCTATCCAAGGCAGGTTCAGCAATACAGTTAAAGTCTCCCCTATTAGGACCGGTCCGGTCATATACGGTGCCAGGACCCCTGACATCTGTTCCAGGAAGCGGGCCTGGTCTATATTTGGGCCATATATGTTAATGAGGGTAAGGTCCCGGCCATCCAGTCGCCCGTACACGATTACGTATCGGCCCTCTGGATCTATTTTGTGCCCGATCGGCTGGAAGGGGACCCCCACCCGTATCCAAAGTAACACCCCCCTGGCATATGCCGAGTATGATGTGTAAAATGTCTGACCCCTCCATCGTCTCTGCAACGCTGCCCCTCCGTAGCTAGTGTATGGGTCTCCTGGAGCATAGCTATGTGCACCCCCGCCGATTCAATTGGGAGAATATTTTATATCTTTTGTGCATAGAGTGCATGCCCCTGACGTTCCAAGATATGATGTTATATGTAGCCCGCGGCATCTGTGGTATTGCCCAACGCCGCCCCCCTTGGGGCTCCTATGCCCAGACCAGCATTCAGATTTTCAGGATCTCCCAGTATGGGATATCCTGCCTTGTTGCCTTCCCCCGTTGACAGCAGCGACCCCCAAAATTCTTCTAGAATTATGTAAACATCCCAACTCCCCCTCCCCAGGACAAGTGAGAACAGCTCCCTCATCCAAACCTTGCGCACTCGCGCCAAAACAGCCAGTATCTGGCGGTGGTGGCTAGACCAGTACCCGCTTGGAGGGAAGCCCGCTGCCCCCGCTCCCCCGGATCCCCCCATCCAGCCTTTAATGCTGTTTCTGTGTTGAGGCCCCACATTGCGTTACTTGTTGCTGTGGTAGTCCATACCCCCCTCCCTAGCCAAAAATGTCCGATTTGTACTTGCGTGCCGTGGCTGGCTCACATCAGGTCGTCCGCCGATCTGGGGGTTACCTCTGGGAGGACCTGGCTAGTGTCTCCCAATGTGCTTGAGCTGGCCTCAGAGTCCGAGTCTTTCTGCTCCTCACCAGAGTGCGAAGAGGTGTCCTGCAGACTTACAACGCTCAGGGAGGCCACCGCTGCCACCGCATTTTCTCTGTCTCGGCGAACCTCCGCAAAGGTCGGGTGGCTCTTGGGTTGCATCCCTCTTCCAGGCGACAGCATGTGTCCTTTCTCCGGTGAGGCTGTTCCATTTCTCCTTCGATCGCGCGGGTCCTGCTCTTCTATCCAGTCCCAGACATCCTGAGGCACGGTGAAGAATGTAGTCCCTTCTGCATGCACTATGCGGAGTCTAGCTGGGAACACCATGGAGTAGGACACCCCCATTTGGCGCAGTTTCCTTTTGGCTGGGACAAAAGAGGCTCGCTGTCGCTGCACTTCTTTGGAAAAATCGGGGAAAATCCTGACCACGCTATTGTCTATTTTGAGTTGTCCTTTAAGGCGCGCCTGGCTCAGTATGTGATCCCTATCCTTATAAAATAGGAGGCGAGCCACCACTGGCCTCGGTGGCCATCCAGGTAGTGATGCCCTGGCAGGGACTCTATGCGCCCTCTCCAGGGCGAAGAACGACGAGAGACCCTCCTCTGCCACCGCAGTGCGGAGCCAGTTCTCCAGGTATTCCACCATGTTATTGCCTTCCACTTTTTCGGGCAGCCCTGTGACCCTAATGTTGTTCCGGCGTGCCCTATTTTCGGTGTCCTCGGCGCGCTGCTCTAGGACCCGGACTCGTTTTTCCATGTCCGTGACTTTGCGTGTGGACGTGGATATTAGTGCCTTCATGCCCTCGACATCTTCCTCCACTGTCGTGACCCGGTCTGCCAATTTTCTATGGTCCGCTCTCAGCAGACCCAAATCTTCTCGGAGTGTGTCTATCTTCGTTTCCACCGCCGTCCGTGACGTTTCAATGGCTTGTAGGATGTCGTGAAGCGATAGCTCCCCCTGGGGTGCAGCCTTTTCTGTTCGGGTCCCTGCGCGTGCGCGCGTTTCCCCATTGTCCTCACCCGCTGACTCCTGTTGTTCTGCTTCGCGTCTCTTGGTGACGCGTCCCATGGTGTGCTTGGGGCACTCGCCCCTACCCACGACCGAGCTGTAGTCCTCGTACTGTGAGAGGCAAGAGTGATAGTGCTGTTGGTGCCCCAGCGGCTGCGTGCGTATCAGGCCGCTAGCTCCAGAGAGCTCTGTGATCCCTCAGTCGTTTCTGCGTGTATTTTGTGGCCTGCAGGTTCTTGCATGCATTATAGAAGGTTGCGCAGGCCTATGAATAGAGCCAGGGCCTGGTCTCTGTGATGTGCACCCTCTGGTGTTGCTACGTCAGCGGCCACTGCTCCCCAAATTCGGCACGATTGCCCAGGCCTCGCACGTCCCAGGGGGGGTGTTGGCACACGCCCGTATCATCCCTGGTGTGCAGCCCCCACCTGTGGCGTCTGTTGTATAGCCCCCGCAGCCCCTCGGGCGCACTTTTGTGTCTGCGGCAAGTCACCTGTATGGTTGCTCCCGTTTATCGGCAGTGGCCTGTAGGCCCGTCCCAGGTCCGTCGCAGGCCGATGCCGCTTACCCTGCAGTGTCGTGGGCCTCTCTGCAGTGATCCCTCTGATCGCCGTTTGGGCGGCTCCCGAGTCTGCAGTCCGGAGGATTCCGTCTCCGCTTGGGCCCCAGTGAGTGTCGTGCCCTCTTCTAGCCCTCAGGTAGCGGTCACCCTTACTCGCGGCTCCGCCACGGGTCGCGCTCCGTCTCCAGGCCTCTGTCGGGCCCCCTCCTCCGTTGCCGTGGCAGTCTCGGTGGCGCCGCCTCTCGGCCCGCGCACTGTGCTTCAGGGCCCCACCGGCCGCTGTCCGGATCGCCGCGGGGTATCGGGCATAGGCGGTACTGCGACGTCCGAACCTCCGCTACACCCGTAGTAACAGCTAGTTACTCCCTTCGGGTCACGTCCGCCATTTTGCGCGACCTCGCGGTCCGGCCCCGAGCCGCGAATTTGCCGCCTTCTCCAGCTCCCCGCGGCTTGCAGCTTTTCTTCTACCGGTCCCCCGATGTCACCAGGGCTAGGGGATCCGTCTCCTATCTGTGGGGTCCCCCTATATCTGTCAGGATGGTGCTAGATGGGGGATCACCAGCGGGAGCGCAGACTCAAGCTCCCAGCTCCATCGGCATCCGGCCACGCCCCCGTGAAACTGTTACTAAATACGGGATTCTTTTCCGTAAACCACAACAGTCGTGGTTATTCAAAATAAGATAACTGCTGTTAGAAAGCAATGTTAAAGTGGGAATTATTGCTGGGACAGGAGTTCCTATAAAAACACAAGCAAGATTAGGCGCGGACACATTACAAGCGCCGTGTAACTTAACGTGTTTACAAACTAGGGAATGTCCTACTGTGGAATCGCAGTCCTCCCCTGTTAGGAAAACTTCCTTATCCTCCCGTTGACATCTGTAGGTGAAAGGTAGGGACCATAATTCCTGGAGAAACGTACTACTGAGGGGTTCAAAGCGGCCAATTGGGAAATGTTTCATGCAAGATTTCAATTGAAACAGCGAAAATGGGAGAGAGATAACGCCATGGATTAACCATACAGCCGAATCTGTTTCCGCCACTGAAAATGGCAAGTGTTCTAATTGTTCAATGTGCAATAGCGTGTATGTGGCGTCTTTCATGGACATAACTTTCTGTTTATCAGTCAGATTAAATGGTAAAAACAAAGCAGAAGCACTCAATTAATCCCAAGGTACTTTTCCCATTTTGAGAGTCTGTAACGTCCATGCAAACTGCAACACAGATCGTAATTGGTTTTGACCATGATATAACACAGACACATCACTTTGAACAATATCAATAACAGATGAAACAATATTATCTAAAGTATAGATACAGGAAGACAGTGTATTTATGCTATTGTCGACTACTGCAAGGACTTTTCCTAAATTTACTTTGTCAATTTGGCGCAGGCGGAACGCTGCTTCCATCTGCGAAAGTTTCCATACTTCATTGTAAGCTGCATAGATGAATCTCTTTGTTCTAGGAATCCTAGGACCTAAGATAAAATCAGCCAAATTGATGTCACTCGACAAGAGTGACAGGTGTTGTTTCACTGACGACAAAGTGGAGTGTTCTAACCACTGTTGGCACAATTTTCCCACCGAATATGTGGTGACCGAATGTGAAAGTGGGTAACGAGGATCCGGTCTAGTCTGTGTGAAACCAGGCATTGCATTATAAAAACGCAGTTGACATGCATTTGAATTGGTTTGCCACAACAACCATCCGGACGGGTCAACCTCAGAGACATTGAAAGTGTCATTTCGAAACAGAGCTTGTAGTACATCAATCGTATAATTTGTGTGTATACGCCAATTATCATACTCCGCCAATGACGGAATAGAGGGAATATTCGGATTCTTGGCCGTAGCCAAGCCAAAACAGGTAGTTTGGTGCACTGTATCATTTAAAAACAATATTTGAGTTGCAATTAGGCATGCACGATGCAAAGCTTTAGTTCCCTGTACCTGCCAAGCCTTAGTGCCCCAAATTGATTTTAATTCAATGGTATCTCTCCAGTGCTCATAACCATGTATGGCCAATTCAGATCTAAAGGAATTGGAATAGATCAATTTTGTGTGGGTCAGAATAAATTTGGATTGAGGTGACAGTTGCAATTTAAAGAAATAGGATTCTGGATTAGACATATTAGAATCATTGAAATAGGTGAACTTATCCCTAAGGATTTTAGAACTCCCCTGTAAGGGAGTTGGACAATGTTCCCATTGTGAGTAATTAAAAACAGGTCTTTGTTACGTAGTATGTCCTCAGGATCGGTTTGATGCTCGGAATGGTCCACCTCCTGACCTACCCAAGCCTAATAGCCGTAATGGCACAGGTCAGTGGGAGGATCAAGTGGGGGAAGGAAAGGAAGGGAACAGCCGGGAGGGAGATCTGAAACATAAACCACAATCATGTATTCATTATAACCCTAGTCATAGAATGCATACAAGTAACTGACTGTGTATGAGTAGCGCCCCCTTCTATACCTGTAACAAAAAGAACGACACCTGTAGCAGAAGATACTTCAATAATGATGTGTCTTCGGTGTGGTAACACCACTTAAAGTGTTAGGGCTGTAAAAGGAATAACATGGAGGAAAACACACATTGAGCATGGATCACTTTCTGGTGATATATCCTAAGGTAACTGAAGTACTACATCAATGTTACAGAGGAGAAACATACCCTTTTCTGAACTCCAGCTTACATCACAGGGATAGAGCATAGTCCCATACCACTCCTAGTACCCCTGTTAGATAGAGCCAGAATAACACATGAGTATGGACTTTGTTAGTACACAAACATCCATGCAATTAGTAGCCAACACTGAGTTGCAATCCGAATAAGGTTACTTCACCAATTGATATGGATCCAAAACGAGGTGCACAAGAAAACAAAAAGGGGTGTGATAAAACCCTGTGTTTTGACGTAGCAGGAAAGTATCCGTTATATCACTAGTACTGCAGTTCCAGCTCAGGTGCTGGCTGTTAGTTTATGAAGCCTCCTAGAGATCTAGGTAAAGGTAACTATACCAGGTCCGGCTGACAATGCCGGGCAATTTTCCAAAGGACCATTAAACCGTCCTCCGCACGAGCAGCAAGCTCTACCAACGGAGGACGTAACACACAGTCAGCTGTGCCGGTCGAATTCCCAGAGACACTATCCTTCCACCGCACGAGCAGGACGCTCACCAACGGGGAAGGGAGAGACCCCAAGCAAGGATCAAGAACGAGAGTTGGTGCTGAGCACCCTTACCAGACCTCTCCTCCTGGAGCTAAGGAACACAGCTGACTCTGCGGTGAGAATTTCCGACGCTATGCCGAGTTCCGCTACATCTTTATGGGCCGTCTCTTGCCACGTCGTACGTGACGTGCAAGGCCTCATGGGAGTTGTAGTTCTCAGCATTAGCGGTACTACGCTGAGTACTAAAGAATCACGCCGGCTACGTTTGACAGCGCGCTTGGTGCTTGCGCCTGTAACAGTCTTAACGTGTTTGTTTTGTGTAAGAAATGATGCCCATAGTGTTGATAACAGAATAAATCAGCATAATTGGCAGAATTTAAATATAAATCTTCAGCATCAAAAGCAGCATAATACTTTGAATCAGAAAACAATCAATATACTACTTGTACATCCCAATCATCGGAATGTATGTCCTGTGTTACCACATCTCCTAATGAAAAGCGAAACACGTATAGTATCTTGAGGACTTCCGTCGGGCCGTGAATTTCAAAGGCTACTTTATCCCAAACGATGCCATCTGCAACCGGGAAAGCCGAAATGTTTACAAGGGTTCGATCACGTTTCATTATATGGGACGATGTATGGGGAGCCAGAATTCCATCGACCAACTTCACAGCAGAGCGTTCTGGCAAATAATGACCATTAATGAGCAGGAAAAATACTGTTACAAATCCAATTGACATGAAGAGAAAAATCAGGATAAGAATCAACCAGATGTCGGTCCATGGCGGGACCAGGTAAGTCTTCTTGACCCAAGAGATGAAAATACTTGTTTTTGTCGGTGGAAGTGCCAAAGTGGAAGAGGAGGAGGAAGAGTCATAAGAGAGCTCGAACGGTCCCCAAAATAACCGCTTGCTCCCATGTTCATTAATGGTGGTAGCGTAGCATCAGCTTGATGTTGTTGAGGACTGTTCAGCACTTCAATGTGGGACTCATCCGCAGGATAAGCATACTCGACTTCTGGTTTGGAAGAGGATGGAGGCAGAACAGGCAAAAGGTCAATAGTAGTTTCCATCTCACCCTCAACAACACGGAGATTAGTCGAAGAGGCTGAATGCACCGGATTCAAAGAGATAGCGTTGCATGAAACTGCAGGAGTTACACTATTCAGACTCGGCAAGACGGTGTAGTTTGACATTGTCCACTGAAATGTATCTGTTTTCTTTGCGACCAGGCAAAGGGGGCAGTATCACTGTACGAGTACCCTTCAATCCAATTACTGAGACCGGTGCACGATAAGAGGGACCAAATTCTTTTTTGTTCTCCAGCTTCTCTCGTACCAGATCTCCAATCTTAGGAAGCCAGCCAGCCACCAGAATCAGCATTGCTGTGTCATTGGAAGAGGGCAAATGTTCAGTTGCGTAGCTGTCACAGGTCTTTTGTAGGTCCTGTAACATAGTAGAATGGTTATCTACATCAAAGGATGCGGCAGCCACCACAACGTCTAGACCATCAAGGTCTGGCACAAACGTTTTAATGCCAAACAGCATTTCGTATGGGGTCCGCCCACCCAGAGATATTCTAGGGAGATTATTGAGTGCACGTTGAACTCCATACAAATGGGCCAGCCAGTTCCTGCCAGTACCTAAGACCCTAGCTGTCAAAGATTGCTTTAAGTCACGGTTCATTCGCTCCACTATTGAATTGCCCTCAGGCCTGTATGGAGACGAAAACTGCACCAGCACCCCCAAAGACATCATTGCGTCCTTGTACGCCTTAGAGGCGAACGCTGGGCCTTGGTCAGAATGGAAGGTGCCACAGGCAAACGTCCCAACAAAGACATGCAAATCTCTAATGACATTTTGAGTGTCAGCGCTGCGTTGTGGCCAAACCCATAGGAATCTAGTGCAGGAATCAACTGCAACAAAAATATATTTATATGCAGTATCAGAAGTCAATGGACCGCAGTGATCAAGATATACACAGCCAAACGGCTGATTTGAAATATATAGCTGTTTTTGTGGTGGTCGTAAAACCGTAGATGGTTTGATTTGCTGACAAATGTCTCAAGAAAGCACATAATTACGGGTCTGTTTATATAAACCCCGCCACCACTAACGTTGCTGTAAAATAGAGACAGTCGCAGACACCCCGGCATGTGCAGAATCCATGCCCTCGTGTGCGGCTGTGATCAAAGCAAGTCTGCGGTCCATGTTGGGAATCAGCCGATCCCCAACTGATGGAATTGTAGCGTAAGGAACTTGTTCGGGAGATATATGATAAGAATATTTCTAAGTGAAGCCCTGCCTATAAGCAGTTCCATCCCTTGTAGCAGCAATAGCTGCCAAAATGTCATTATCTATCTTAGTCATGGACCTTGTAACTGCTGCAACGGAACACGTGGCTACTGCAGATTTGGCAGCTTTGTCAGCCAAAGAATTACCAACATCATGTGCTCCCACACGCTGATGGCCAAGGGTATGTATAACCTGTGTGAGTGGCAGACGTTCTTTAAGCTCCGCCACTCGAACCCAAAGCGTTTTATGCTTTTTTGCGCTGCCTTTAGAGTCTTGATAGTCATTCTGAGACCAAAAGAATAAGTTGTCATTAAAAGACTGGACACATTAGTAAGAATCGCACACAATAAGAGTATTCACATCAGGATCAGCAAACTCGAGAGCTAGAATAAGAGCACGCAGCTTCGCCAATTGTGCTGTACAGTCCCCAAGTGCCTGTGTATGCACTATGGAAGACTTAAATTCTCCATTTACAATTGAACCAGCCACAATCGTGCAAGCCGCTGAGTGAGCGTGTTTGGACCCGATTGCCGGTTGAGCCGAGCCATAGGTATAAATGATACATTTGTACTCCTCCAAAGGAAGCAACGACAACGGAGGCGGATGAACATGTTCATACCCTAAAAACTTGTGTCTGAAGAGCAGGATCGAAAATAAATGTGACATCAGCCGATGTCAAAGAAGTAGCCCATTGTATCCAACAGGGATGTAAAGCTTTAGAGTTTGGTACGCTTGCCTTAGTCACTGCTTCTAAAGCAGGGATAGGCAAAACCATGAGAATGCGTTTCCCCTGCGCCAGTGAGCATTCCTTTAGGATCGCCATTTGGACCGCAGTCAAAATCTTTTCAACATTCGAAAACCGCATTTCAGCAGCTGTGTACAAATGTGATTTGTATGCAATAGGTACTGTGTCTCCCTCATTGAACGTCAAGTAAGCGAAACCCACCGTACCAGGCACTATACTTATTACCAGGTTCATGGAATTATCACGCGTCAAGTAGTTAGTCGCAAGCAGATCTGATTGCAAAGATTGCAGAATAGAGGTATGTTCCGGAAGCCAGCAGGCAGAAGAATATGTTGGTTGCATCAACGCATAAAGCGGTTTGATACGCTGGGGATAGTCGGGGATGTAAGTCCTTCCGAAATTCAAGAATCCCAGCAAAGACTGAAGTTTCTCCAGTGTTGATGGAGGTTGCAATTGTGCACATTTCTCCAGAAAGTGGGGGGCCAACCCCTTCCTTCATTATTGAGCTCGTAGCCCAAAAAGAGCACCGCAAAATGAGCGATGTGTGATTTTGCAAAATTGAATTTGTATCCATAGTCGGCAAACGATAGAATGATGCGGTCGACTCGGACAAGATGCGGTATCAGTTCGTCGTCTGTCAGAAAAATATCATCTACGTACGAGAACGCATCTGGATCTATGCTGTGCAACAAAGACACAACACGTGCAGCAAAAGCCCCGGGGCTGTTCTTATACCCCATAGGCAAGCGCATACATTTTTTCTGATTTCCGACGGCGGTAAATGCTGTCAAGTCATGGCTCTCTGGAGCCAATTTGTTACTGTAGAAACCATTGGATATATCCAGGGTTGTTTTGTATTTTTTATGAATAAGGCTGTTCACTAGCACAGAGCTATGTGTGTTCTGTACCGCAAATGTACGACAATGACTATTCAAATTTAGATAATCCAATACAATGTGATATGAACCGTCAGGTTTCAAAACCGGAAAAAGAGGATTATTCATCGGTGATACACAGGATTCAATTAATCCTTGATATTCAAATGAATGAATGTCACAAACGGGAGCCTTAGCCTCACGTCTGATTGGATATTGCGGCTGTGGCATAGATTGTAATGGTATCTCATGGGCCGGTGAATCTCTATCCCAGCCCACTTGATTACGGTACACCACTGGGGCAAGGGCCAATGCCCACTCTGATGCGTAAGGCTGTTTAGCTCCTCAGGGACGTAACGTGAAAGACTCGGAAGTATCACGTCCTCCCCTCTAGAAGCGGCCAGAACAAATGGTGGAGGCCAATCCGCCTCTGCCAACAAAATGTCGTATGAGGAGGTGAGATTTTCCCAGAAAACTGCTGTAATCGTACACTGTATATCACCCTCAATTTGCAAGACAATTTCATAAAGTCTATCAGGGGATGCAACTCGAGTATCTGCCGTTTCTACTGTAATAAATGTATCAGTTGCTCTCGCCTCCAGACAGGGACGCAGTGCCTCCCTAACTATGGTAACCTCCGCCGCGCTGTTGAGCAGAGTCACTGCCCATGTCCAGTCTAGGAGTAGCGTTCTCACCGTCTGAGGCATACTTTGCTGTTAAAGCGGCAACTTTCTTCTTTTGATACGGGGGTCGAAAACGAGGCAGTCCCTCTTGTTTGGCTTTCACGTCAAACTGTCAAGGTGGATCCCGTCCCTGTTGCGTGTTCGGACCTTTGCCGCGATCCGGGCGTTCCCCACCAGCGACTTGTGAGTCCGATTTGTCCTGCAAAGAACGAGGAGAATGCTGATCAGGGACTTGAAATCTATCAGGAGTCTTAATTTTCGCGCGGTCGCGCAAGTCATAAGTGCGCTGAGAAGAATCAGGTGTGGGTGAACCAGCACACAAACCTTGCCTCTGTTGTTGCTGCCCCTGTTTTATATTTCTCCAGTTCTTTTTAGGAAAGAACGGGCACCCATCCTTATCAGTCTGGGATTTTTGTTGAGTTTGAGTCTGAGTTTGAGTAAAAGGTTTTTTTCCCAGACTATTGCGCCCTACGGTTTTATAAGCTTTAGCAATAATTTTCGGCAATTCACGCAGTTTGTCTGCATCAGCAACAGCCTCCAAGCATTGTGCCACTTGTAAGCTTACAGCTTCACCCTTCACATTAGCAAGGATCATATCGCAAACAATATCGAACACTCCCACCAGTCTCATTCCCAACTCCAGGGCCGCTTCGGCCCTGTGTTCATCCTGAACACGTTTTATCACGGAAGGGAGAACAGTCATTGAGGGAGTGCCAAAGCACATTGAATAAACTGCTGCAAACACTCTACCCCAAGTGTTACAATCAGCCAGTTCAGGAACAAGACATTAAGGTAAACTCATGGTCAGTATCATGTGTTTCTCCACAGGTGTCGTATTTGGAAAAACAGCTTCGAGTTGCCCAATTGTTTCAGCAAGCCAACACGGAAGTTTGTCCTTATTTTGCGGACGCTTGCCCATTACAGAATTAATCATGATAGGACTGATAACTACACCATCGGGTCCCGGTGGTTGTGCAGCAACACCAGGTGGTCCCACTTGCATGTTGCGCGACATGAACTGTATAACAGCTCTATGTACACGTATTAACGAAGTATGCAATACGCATAGCTCTGCGACTGTAGCATTAAGATAATTTGGGTGTGGGGTATACCCAGCCAAAACGGGCCACGTGGCCCCATCAATCGATAAGGGGCCTAAACGGACCGCTGTCATAGGGTGAGGAAGGGCGACATTAAACTATATAGTGTGTTGCCAAGCTGTTAAGAGAACTTCAAGAGATCGATAGGGCGGATAATTCTGCGGAAGCGCAGTGGCAGTATATTCGTGAAATAAATGATCATTTCCATCAACTGCCGGCAAAGTGACCCAAGAGTAAAATACCTCGAAGCGAAATGCAGCATCCGCTTCAACAACAAAAATTATAGCAGCACCGGCATTAGGGACTCCATGTTGAGTCAAATGTGCGGTAACTGGAGCGCGGTTAGGACCGACAATGGCGACCACTTTAATCAACAGATAGAAAAAGACCACCTATTTGCAGCAGCACAATAATGGGTTAGAAGAGAGAAAAAGACCTTTTAAAATTCAAGCTTGAAAAACTTATAACTTTACAATGTAGGAGGCTAAACTGTCACAACCGTCTCCGGAAACAGATGTGAAGGGATTGTGGACAAGCACTACTCAGGAGTCTTGCAGATAAGTACCAGACCAAACGTTGGTGGTGCCATGTTGCGGGGATTCTGCACATACACAGAACTATGCGCAGGAAAACGGGACCTTGGTGTATAGGGGCTGAACCTTCCTACCACCTTAATACCCAAAATCCCAAAACCGACTAGCTATAGTGTCTCATTCGTTCTCCTACATAATCATGAAGCTACAAATGATTGGACAACCCAGAACACAACACTCCCGACTCTCTCAGGAATCACGGTAGCAAGACACACTCTTTCGCTCACTCACTCGTACTTGTCCACAATAAGAATTGACAGAGTCACTGGTATAGTTCAAAATGTTTATTTTAACTATTGTGCTCTATAATGCAGTATACAAGCCACTACCACCAGCAAAATGCATAAACCTAAAACAGTTAGCATTGTTACAATTCCATAGATTGTAAAGGGGGATGTCATTGTATAAAGACAGTGGAAAAAGGACTATAAGGCCTAACCATCCTCCCCTTGGTAAGAAGAAGTTTATTATATAAAGGAAGATCTCTGGGCTTTGTCAGCAGACCCCATACCTTAGTGCCTAGATGGAAGTTTTACATCATAGGAACAGCATAGCTCTTCTCCCTGGAAAGGTCCCTCTCCAAGTGTGTTTTAGAACAACATGCATCCCAGTAATATCAAAGCACGAGTTCCCAGCAGTGCAGCTGTGTTTAGTATGTTTTGTGTAGGTGCTAGGGACTGACCAGAACAGAATAACAAGGGGCATTGTTTATCGACCTTGCACATCGTGTTCAGACTAAACTCCAGGAACAGGCAGAGAATGCAGAAAGCAGACAGTTCTCATGTGAAAGGCACAAACAGAGTCTTGCAAAATAAAGTCATGTAGTAACGTGCGCAAAAGCAGCATCATGGCAGCAGAGCTCATGCTAACTTAGCAATGGCGACAATTACCCTAACGGCCATATAACAAAGCCTTTAGATCATTCGGATTATTATGACTACTTAGGGGTCAGATTTGATGCAAAAATGTCTTGGTTTTCTCAATTGCTAAAAATGAAGTAACTAACAGTCAATATGCCAATGCAATATTAAAATTTGCGAACAACTATAGAGGCAGATTAGATGCTGCCGCTCTCCAGGCACATCGAGCAAAGGCCATAGCAGCAGGCATCTTTGGTGCCGAGTTGTGGAGGCAGAAGAAAACAGTTGGCATGGTGAGAACTCAGCGGTCCTTTTTATGACATCTCCTTCATCTTGAACCGGGGACTTCCTTGGTCACTCTCAGCTTGGAGCTGGGTATTGTTTCAGTAGATCAGCATTTAGCATTCAGGCCAATTTTGTATTGGATCAGAATTTGGATGAACCCTGATATTGCCAGCTATTTGAAAAGTTTGTGTGACCTCTGGTCAAGTGTGAAGTCATTTGAATTCCCTTAGTATAATTATATTGATGGAACCTTGAAATGCATATGCTGCCTTGAGTTTTGGTCTAACCCTGAGTCTATGTCTCCAACAAGTGTGCAGTTAGTAAAAGAGAGGTTGTGTAATTGTACTACTGCGCACTTGAGTGGGAAATTAGTGACACGTTTCCAGGCTTTTAATCCGTTTCCTGTTTATGAACACTACTTGGACCAGTTATTTGTAAAAATAAAAAGATCATTGTACGTAAGGTTCAGGTTAGGCACATTGCCGGTAAAGACATAAACTAGTAATTGGTCAGACACACTTGGGGGGGATGGGGACAGCAGGCTGAAGTTCTTAGCTAGCTAGGGGGTGAAGAATCCATTACATACTTTATGTTACTCTGTACCTAGTATCTAGTGATGGGCTCGGAGGCAATATCTGATCTGTCTTTTTAACAGTAATGCCTTTAGACACTGCACGGATGCAATTACATTTTTCTTGTGTATTGATATTGATCTTATTTGTAATCAGGTAGTCTTATATATCTATGTCACTTGGAAGGTCACCAAACCTCTTCTCCAACAATTATACACATACTAGTTTTTATAAATGGTTCCATAAAAGGCAAGAGATATAATATGGTCAGCAAAAGTCTTTTTAGCATTGTGTTCTGTCACCACTTAATAAATGTGGCACATGAAGGTGTGCCAGGCGTTATCTATTATGGAACATGGAGCGGGAGTATGTGCCTTGCATCAATCTAATTTCACTTTCAGATCTAGGATATATTGCAACAGTGTCCCATTTTAAATGGCATCTACTTCAAGCACTTTATGAGATTTTGCACATTATTACTTTTTGTAACTTGACGTTTTGTCATTTAACCTTGTTACATTATTTAGATGTAGTTAAATTTATGCTAATAGTCCATCTTAATAGGACCCAGTTCAAGCATGTTATAAACTATTTGTATATTCTGTGTGCAGTAAGTCCTTTAGTTTTTATTTTATATTTTAATGATCCTGTTCTTATTTGATAGGCATTCTTAAGAACTGAATTTTTATTGGGTAACTTAATTATTCTCAGGCCAAGTTTAGTGCTCTTCAAATTAGTAGTTTGTGTTGTAAACACTTTGCCTATTTATTTGCACTGGCACAGGCATCGGGAAGCACTTGCACTTTATTATGATGATCTTCTTGTACAATAACTCAAGAAAATTATTACCCCAAATAAGGAATAAGGAATTTGTGGCTGGTTTTGCAATTGAAGAAAGAAATACATTAAGAAGTACAGACAACCGCACACAATTTGAGTCAGAGAGTGCCTGGGCAGACAGAGGGTACTGGGCCCCAAGTATAACAAATGGGGTCTGCATAAATACCTCTCCAGTGAGATGTGGAAATGAATACCCCATACTTGAGATGATACACTGGCTTGCTCTTCAAGCAATTATTTACCAGATCTACACTAATTTTGTGAGCAGAGATGGTCACCGGCCCCAGTAAAAGCACCCCACTCCTCTTTGAAAGGTAATGATGAGGATAGAAACATGTTGACCTCTCTATATGGGTCAAATTAACACCCATAAACTTTTAACTTTACCAAGTGGCAAATAAAGTATCCAGACGTCCACCACAGAGGTAGTTTTACTTACAAAGTCCAATCTCCTCTGCCCAACTCGCCCCACATCCCCATGCCCTCTTTTCATCAATTGAGAGACACCCTTTGACGTCCTGGCCAACTAGACCAAAAATAAAAAATAATCTTACCTCTTGAGCTTCCTACTCCTAGGTTGTAGATCACACTTGTGCTGGAGACCAAAAAGGACTCTCCTTTTTGCACAAGGCACTGTATGGAGGAGAGTCTCTGGACCTTCAGCAACTATTTCGCTGGCATATCCCGAGTCGTGAACTCAGGTCGGCCAACAAAGGACTAGTTCAGGTCCCAAAAATCCGTAGAGCTAGATGGGGGGGGAAGGACCCTCTCCTACGGGGCAGCCAAACTTTGGAACACAATGCCTATCTCTATCAGGCTACAACCTAACAGAGTTCTATTTAGGAGATTGATCAAAACCTGGTTGTTTCCAGCCACATCAACCTAATTCTGCCCACCATATACCAGTCACCACTCTCATTACAGCTCAGCGCCAAGACGCCTCGGCAATAGTTGCGCTTTATAAATGTATCACTCACTCACTTGATGGTTCAGACCTTAAATACTCCCACTTACAAATAGCACTATGGAGAATCCTCCAGGCTCCTGGGGAGATCAGATGGACCTTTTCCACTGTATTCAGAATTAGAGCCACCTACAAAGTAGTCATTAAACATCATGGACATTTAGGATTATGTTCAGCCAATGATGAGAGGTTGGGGTTAGTTTTAAACGTTTTTTTTCTATATGATTAGAATCTCAAGTATCTTTATTCAAATTAGAAAAAAAGACAGAAATATAAAAGAAGGTTAAACATTAGTATATCAAGACGTGTTTCATATAGAAACCCAATATGCTAACTAAAGGACCTATTCTAAATAAGAACCGATGAAGAGTTCTGCTGGAAGAGAGATGAATTGAAAGGCAAACTCCTCTTGAAGAGTAGTTCTGGAAACTCAGCCGAGTTCCCTAAAGCTGCAGTAGCAACTTTAACTTTATTTTTAATAAGAACCCATGAGGAGTTCTGCTCGAAGAGAGCAATGAATAGAAAGGCAAACTCCTCTTGAAGAGAGTTTTTTGGAAACTCAGCTGAGTTCCCTAAAGCTGCAGTAGCATCTGTGCAGTAGCATTGATCACAAAAGTAATAAAAGTAGTCACCTCAAAAGTCTAGAGGAAGGCAACCCTCAATAAAGAAGAGTCTTGTGCAGAGGAGAAAATCCAGCAGCAGGACTACCGGATAGGTAAGAGGGAAAGTAGAACCTGGTTGTCTTTGAAGGCAGTCACCCAATCCTTCTCTGAACTTAACTTGAGCTCTGGTATCCCTAAGGCTGCAACCAAACAATCTTCGCAGTCCTCATCCAAAAAGTCACACAAAAGGATCTCATCATCCTCATTGACTTCAAGGGGAAACCTAGACAGAAAATCCGCTCTTCCATTCCTTCCACCTGAAATATAAGTCACATCAAATTGTTACTGCAAAAGTCTCATAACCATTCTTATAATCCGGGGAGTACAACACTTATTCACACCACCTCCCAGAATGCTGACAAGGGGCTTGTGATCAGTCTGTAACAAAAACCGCCTACCCCAAATATATGGGAGAAATTTCCCAATGGCCCACAAACAGGCCAGTAACTCTTTCTCAATCACAGAATATTGGAGTTCTGCATCTCTAGGCACTCTAGACGCAAACACAATAGTATGCTCTATGCCATCAATCTTCTGTGTCAAAGTTGCACCCAACCCCACTTGGCTGGTGTCAACTGTAATACAGCAAGGAAAATTAGGATCGAAAGGTTTTAGAGCCTTGCTGCTTGCCAATGTAGACTTAACTACGTCAAATGCCTCTTTACACTCCATGTACCAGTCAAATTTGACCCCTTTCTTAAGAAGATTGCTAATGGGACGTACTTTGGTGGCAAAATCAGGGATAAACCTGGAATAGTACTCACACATTCCTAACAGAGACTTCATGCCAGTTTTGTCCGTTGGGGGTGGGGTTTTCACAATGGCATTCACTAATCCTGGTCTGGGGCTAATGCCATCCTGAGAAAACAAATGGCCCAAATATTCTACCTCACGGCAGCAACACCTGCACTTCCAGACTTTAGAACAACTCCCTTCTCCTTGAAGATAGTAAGTACTTTCTGCAACACTATATCATGTGACAACTTGTCCTTGGCAAAGACTAAAACATCATCCTGGAAAACTAGGACACCATCCACCCCCCTCCCCCAGCAGATTCGACATAACTCTTTGGAAAACAGAAGCTGCCGACGCTAACCCAAAAGGCATTTGTCGGTACTGAAAGGTGCCTAGGGGCGAGGTGAATGCAGTAAGATGGCATGATTCGGGATGAAGCTCAACCTGGTGGCAGGCGCTGGCTAAATCCAATTTACTGAAAAACGTGGCCCCCTTGATGCCTGCAAACAAATCAGCAATCTTTGGCAACGGATGTGAATCCACCCAGATCTCTTTGTTGAGTGATCTTAAATCCACACAGACATGCAAATCTCCACTTCTCTTGCGTGCGACAACCAGTGGAGAAATCCACAATGAAGACTCTGTGGGCTCAATGATGCCTTTAGTACACAAGCTCTTCAACTCATTGTCTAGATCTTCTCTCACACTAAGAGGCACCCCTCTAAGTTTATGTTTGATGGGGATGGCACCTTCTTTAGTGATGATTTTGTGTTTAAAACACTGAAATTTGCCTAACTCTTTCCCTTCCATTTCTGACCTCATCCACATCACAATCAACAACAAGGACTTGCTCTCTTGCCCCTGGTTGAAGAATCATCCCGAAAAGTCCCCGGTGAAACCATCCTAGAATGTTGAGGCCCTTTACAGTTACATAGATATTCCCTCGGATTTTCCTGCCCTTAAATTCCAACACATCTTCCAAATATCCCAAAAGCTCGATCCTGCGGCCTTCGTATGACACAGGAGAATGATAAGGAGGAAATAGCTGTCTGGTACCCTATGTTTCCTTGAAATTTTTTTGAGTTATCATGCTGATCCTGGCTCCTGAGTCTACCAGCAGGTTCAATGTTTTGCCCCCAACAATGATTTCCACAATGGGATCCACACAGCAAGAAGGGTCGCCCTCAACAGGTTTGTTCTCTGAGCACAAACTCTCATCCAACACCACAGAGACCACTTCAGACTCAGATTCATCATCAGACTCGCACACCACTGCAACATTCCTTTTGTCGGATTTCCTTTTAAGACATACTTTGGCAAAATGACCCATCTTTTTGCAGTAGTTTCACATAACATTACTTGCAGGACATCTTCCACCCTTAATTGGAGATATATTACCTACCACAACGTAGACACATGTTACTACCCACTTGGCCAGTACTGTCCAATCTCCCAGGTTTGGAGTCATTGACTATTGAGTTGCGTACAGTTCTCTGTTGAGGCTTTCTCCCATTTACCACCTTCACACTTTACAAAGGTTTGCCATCAAGTTCTTTTAAAGAAACTAACGAAGTCTCAATACTTTTTGCAACTTTGATGGTCTCATCCAGAGTGGGATTGCCCAAACTCAATAACTTTTGTCTGATTTGCTTGCCCTTGCAGTGGCAGACAAATTGGTCTCTGATCAACTGTTCTGTAAATGTCTCAAAACAACAATCAGACGCTAACCTACGTAACACGGATATGTCAGAATCTACATCCTCTCCATCAGATTGTTTTTTCTTAAAAAATGTATGTCTTATGACCATCAAACTTGGTTGCTTGTCAAATCTATTTTTCAGCTTACAGAGAGTGTCATGGTATTCATCATTATCTCCAGCATCTTGTTGTGGAAGGTCTGGTAAATATTTTAAAATGGAGCGGCCTTCAAACCCCAGGGAATGCAGAAGTAGACACTTTTTCCTTTCAGCCCCCAATCTGAGGGCTCCAATAGCTCCTAAATAGGTCTCAAAAGCGCCGTACACAATCTCCCACCTTATGGGCGGTTCTCCTGGATGTTCTAAAAATGCAGGAGGAGGATTTACACCCTGCATGGTACACATAACTAAAACCATCAGGTAACCAATGTGAATATTCTTGTAACAGGCGAAATAGCCTAGCCACTGACTAAAATTAAAAGAAATCGCATAGGATCTGCGGAAACACAAAATAACAATTAAAACTGTGGAGAGTGTCAAAATTAGTAAAACATGTGAGGTGTGCACATCACTGTGAAAAAAACCCACAATGTTAACAGTATGATGTATCAGAAAACATTACCGCAGGTGTGCAAATTACCGTTTGCACAAACTTCCAGGAGTAAATGCACCAACAGGGTGCACACAGTGGGTTCGCAGCCGCTTGCAGGACAAATTCCTTCTAGAGCTTCAGCCGAGGTAGAGAAGTAGATGTGGGAATACCTTGTCAGCTGAATCAGCCTGGCAGCCTGTTGTGACGTAGAAAGACTGCAAAGAGCAGACGCGGTAAACCCAAGATGGCGGTGCACACGTCACAGAAAGACTGGGCTGAACAGCTGTGATTTGAATTGAGGCTGCGCCGGTAGCCGGGGATCACGTTGACTGCACCAGTTATGTCTGCGCGTCTAAGATAGTCACCACGACTCCGTCCCAGACAAAGAAAACATACGGGACATCCTTAAAATTGCTACGGAATGTAGAGGAAACCTGGATTGGCAAAAGACCAACAAACTTCACCGAGTCAGGAGGATTGAGGCACACGGGTTCCTCTGTGTAGCTGGCCGTCGCCACAAATATGTGGTAAGTCACGGAGACTATTCCTGATTATTTAACAAAGTTTATTGCAAGAGCTACACGGTAAAGCAACCGCTCAACCCGCCGCAGATCAACCGCTGACCACTCGTTTGAAACACGCATTCCAAGTAACCCAGGGTATGCATAAGTAGGTTCTGGAATGTAGAGTGTTTCAGCAGAGAGGCAGGACAAAATGTATTAGTACAGAAACTATAAGATTACAACAAGCACACAACAGAATAAGAAAGTCATGCAACACAAAAGAAATCCGACACCAATTTATAAAAATTGATTTTATTTTTATGTATTTTTAGACACTAAAACAAACAAAATCCACCAGAGGGTTCCGGAGATATAGATTTTTAAGTAAAACATAAATCTCAGCTTTTAAGTCCAAAGCACAAACAAGCATTGGTAACTGTAAAGTTTGGAAACTTTTTGAAAGGTTTTAAAGAGTTGTGTTTGACTACTACAGTCCAGATTGGGCAACCAATTCCCACAGGGAGAGGGAGAAAGAGTATATGTACAGTTACCTGGTTACCAAAGTAGGTTTAAGTTCAGTTTTACACTTTATGCAAGGACAGCCATAGACTGCAAAGGAGTGATACTGATGCTATGGATACAGGATGATCAGGATGCTGAAAAATGCTCCGGGTTCTGTGCGATCAATGGCGGCCTTCCTGGGGTTGTTGCTGGGTCCACAGGTGAAGTGGGGCAACTTGGGCCACAGAAGTCGGTGTCTCTTGAAGTCCTCTTTGAGCCAGCAGAATTCCGGCAATGGCTGAGCTACAGGTTCAGTAGTATCCTTTGGCAAGGACTAATGTCCTTCCTTGGGGACCAAGCTGCACTCTGATTACTCACAGGGTCCAGCCGACATAGGTTCAACTTTTTGAGGGTTAAGGGGTGGTCTTCTGAGCTGCACGTCAGCGGTCAGCGCTACCACCCAGCCAAATGGATACTTCAGCTTTTATGGCCCTGGAGCTGGAACTGTGAGTCAGCTCACTGACTCTTGGAGTTCACCTCTTTGGGCATGCATCCAGCTTGCAGCTTCACAGTAATTCAAGCTAACCACAACCGATCTGCAGACTGTGTTTGAGCAGAATTTTCTGGCCCTATTTTACATCCTTGTTGCTGAATCCTCTTATAAGTGATACGAAGTGGGGTTTGCGAAGAGTGCCAAGAGTTGGAGTAAATTATACTCTTGGATGTTTGACTTAAGATTAATGCTACCTTGTTTTTGGTCCTGATGATGACCCCGTTTCAAAATATTATTTATTGGAGTTAAAACATTGACAAATATTCTAGAGTCCTGACTTTAATCAGGGTCATTCATACCATACTCTGATTCTGAGTTGTGTTATTGAATTTTACATTCATATTAGCCACTAGAATTGTATATGTATTGCATATACCACGTACGCATTTTAATTTAATTCACTTATTCACTGTCACTGTGTCATTTCTTGGAACACCTTTTGGTACAATTTATTGCTCTGGAGCAACTTTTCCAGGAGTCTGGTACCACAGGCCCAATCCTATCTTTGCTAGCCCAAGAGCAGCAGGTGCATAGCCCTCTATTTGCTAGCCCAAGGAGCAACAGGTGTAGTCCAGCAGTTGGTAGACCATCTCTTGCCAGGTCCAGGGATCTTCAGGACAGTCCTTCTTTGGACCTCTCTCCAGTCCAGATGTGATCTGAGGTTCAGGGTGCCAGGCAGGGGTGGCATATTTATGCTCAGAAAGTGTCCTTGGGCAATGGAGCGGTCACTAGCCAATGGGCTACCAGGTCCCCTCCCGCCACATGGCGACTTCTGACTATGAGTGGCAGCTTAGCAATCCCAGAGTGCACTATTCTGCCCACTCCCAAGATGTCTGAACCCCCTCGCTCAATGTGGAGAGCTTGGTAGCCCACCTTAGGGGTGTGGCTACTACTGGGCTACAGGTCCACCCACAAAAAAACTGTTTGGCAACTGGTTTTCCCTCTCTGTTCAATGTGCAAGTCCGTCTACATGACTAAAGGGGCAGCAGCTCTCACGTGAGGTTATCCTTTGCCCAACAAAGGCAGCTTCTCCTTTGAAGCTCGCCTTTTGGACCAACAACCTGTGTGGCTTCCTGTGTGTGGGGGGGTAACACCTCCCTCTGCAGCAGGTCTCTACTGTCCTTGTACTGGGAAATCATTTACACATCTCCCCAGGAGGACAGAAGGATGTCTGGTGGCCAGCAACTATAGATTGAAATTCTACCTGGGCATCAAGTCGGGTATAATGCTACAATTAATTTGATAGCGTGAAGTACCCATTTTGGTGGTCCCATTGAGAAGTTAGTACATCTAAAGGGTCAGTGTGTAACTCTGTACTAGCCAATAGGTCCACTGGGCAATCCAAAAGGAAAAATGACAATTTAGGGCTTTTACTGTTAGGACATATAAAAATAAATATCCTACTTAATAATATACAGCTCCCTGTCCTAGTGCTCGATAGGACTTCCTTAAGGGACATTTACATATACTGTTAGGGGGTATGGAGGCTTTGACATAGGCTTGAATGGCAAAGTTAAACTGGCAGTTTAAAATTGCCCTTCCAGTCTGCAGTAATACAACAAAACAATGGTCCGATCGGTGGAAGTTCAGTGCTTGGCAGTTTGAAGAAGGCTATCAACTGATTGCTCATTATAGAGAAATTAATTCAGTGTATTATTGACAACAATGAGATTATACTCACAATATATACAAAGCCATATATCAACACATTGTATCAAAAGGTGCTCCAAGAAATTACACAGTGATGGTTAATAAATGAATTAAAATGCATAAGTGCTATATGCAATGCATCCATCTATCAGCTCTACAGTAATTCAAGCTCACCACAACCGATCTGCAGACTGTGTTTGAGCAGAATTTTCTGGCCCTATTTTACATCCTTGTCGCTGAATCCCCTTATAAGTGATATGAAGTGAGGTTTGCGAAGATTGCCAAGAGGTGGAGTAAATTATACTCTTGGATGATTGATTTAAGATTAATGCTGCCTTGTTTTTGGTCCTGGTGATGACCCCGTTTCAAAATATTATTTATTGGAGTTATAACATTGACATATATGCTAGAGGCTTGACTTTAATCAGGGTCATTCATACCATACCCTGATTCTAAGTTGTGTTATTGAATTTTACATTCATGTTAACCACTAGATTTGTATGTATGTATTGTATATACCACATACGCATTTTAAGTCACTTATTCACAGTCATTGTGTCATTTCTTGAGCACCTTTTAATACAATTCATTGCTATATGGCTTTGCATATCATGAATGAATGAATCTTTATTTGTGTGATTAATTAAAATCTTTGCAAAAACACAATGCATAAAAGTTCTCTAAGGCTCCTCCAGACTTGAACTCACAATTCGATTTGTAAGCCACTTAGGTAGACAGTCCAATGTTGGAAAGGCGCCAAATCGATAGTTCATTAACTACAGTTTGATGAACTTCGAGTAGTTTGTGCTTAAATTGCCTGTTGGCCTTTCTCATCATATGTGTTTAGCACTATCCATACGTGCCTTCACTGTGCAAGCATTTTCTTAACCTCTAATTTGCTAACCTTGTGAGCGCTGATTGCGATACATTTTTTAAACCCTGCCTGCGATGCCTGCTGATTCCATAAATCCCTTGCCTGGAAGGTGTCTAAGGATGTTTCCAGGTCCTGATTGTGCAGTAAGTTGCTTGGGCTGGATCTGAGTTCTTGTCAACTGAGATAGCCCAGGGAGTCTGACCTAGAGGCTTTTAGTTCGTGGCACAAAGTGAGAAAAGCTTGTTGTCTGGCTGTTAGTTGGGTTAACAGACCAAACTCCAAGCATATTTGTGCTGGGGAAGCTGTCCTAGGAAGGCAGAAAAACGTTCAGGAGGCTAGCAGCCTTCGCTATCAAGATGTCACTTCCGGATGTTATTGTAGGCAGTAGCTTCGCTCTTATAACCTGAAGATGTAGATCCAAGTGGGACCCCGATACATGCTCAGAAGCAGTTATGAAAACACATTGTAGGGCCTGGGCTTTGTTTCCGATTGACTCTTTTTGCCATAACAGATTTCCTCTTGAGTCAATCCAGAATCCTAAATATTTAGGCTCTGATACTTTTTCAAGTCTCTCAATTCTCCAGTTCCAGCATCCCTTTTTATGTATCCTCTTGCCGTAGATAGCTACATTTTTTTTTCAAGTTCACTTCCGGACCAATTAACTTAGTGTATTCCTCTAATTTATTTATTAGTCGCAAGAGATCGACTTTTGTTTTACTTAACATGGCCAGGTCGTCTACGAAGCAGATGTAAAGTAGTGTCTGCAGATGGTCAGCTTGGACCAGAAGCATAGAAAGAGCCAGCAGATTAAAGATGCAACCATGTTTTTGTTGAAAGCCAGTCTGGGTTAGGGGGATTAACTCCTTGGCTTTTGACCAGGATTCAAGATCTTGCAAAAGCATGCCCACAAAGTACTTTGCTTCCACATCTAAAAGAGGGATTAGGTGGTAATTGGATGAAGAATCCCTCTTCCCTCCCTTAAAGATGGGTGTATAATTGAACCCCTCTAAGAGCCATGGACTTCTTCCTTCTGGAGCACTTGGATTAAGACTCAGCTAGTTTTTCTGCCCAGAACTGGGGAGATTTTTTAAAGACTGCTGATGGAATCCCATATGGGCCCAGAGCACAGTCTGCTCATGAGTATTTGACGAGTTTCTGCAGTCGTCTGCTAATTCATTCAGGCATTATGTGAGGGCAGACTTCTGGCTCAGTCAAGTTCAACTCATCCTCCTCAAGCTCCTTTTGCTCACTGCATGTCTGCTAAGCATGCTCTTCAGCTTCCAGATGAGAGGTTAAGTACCTTACCCAGTCTTGCTCAGTAATACTTTCATTATTTGCTCTGTGTAGACCTCATTCTTTCTGGCTGATCATCTGCGAACATTTTATAGAATTCTTCGACTTGCTGGCATGCACTAGTTTGGCCCTGTCATCTTCAGCATTGGCCCTCGAGTGCAGCCAAATCTCTATTTGATGCTTTTTTTCTACCCGACTTCACAGCAATTTGTTGCATCGAATAACGAGAGGAAAGGTAATCTCTTCATGTGTTTATTATTGAAGAGCTGCCAGGCAGACAGCGGCAGCAACCCAAGTCATCACCAACTGAACTCTTTCGAATCTCCTGGCACAGAACACCCACACAGTGAGGTTCCACACAGGAATCCAAACAAGCACAAGCTACTACATGGGTCCTTTCTTAAAATTAAAACAATAACAGCATCCAGGAGGATAACAAAGTAGCAAAGAATAAAAAAAAACAGCAAAATAAAACAAACGAGAAAATGAGCAATAAATAATACAAAAGGATTCCTGAAAAGTAAAGAAAAGGTCATTACAGTCAATACAGCTTATAATCTGCAGCAAGAAGGAATTCGTCTCAATACAGCTTAAACTCTGTAACGAGAAGGAATTTGCCTTTTACGAAAACTACGCCTCAGGACATTCGGTCCCGTACAATCTGAAGTCTCCTCCCTAACTTTGTCAACAACATGCCTACCACTTGAATCACTCTTCACAAGCAAGCACTTGTTCCACCACTGACCATTTACGAGTTTTACAGAACTCTCCTTCACTTCAACGACCTTGATGGGTGAACTAAACTTAGAAGAGCCCTTTCTCACATGGACAGGTCTCTTGACAGACACAAAATCTCCCACACTGATCTCTGTGTTCCTGACACATTTCCTTGAATCAAAGTACGCTTTTTGCTTGCTCTGAAAACTCACCACACGACTCCTGACACTTTCATCAGTCCATCGTTTCCCTTTAACCCACCTGCTCATCCAACTTGGACAAAACACAGTAGACGCCTTCCGACCACGTAAAAGTTCGAAAGGTGAAAACCCTGTGGTCGAATGAGGAGTGGTACGGTAAAACCACAGCATGCTCCTAACAGAATTGGACACAATACATTTGTTCGTCAAAGCCCATTGTATGCACTCACCTAGTACCCTATTCATCCGTTCAACAAGACCATTAGTCTGCGGGTGGAACAACGAACTCTTGAGATGTCTGATACCTGAAGCACATAAGAATTCTTCAACTTCACGAGCAACAAACTGAGTTCCATTGTCTGTCACTATAGACTCCGGAAAACCTTCCTTCATAAATACTTCATTTAAAAATTCAACCACTGTTCTCGAACTGACCTCCCTTACAAATTTCACCTCTGGCCACTTTGAGTAATAGTCCATAAGAACTAATGCAAACTTAGATGACGAATCTAAAGCGTGGAACGGACCTACAATGTCCATGCCAAGTTTCACCCATGGAGCAGATGGTAATTCAATGGGTGTCAAAGGAGGAGTCCGTAACTTGGCAGTTTTGTCACAACTGGAGCAAATCACACAAGACTTAACATGTTCATCTACTTCTCTGTCCATGTAAGGCCACCAAAAGGAATCACGTAGTCTTTTTTTCGTTAAGGTTGCACCTAAGTGCCCCTCATGCGCCTGCTTAACTAGTTTTGCTCTCAAGGTGAGAGGGAAACAAGCTTGTCTCCTCTCAACAACAACCCATCATCAATCGAGAGCTCATCAGCAATCTGTAAGATAGTCTTAAATTCAAAGTTCAAACTCCTTTCTCTAGGCCATCCTTTCTCAACATACTCCATAACCAATTTCAAAGAAACATCACAACTAAGAGCTTGGCGCCATTCACTTTCTGATATGGCACACAGCTTTGGAAGATCTACAGCAGCTACAATAAACTCCTCTTTGTCCTCCTCTCCCAATTCAAATTCTTTTTCCTCAATGTCAGAAGATCGTGACAAGAAATCCGCACAACCATTTTTACTTCCTGGGATGTACTCAACATTAAAATCGAACTGAAGTAGTTTGGAGGACAAGCGTGCAATCCTAGGAGTAAAAGTCCGAACATTCTTCCCACTGAGAATGAAAACTAAGGGTTTGTGATCCGTACGGATACAAAATTTTCTCCCCAAATGAAATTCCTAAATTTCATCACCCCCCACCAACACGCCAACAACTCCTTTTCTATAACTGAATATCTTTTTCAGAATCAGACAAAACTCTCGAAGCATATCCAATGGTTCTAATATCCCCTTCTTTTTTTTGAGTCAATACAGCTCCTACCCCAACGTTGCTCGCGTCAACAGTAAGAGTGCACACAAGTGAGGGATCATAGTGCTTTAACACTTTGGATGAGGTTAGCTCGTGTTTTACCCACTCAAAAACATCCTGACAAATACCACACCATTCAAACGCAACACCTCTCATCATCATTCGTGACAATGGTCTCAACTTGCTTGCAAAATCCTGAATGAATCGTGAGTAAAATTCACACAGTCCCAAAAAAGATTTGAGACTGGTCTTGTCAGTGGGTGGTTTGGACTTCACAATTGATTCAACCAAGCTAGATTTAGGATGGATGCCATCCTCGTTAACTAAATGCCCTAAGTACTCAACCTCCTTAGTCTTAAACGCACACTTATCTCTTCGTAAAACTACACCATTGGTTTGGAATCTTGACAAAACTTCCTTCAAGATTATGTCATGTGTAACCTCATCAGGTGCAAAAATGAGAATATCATCTTGAAAAACAGATATTCCCTCAATGCCCTTCAACATATTGAACATGAGCCGCTTAAAAACTGAAGCAGAAGATGCAAGCCCAAAAGGCATGCGTACATACTGAAAAGAACCAAAGGGGGATACAAAGGCCGTGAGGTGCTTAGACTCGGGAGCTATTTCCACCTGATGGTAGGCGGATGCCAAGTCTAATTTAGTGAATACTTTTGCTTCCTTCAAGCTCGCCAACAACTCATTTATATTGGGTAGTGGGTGTGAATCTACCCAGATTTCTTGATTCAAGCACCTGAGGTCAACACATACCCTAAGCTCCCCATTCTGCTTCCGTGCGACAACCAATGGAGATAACCATAAGGACGACTCAATTGGTTCGATTATCCCTTTTTCACACAAAGATTTAAGCTCTTTTTCTAAATCAAGTCTAATACTGAAAGGGACATTCCTCAATTTATGTCTAACAGGGCAAGCACCATCCTTCACTACAATTTTATGCTTGAAGTCCTTAATCTTCCCTAACTTCCCTGAAAACACATGAGGAAAATCACTAATGAGAACTTCAAGATCCGGGTTGTCTCTAACAACAAGGACCTGTTCCTTGGTTCCAGGTCGTAGCACCATTCCAAATAATCCTTGGTGGAACCAACCCAAGATGTTTAACCCTCTGTGTGCAACATACAGTTTACCAGCAATCCTCCTCCCCTTGAATTCCATCACATCCTCAATATAACCAGATAAACTGATTTCACGTCCCTCATACGAGACTGCCTTGCGATCAGGAGGTATCAGGGGTCTATTCGGCCAGGTGGTGTTGTAGAGACTTAATGTGATCATCGAAATACGTGCGCCAGAATCAACCAATAGATTTAATACTTGATCACCAACCAATATCTCAACGAAAGGATCGACACACAGATCTGGATCACCACTAATAATTCCCTCATCTTGAACTGCAACAACCATATTGCTGAGATCTTTAGCGATCAAGTCTTCGTCTTCATTATGCACACCTCTATCTACCACACACTTTACAGATGACGGCTGATTATAAGATTTGTTCTTGTTTGACTGGCAAACTTTTGCAAAATGACCAGTTCTGTTGCACACCCTGCAAGTAACAAATCTCGCCGGACACTTGCTACCCCCA
The DNA here is from genome assembly GCA_963921515.1 of Calotriton arnoldi. Taxonomy (NCBI): domain Eukaryota; kingdom Metazoa; phylum Chordata; class Amphibia; order Caudata; family Salamandridae; genus Calotriton; species Calotriton arnoldi. The sequence goes on along the minus strand of CAWUFW010006625.1, from coordinate 773,579 downwards.
AGTGAGCTTTGTAACCACATCTGAAACAAAAACTAGTTTGTGTAAAAAATGAGTTTTGACGTTCTTGAAAACCTTGACGAGGTCTGTCTGTGACTCTTCCGTCTTTATCTTTGTGTTCCTTAGTCTGTACAGCCAAAACAGATTCACTGACTTTATTCTTCTCCAGTTCCTTGGCTGATAGTTGCGACGTCTCTATACTTTTTGCTATCTTAATCGTCTCTTCAAGAGTAGGATTCCCCATGGATAACAACTTCTGTTTGATGGATTTGTCATTGCAATGACAAATAAACTGATCACGAACCAACTGATCTGCAAAATTTTCAAATTGACACTCCGCTACCAGTCTTCTCAAAGCTGTGATGTAATTATCTACATCTTCTCCTGTATTTTGTACTCTTACAAAAAATTTGTGGCGAAGAACAATTATGCTTGGTTGTGCATCAAATCTTGTTTTAAGTTTTTTATAGTGTCTTGGAATTCATCAAGTTCCTCCGCACCCTCAACAACCGGCGGAGGGGGAAGATGTTTTAATATTTCCCTTCCTTCATAACCTAACGAGTGCAATAATAGAATTTTTTTTCTTTCTATTCTATATCTGTTGGCACCAATCGCACCCAGGTAGGTTTCAAATCCGTCGAACCATTGTTTCCACTTTATTGGTGGTTCTCCAGGTGTCTCCAGAAAAGGTGGAGGCGGTGAAACTGCTTGCATCCTTTAATGTTGAAGAAAATTTTTGTGTATTGCACTATGTTCTCCTTCGCTGAGTTTAGTCTCCTATTTTGTGACTTCAGTGCTCTTCATAAGATTTTTACTTGCTTTATTTAACAGCCTCCCCTTTTTTCCCGCTTTTGTAAATAAAGTTTTTTTTTTTTTTTTTTTTTTTAACTCTGATTCTTGACCATGCTCAAGCTTACTCTATTGTTGCGTCAGATAGAGTGAGCTGATAACTCGCCGAGAGCAAGAGGAACACTCTTTATCTCATTCTTTGCACTTCTCCCTAAAGAGCATTGTGACGTCACAATGCCAATCAGCTGTATGACTCAGCATTGAACTACACGGAGGAAGCTGTGCGGTTCATCAATGACCCGCAGACGCGTTGTCAGGGGAGACATCAACACCACATTACGTCGCGTCACTCACGCTTCCTTTGTGGAACGCAGGCTCCGTCTTGCGTTTCACGAACTGTTGCTTCACCACACTGCCTTAATCTGCCACTATTTCTCTTGGATTTCTTTTAAGTGCCGTCCTGGTTTGCGTTTCTCCTCCGAAGCGTAGGCGATAACCACAGCACCCTCAAACAGTAGCCCGTGCTGTCGTCAGTTTTCGGAGACTTGTTGCGGACATGGCTTTTCCTGAATAGAAGTGGGTTCGTTGTTGGGCAGCTCTTCAGCTCGTCGCCAAAAAAGGATGTTGCATCGAATAACGAGAGGAAAGGTAATCTCTTCATGTGTTTATTATTGAAGAGCTGCCAGGCAGACAGCGGCAGCAACCCAAGTCATCACCAACTGAACTCTTTCGAATCTCCTGGCACAGAACACCCACACAGTGAGGTTCCACACAGGAATCCAAACAAGCACAAGCTACTACACAATTTTTAGCTCATTGTTACAGGGGCCTACTCGCAGTGAGTGAAGGATCCTGTTAATCTGATGTTTAATACGCACAGTTCCTGACAAGATTGAGGATTTCTATCCAGTGGGCAACTGGCAGCTCTACCCTTCTGTGGAGATTTTGCAAGTATATATTCAGTAAACATTTCACAGTTGCTAATCTGGGCCCCTTTTATACATTCAGGGCAAAGAATGCTATGCTTTGTTCTTGAATGGCTGGTGAACCTGATGCATTCCACAGAAGCCTTTTTAAGTTTGCAGTGTGCGCTTCTGCCATCAAAACTTCAGAAATCTGGGGTTCGGATATTGTGGCGTATAAGGTTGCAGCCTACTGGAGATGATCACTTTCAAGGCGATGGTCAATTATGTATTGTAATAGATGTGCAAATAGGGAAATAGAAGCTATCATGTAGTCCAGGTGTGAGACGCACTTCTCGGAAGCTTGTGTCCATTAGGGAGGGATGTCTTTCGCAAACCTGCCATTTAGCACTCTCAATCCTGCTATTGCACGGAATGTTAAAAAACTCCTCCCCACCTTATCTGTACAGGGCTTATCCGGTTAGACTTTTGTGGGTACTTGTACATAGCACGCTACCTCCTGTTGACTGCCTTCCTCATCTGGCTGGCAAAAAAGATTAGCATTGAAATCTCCTGCGATCAGTGATTCTGAGTTTGTGTGTTCTAATTTAATTTCCATTTTTTTTTTATTCCTTTAGCCTTTCCAGTGGAGTTGTTTTGTTCCTTTTTGGGGGTTGATATATGCATTGATGAAAATCAATTGAGACTCAGTGTTTGTAGTCCATTCTTTGATGTTGACTGCGAGAACCCAAGCTCTATTTTCACGATTTGGGGGTGGGGCCTATAAATGTAGCCCACTGCATATATAAGTTGCATGACTGCCTTTTGCACGCCCTCTTGTTTTTAGCCTTTATTTCTGGGCTCACGTACTCCATAAAGCCAATTAGGGGGACTAAATTCAGAGCCCAGGTCTCCCGCAACATAAGAACTTGAAATGACTGTAGGTAGAGGATCAGGTTGTAGTCGTTGATCTTTTGTGTCAGGCCACCCGGGTTTCACAAACACATTTTCAGCACAGGGTCTGGTTTGGATTGTACCCTTGTGTTCTCTCAGTATACATCAGTTGTATTCGTATTGGAAAGAGCAGCTGATAGCCGGCCCTAATCCATTAGGGACTGGGGACATTGCAGGAGCTTGTCATGAGTTGCCTGTTATTTGATTGTCACACATAGCCTTGTGCTTAATATTCTTAGGCAATGCGTTGTTGTTTGTGGGCCTCCATATCCCTTTAATGTGGATGATGGTGTGTGTTAGACCTGGCACTGTTGGCGTGGGTCTCCCTTCCATTTTTTGCTGTTGCCTCGTGTTTTTGCTGGTTATAGATGCTTTGGGCACTGTGCCACTGCTATTCAGTGCCACAGTGCAAGTGCTCCCTATGGTAAATTGATGTATGGATTAGTGATTCCATGATTGGTTGGTTTGGTTTACTTGTCAGACCCTAGTACAGTGCACTGAGTGTGCCCAGGGCTGGTAAACCAAATGCTGCTGGTGGGCTTGCAGCACTGATTGTGCCACCCACAGAAGCAGCCTGTAAAAGTGTATCTCAGGTCTGCCATTGCAGAGCCTGTGTGCAGTCTGGTACTGCCATGTTGACTGGGCAAGTGCACCCACTTGCCAGTCCCTAAACCTTCCCTTTTCTGCATATTAGTCACCCCTATGGTAGGCCCAAGGGCAGGGTGCATTGTAAATATAAGGTAGGACATGCCCTGATGTGTGTGGCATGTCCTAATAGTGAATTACAGCCATTTTCGTTTTTCACTATTGCAAGGCTACCTGCTCCCCATAGGCCAGAATGGGCAGTTTGATTATTACAACTTATAATCCTAACTGACCCAGAGAACTTGGTAGAAAAACAAATTTAGTATGCCTGAACTCAGAATGATAAAATACATCTTTTAGTGAAGTTAGTTTTAACATTCTGTGTTTGAAAATACCACTTTTAGAAAGTAGGTATTTTCTTGCCTAACTATCCAAGCCTGCCTCTGCTAGGTTGTGTATTCCTTGTCTGGGTTTGTGAGTGACAGGGGCTGGGGGATTCCAGGAGACAGGGTGAGTCAGCACAGGGCTGAATAGAGAGATCTGCATGGAGATGGGTGGGAGGAGTTGCACCTGGGACCTGAATAGGGCTGTGCCTTCCCTCCACAATGCTGGCTCCACCTCCTGTGGTGTGTCTGATGTCCCTGGCCTACACTGTGAAAGGAAAGAAGGAGTCTTGTCAACAAAGTGCTCCAGGACAGACCAGAACTGGTTTGGACTAGGCAAAGGCCTCTTTGCCTTCAGAGACAAAGGATTTTTATGTATGAAAGAGGGGATCCAAACCCCAGAACTTTAGATCAGATCACTTTGGGAAACAAGAAGAAACCTTTGCTGAGGAGAGGAACCAGAGAAACTGAGGAGGAGACTATCCCTAAGCTGAGTGCTGTTTGGGGGATTGGCCTGCAGTGGTTGCCTGACTGCCAAAGAAAGGAGAAAGGAACTTTGTGTGTACTTTCATCAACTTGTAAAAGATCTCCAAGGGCTTGAGAGAAGAGCTTGCCTCCTGCTGAAGTCTCAGGGACAACAGACTTCACCACCCAGCTCCCCAAGAGTCTTTCTGGAAAGTGCTTGCTGCTGTGCTGGACTTTCTGAGGGACTGCGTGTCGCAAGGAGCTTGAAGCGCGACTCACGAAGAAGAAGCGTCGCCGCCGCAGCCGAAGCTCCTCGCATCGCCGAAGAAGAGGATCGACGTTGCATCAGTCGCCGCCGCATCAACGGAGAAGAGTGTCGCCGCCGCTGCCGCTGTCGCATCGTTGCCGAAGCGCCTCGCATCGCCGGAGAAGAGGACCGACGTCACATCAGATGCCGCCGCATCACCGGGAAGCGTGTCGCAGGGCCTGTCGCGACTCAGAAGAATCGTTGAGTCGCCGCACAGCCGTTGCATCGTTGCCGAAGCACCTTGCATCGCCGGAGAAGAGGATCGACGTCGCATCAGACGCAGCCGCATCACCGGGAAGCGTGTCGCAGGGCCTGTCATGGCTCAGAAGAATCGTTGAGTCGCCGCACGGCCGTCGGGCGTGCACGCACCATGTCGCATCAAGAAGAAGACGCCATCTTTGTTTCTTTGCACCGGATCTTCATCGCATCACGGCGTTGCTGGTCGCATCGCCACAAAAGCGCAGTAAGAAACCAATGCATCACCTCCCTACACGGAGAAGAACCGACGCATCCCCTACACATCAGTAGGGACCCGACGCATCACCGTTCTTGCGTGTAAGGAACCGACGCATCACCTTCCCTGCAACACTTTCGTTGTATAGCGTTACGCATCCAAAGGTAAATTGAACTCAAAGTGTCGCATTTACCATCTTAAGAGAACTGAGCTAATTCTACCATTTTTGAAGTACAGTATTGTGGATTTTTGTCGTTTATGGTCTTGTGTTAAATCTATATAAAAGATACTTATTTTTAATATACAACTGGTGTGGTGTCCATCTGTAGTGTTGTCACTTGATTACTGTATGTGTTCACAAATGCTGTACACACTGCCTCTGAGATAAGCCTGTCTGCTCGTGCCAAGCTACCAAGGGGGTGAGCAGGGGATATTTTAGGAGTGTATCCCCCTTACCCTGCCTAGACGCAAGGGTCCCTATTTGGACAAAGGTACCTACCTCTGCCAACTAGAGACCCCCAAATCTAACAGTGTGTATCCCCTGGGCCGATGAATGAGCAGTAGGGGACAGGCATTTGAAACATAGCTAGGTCAGCATTTTCTTTAGAAGCCAAGGTTATCAGTATAGTGTTATTTAGTTGTGAGCCGCACCTTGGCATTAATTCAACGGCTGTTATATCTTCACACTCAATCTAGCTCAAGGTGGGTAATTCTGCAGTGAGTCTAAGAATATTGCCATTCCCCTTGAGTGGTACTCTTGACACCACAGGAGTTTGTTTAAGACAGAGTTATCATTGATTTTAATTTCTTCTTTGCATTAGTTGTGTTGCTTTGCCTCGTGCCTAGAGACCATTATTTCCAAATTTGTGGCCTGTGCTTGGTTGTTTTTCACCTGCTGTAGAATTCCTACTTGCGCTCTAACTGTGTCCCATGTTACTCCGGCGATTTGGCCCTCCTGCCTGCCTATGTAATTCTTTAGGATATTCACTTGAACTTGGGAATTCCCCTGTATCTTTGAATGAGGCGGGGTTTGTGTGTTTTTTTGGCAAACAAAACTGGGGATTATCATTGATAAGCTGGCCTGAATATTTTAAGCCTTGTTGAGTGTGTCCTGCTTTGTGACCTTCATGACTCGAGGGACAATCCTATGACATCAGTGTTGCAGTTGCAGCCGATTTAATACTGGATTTTTTTATAATTACACCCTGTTGTTGCTGGGTTTACACAGACCTCTTGGTGTTGCATTTTTAAGTCATTGTAATCCTCATTACAGGGCTTCTGCTCCACTGGTCCTGTCTTGATTCTACCTAATTTTGGGGATAGTGGCTTGACACACCCTAGGGATAGGGAGGAAACATTTATCTCCTGTTTCCATGGGACTTGTTCCCGGATAGTTTTCTTTTTAATGTCCCATGCCTCGTTAGCCTTCCTGAATGATTATTGTATTGTACTTGGCGGAATCTCTGATCATGCCCTAACAGTTTTGAAATTGGATCTAGGACAAGTGTACCCAGCATTAAAGCGTTAGAGACTGAATGTCTTCCATTACTGTACCCCAGAGAGTGAACAAAAACGTACTGGCCATTTACGTCAATTCTTATTAGATAACGAATCCTCTACAAATTCAGTGCAGATGTTTTGGGCAGTAGGGCAGGCCACCTTGAGAGGTATGCTCATGCAGGACTCAGTGATCCGCAAGCGGGACATTTAGAGATGCACAATCTTGTTTGGAGAGGGTGGTACGTGATCTTACTGAAAAATATGTGTGGCATCCCACAACAGCTTCTTTAGGTTAATTAGAGCAAGCACAATTTGATCTTAATTCGCATTTCACTGCAAACGCAGAATATGCCCTCATTCGTTCGAAATGGCGTAATTATGAGCAAGGTGACAAGGCAGGCAGGCTTCTTGCAGCTCAATTGTGTCAGCATGAGGAAAACTCTACTATTTCACCGATTCATAGAGAAACTCACGCTTTACTTACACACCCAGTGGAGATCACAGAAATGTTTGCATGCTTCTTCTCTGCACTTTATACCTCAGAGGCCTCTCTTGATGCCATCTCTAAACAAGATTTTTTTCAGGATTTCCGTTTGTCTTCCTTGTCTGAGGAGGGTAGGCAGCTCCTGGGGGGGAGATCACAATGGAAGAGATCTCAAAGGCTATCAAGAGCATGCCAAATAATAAAGCCCTGGGAGATGCCGGTTTCCCGATCGATTTTTATAAGATAAATATGGAGTTGATGGTTCTGCTTCTTTATAGGCTTTATAAGGAGCTAGAGGGTGATGCTGTTATTCAACCACAGTTTAATAGAGCAATCATCAGCCTGATCTTGAAGTCTGACAAAGACCCTACAATTAGTGCAAGTTATCATCCTATTTCGCTTATTAATGCAGACATGAAGAAACTCACAAAGGTCCTTGAAACTCGCCTCAAGGAAGTTCTACCTAGCCTCATACATAGCTCTCAAGTGTGCTTTGTTCCAGTCCATTTTTCATTAAATCACAAGTGTTTCTTGTCCAATGTAATATGGCAAGTTCAGAATGACCCAGATGACAAGCATCTGCTTTCTTTGGATGCGGAAAAGGCTTTTGACCGAGTTAAGTGGGAGTATTTATAGTACCTTAAGCAGGGTGGGGATAGGTCTCGTTTTTTTGTACAAAATTCATTGGCTATACTCAGCCTTTCAGTGCAGATTGATTCTGGGGGTCATTTATCAATGCCTTTATGAGGCACTGGGCAGGACTGCATGCTGTCACCTTTGTTGTTCCTTTTAGCACTTGTGCCATTGGCGGCAGCAATACCTGAGTCTCTCCTTGTTCAGGGAGTGGAAACTCTTGTTGGTGCTTGCAGAATCTTATTATACACGGATGATATTTTGTTGACTTTGAGTGAACCTGCCTTCTCTGTTACCGAACTTATGGCTTTAATCGAGGCTTTTTCGATCTTCTCCGGATATAAGATAAATTTGTCTAAGTGTTACTCGATGTCACTCACCTGTAGGAATCAAAGAACAATACAAGAGAATTTTGGTCTCACATGGAAGGCCTCGGATTTGAAGTATCTGGGTCTGCTGATAGACCAAGGTCTGGATAATATGGTAGTTGATAATATCAAGCCATTGATGAATAAGATGACACAGAACAATGTGAGATGGTCCGCCTTACAGGTCTCTTTCTGGGGTAGGATACAGAAGATGAAGATGGTGACGGCACCTAGATATAACTATGTTTCCGGTATGCTGCCCTTGATTATTCCTGCTTGTACCATTCATGCTACAAACTGGCGTATTAAGAGGTTTATCTGGGCAGACAGGAAATCATGACTTAAATCGTCAAGGTTACATGCAGATTCCAGATCAGGTGTTTTTACAACTCCAGGTACAGTATTACAGCTTTGGATTGGTAAAATACCATCCAAGCCAACCTGAAATTAATAAAAGAAACCCCTGACACGTATTTCGCTCTCATTAGAGCTCTTCAGAGAGGTATACCTTTGTCCAGACACAAGGGAGCACCCAGTATAAGTCAAAACAAAACCCTTTCAGGCATAGAGTGATGCATAAATTATGCAAAAAAGGAAGCAGAGAACTATGGGTAGTTCTCAAGTTTAGGTGAAAAGCGGCTCCAGTATAGAGCACTCTCAACACCAGTGACACTCTAAATTTGCTCACCTCAAATGTCTGCTTTTCTATCAAAGTCTTTAAACGTAGGATTAGCACAGTGCCATCCACCCCGAGATAGAAAGGGACAAAGAATTTAGCCATTTCTACAGCAAAGTCTTTAAGCATAGGATTAGGACAGTGCTATCCATGCTGAGCTGTAAAATGGCCAAAGCCTTTTACTACTCCAGGCACAGTATTACAGCTTTGGATTGGTAAAATACCATCCAAGCCAACCTAAAATGAATAAATGTTATGTTATGTTATGTTAGCGTGATTTCTAAAGCGCACGAATACCCGAAGGTGTCTTGGCGCTGGATCTTGATATAGCCTTGACAAAGAGAAAAAGGAGTTTTAAGATGAGTTAATTAAACAACCAAGTTTTCAGATTTTTTCTGAAGGAAGTGAGGGAATTAGCCGCTCTTGTACTTGCTGGAAGAGTGTTCCAGAGTTTGGCTGTACAGTAGCTTATGCTTCGACCTCCCCAGTTCGCCGTTCGAATTCTTGGTACCAGCATCAACCTGGCATTAGTAGACCTTAGACATCTACCAGGAAGGTACCAGGAAAAGACATTTTTTAGTGAGGCTGGTCCAGTATTATTCAGTGCCTTGTAAGCCAGGCACAGTATCTTAAACTTAATACGTTGTGCCACTGGTAACCAATGAAGTTTCCAAATGGCTTCCGAGGTGGATTGATATTTTGGTAAATTTAGCAAGAGCCTAGCAGCGGCATTCTGTACCATTTGTAATTTTTTCAGGTGTTGTTTCTGTAACCCAGGGTAGAGGCCGTTACAGTAATCCAATTTAGATAACACTAACATTGTTACCACCGTCCTCCTAAGATTTAGGGGGATGTAAGGTGTTATCTTCTTCAATTTTCTTATCAAGTAGAATGCAGCTGAAACTGTGGCATTGGTTTGCTGGGAATATGTAAGTTTATTGTCAATCAACACCCCAAGGTTTTTAGCCTTTACTACTGGCTTTGGAAGTTCTCCAATTTCCGCCGGCCACCATACATCATCCCACATAGGTTGGAGATTGCCAAAAATAATCACCTCGGTTTTATCCGAGTTTAGTTTGAGGCAGTGCCTTCCCATCCAAAGACTAATTTCCCTCATACAATTCTGAAATTGTGAGGCAGGCGAGACTCGGTTTTTATGCACCTCTACCACAATCTGAGTGTCATCGGCATATGATGTCAAATCAAAGCCGAAATGTTGAACCAAGGGAGCCAGTTCAGACACATAAATGTTGAACAAAGATGGGCTCAAAGATGAACCTTGAGGAACCCCGCACGGGAGTACGTACGGAGCAGCTTGAAACTGATCTAAGGTCACAGTTTGTTTCCTATTTTTTAGAAATGATGCTATTAAAGATAGGGCTAGATTCTTTACCCCTAATTTTTCCAGACACTGGAGCAGTGCATCATGGTGCACAGTATCGAAGGCAGCTGACAAATCGAGGAGAATCAGAACAGCTGCACCCCCTTGGTCCATTGCTGCCCTGATCTCCTCGGTGGCCTTGATAAGTGCTGTTTCTGTGCTGTGCCCTGAGTGGAAACCAAATTGAGAGGGGTCAAGTAATTCCTTTTCATGAATGAACTGTGTTAGTTGATTGTTCATTATTTTCTCAACTATTTTTGCCGGAAAAGGTAGCCTAGCAATTGGACGATAGTTACTTGTAATGGTTATATCCAGGTTTGCTTTCTTTATCAAAGGAAGAATGGCTGCATCTTTCCAGATGGCCGGGAATGTGCCTGATAAAAACATATTATTAAAAATGTTTGTCAATATAGGGCTCACCTCCTTTGCTATGCTTTTTAGTACTACAGGGGGGCAGGGATCTAACGGAGAGCCTGATTTTGTTTCCTGAATAAGTTTTTCCACAAGCTCACTCGGCACCTGCGAAAACCTAAAAACACCTGACACGCGTTTCCCTCTCATTAGAGCTCTTCAGAGAGGTATAGCTTTGTGCAGACACAAGGGAGCACCCAGTGTAAGAAAAAAACAAAACCCTTTCAGACATAGAGTGACGCATAAATTATGCAAAAAAGGAAGCAGAAAACTCTGGGTAGTTCTCAAGTTTAGATGGAAAGCAGCTCCAGTATAGAGCACTCTAAACACCAGTGACACTCTAAATTTGCTCATCTCAAATGTCTGCTTTTCTATCAAAGTCTTTAAGCGTAGGATTAGCACAGTGCCATTAAAGGCCGAGATAGAAAGGGACAAAGTCTTTTGCCATTTCTACAGCAAAGTCTCTAAGCATAGGATTAGCACAGTGCTATCCATGCTGAGCTGTAAAATGGCCAAAGCCTTTTACCACTCCAGGCACAGTATTACAGCTTTGGATTGGTAAAATACAATCCAAGCCAACTTGAAATGAATAAAAACAACTCCTGACACGTGTTTCCCTCTCATTGGAGCTCTTCAGAGAGGTATAGCTTTGTCCAAACACAAGGGAGCACCCAGTAAAAGACAAAACAAAACCCTTTCAGGCACAGTGATGCATAAATTATGCAAAAAAGGAAGCAGAGAACTCTGGGTAGTTCTCAAGTTTAGGTGGAAGGCAGCTCCAGTATAGAGCACTCCCAACACCAGGGACACTCTAAATTTGCTCACCTCAAATGTCTGCTTTTCTATCAAAGTCTTTAAGCGTAGGATTAGCACAGTGCCATCTACGCCGAGATAGAAATGGACAAAGTCTTTTGTCATTTCTACAGCAAAGTCTTTAAGCAGAGGATTAGCACAGTGCTATCCATGCCGAGCTGTAAAATGGCCAAAGCCTTTTACCACTCCAGGCACAGTATTTACAGCTTTAGATTGGTAAAACTCCATCCAAGCCAAACTGAAATGAATAAAAGCAACTCCTGACATGTATTTCTCTCTCATTAGAGCTCTTCAGAGAGGTATAGCTTTGTCCATACACAAGGGAGCACCCAGTGTAAGAAAAAAATAAAACCCTTTCAGGCATAGAGTGACGCATAAATTATGCAAAAAAGGAAGCAGAAAACTCTGGGTAGTTCTCAAGTTTAGATGGAAAGCAGCTCCAGTATAGAGCACTCTAAACACCAGCGACACTCTAAATTTGCTCACCTCAAATGTCTGCTTTTCTATCAAAGTCTTTAAGCCTATGGCTGTGTCTGTCATGATGTCTTACACTCACTACCCGGTCAACTTCTTTCGCGGCCGTCTAATTCCAAATGCCCTGAGGGCGAGGTCACACGCCCGCCATTTTAGATGTTGAAACATTGTGTTTGTCAGTGTTAAGATTGTCACTAACACTCAGAATGGTTACGACCCGGATCCTCTATTGGGACTTTTGGGGTACGTCAAAGACACACCAATCGGGACCCGAAAGCTACATGCTATGTTGTTGCTGTTTGCTAAGCGGAGGGTAGCGAAACTCTGGGGGAGGAGGGGTGCCCCCTCCATGAATGACTGGATTCAGGATGTAACATTTAGCCACACACAACTGACCACTTTTTGGGAGCTGGTGCCATCGGCATCCAGGCCAAGGGACATATGGGGACCATTTTTGGAGTGGGCATGCACACGCCAACAGGAGGAAGCAGACCCCACAGGAGCACCCGTTGACGAGTAGACATGCTTATGCATGCCTGAGGGCGAATAACGAGCTGACCTGGGTACTCTGCTGATGTAAAATGACTCAGGTACATACTGGAAAGCACAAATGGGCCCTACCTTGGACAGACGCCAGGTGATTTGGTGTTTAATCTGTAAAGCTAATACCAACTGTTAACTGGATGTATAATGTATAATATGTTACGTTTCCTAGCACGGGAGATGTGAGGTCTTTGTCTTGTACTGATATTTTGCCATAATTCACAAATAGCTGGATTGTGCCGAGACTGGAAGTAACTGGCTACTATGTTGGGGTTGTTTGTTTAAATGTTCAAAATGCTAATAAAGAAATTAAAAAAAAAAACCACTCAGAATGGTTAGTAGTTTGTTTGGATATACTAAATGTGAATGTTACAATTTTTTTAAATCAAACACTTTATTATGTAGTGTGTTACTGTGATAAAATGCGATAGTTGCTTGGTTTCGTTTATACTTCCTTTGACAGAAGTTTGATGGAATTTTTTTTGAAAAAACTGTGGAAATAATACAAATACAATTTATTATTTACAATTTTCCTGAAGGAAATAATAGCCATGTACAAAAAGTTATTTTAACAACAAAATGACAATATTAAATGTTGTATAAAATTATGTTAAAAAAACATATATTTTTAAATTATACATGACATTTGTGTAATATATCATGAAATTAATGTTTGCAAATATCATAACATGTTTTCACTTTTGTAATACAGACATATGAACCCAGGGAGAGTGAGGAGATGACAGCCTCAAGTGTTTCAACCATTTACAGACTTTTGCCTCCATGGAAGAACTGGATATTATCAAAACATTCAGATTGAATAGGCAAACAATTGTGGATTTATGTCATCAGCTGCAGCCAGATCTTCCACCTCACAATTGGAATCCCACAGCAATAACACCAATAATGAAAATCCTGACAGTGCTTCCTTTTGTGGCCACAGGATCATTCCAATAAACAGTAGCAGAATCTAGTGGAATGTCACAACCAATTTTTGAGGCTATGCTTTAAGAAGTTCTTTCTTCAATGATGAGACACTTCGACTGCTTCATCCAGTTTCCACGACATGAGGATTTGGCCAATGTGAAGGGAGAATTTTATTATTTGGGTCACCTACCACATGTGGTTGGAGCAATTGATGGCACACATATTGCCTTAGTGCTACCACCTGCCAGAGAACAGGTGTGGTGCCGCAATCGAAAAAACTTCCATTCTATCAATGTGCAAGTTGTCTGCTTAGTGTCTAAAGGGGGTGTGCAGTTCCTATCTGGACGGATGGGAAAGACAGGTCTTTCTACGTGCTGCCCTCACACACCCCGGAAGGTGTGATGCTTCATCATCGGGCGTTTGCCCCTCGTCAGGCCGGCGCTGCAATGCCTGACGGGCTCCCGAAACCGGGGCTCTTTGCCGGGGATCTTTTAAAGAAGAAGCTGTAGGGTGCGTGCGGGTATGAGGGATAGGTAGTGCACAAGGTGATAAAATAATTAAAATAGGTGTGGAGCAGTCCTATTGAATCAAATTTTAATAAACTAGGTAGCTCTAGCCTAATTAAAAACTATGTGTGTACCCAAGTGGAAATAGTGTTCCTCAAGGGCAAACTAAATGCGAGTGGTCAACATGTTTCGTGCCCGATTCGCCACTAACGGGTCAATTGGCACTTCGTCAGGACCGATAAACAAAAGAAAGGTGATAAAGTGCACTACCGTCTGGTATTCGGTATATTAACATAAATTACCAAGACCGGTAGAAATGCCCTTATAGACGTGTACTAAGGAGTACTGTAGACCCCTAGTCACAACCGTCTAGGGTTGACGGGAATAGCCAGAGCACGTCGTTGCTCCGGTAATAGGTGTAGACAAGCAACTAGCTTTCGTACTACCCTTACTCCGGGTCCCGGAGTAAGGGTAGGACGAAGGCTAGTTAGGGGCGAATCGGGCACGAAACATGTTGACCACTCGCATTTAGTTTGCCCTTGAGGAACACTATTTCCACTTGGGTACACACATAGTTTTTAATTAGGCTAGAGCTACCTAGTTTATTAAAATTTGATTCAATAGGACTGCTCCCCACCTATTTTAATTATTTTATCACCTTGTGCACTACCTATCCCTCATACCCGCACGCACCCTACGGCTTCTTCTTTAAAAGATCCCCGGCAAAGAGCCCCGGTTTCGGGAGCCCGTCAGGCATTGCAGCGCCGGCCTGACGAGGGGCAAACGCCCGATGATGAAGCATGACACCTTCCGGGGTGTGTGAGGGCAGCACGTAGAAAGACCTGTCTTTCCCATCCGTCCAGATAGGAACTGCACACCCCCTTTAGACACTTAGCTATACCCGGGAGCCTGTGTGCAGGACCTCCTAACTCAGCTCCCTGTCCCTCCTTTTCTAAAAGTTGTCTGCTTACCAGATTTGTTTATCAGAAGCATGTGTGCGCATTTTCCAGGATCAACCCATGATCCCTTTGTACTACGGAACAACGCATACCCCTCCAAATGTCACAACCCGGAACTGAGAGGGCCTGACTTGTTGGTAAGTACAATCTGTCAATATATTGTTTGGTTAATTTCAAATTTAATGATCTAAAATAGTGTTACATTTTTTGGCTCATTTATTTTTTTTCCATATAGGATACCCAGCTTATCCTAATCGACCATGGTTGTTAGCACGCCTGAGGAATCCAAAAACGCCAGAGGAAGTTCGCTTCAATGAGGCTGGTGGAGTCCTCCTCTACTGACACAATAAGGTGTGCCAAATCACCATGGCTTGCTACATGTTATACAACATATCCCTGCAATGGAGTATCCCATGCATTGCAGAGGACAGAGACCATGAAGAGCCACCAGGTGAGGTTGTTGAAATGGCAAATGAAGATCATAGTAGTAAAGAGGAAGGAATTGACGTACGTCAAGATGTTATTAACAACTTCTTCACGGGTGTAAGTATATATTTACAAATTATGACATTACATGTTAAACCAAGTTTCAATCTAATGAGGGTAAAAGTCTGAGCAGGACATTTTATAGACAGGGCAAGTCCATTAAAGTCCAGGGCAAAGATGTTTGTTGATCAGAATTTGAGACATTGACTACTGTGTACATCTACATTGTTTATCTTTTATTGATCTGAAGGACTGTGTCCTTGAAAGTATTAATTAGTATTGTGTCTATTCTGTAATGTTATTAAAACATTGTTTTTATTTCAATCTGTTTTAGATTCCTTCAACATTGTCATCTTCATTTGGACTTTTTGATGTTGTGGCATTTGCAGTTATATGCTGCTGTTGTGAAGGACAAAGAAAACATCGGTTGAGCCTGTAAAAGACACACACAGACTTTGGGTATATATATCTTGTGCAAGGTCAACTTGCACAGTGATTGAATTTGAGTTTTTATGATTGTGTTAGACTTGTTTTATGTTGGATGTTGCCATCAAGCCAATAGGTGCTGCTTAATCTGCTCTAACCGTGTGTGGTAGTGGAGCCAAAGTATACTAATCTCCCTTCACATTGGCAAAATTCACATTTTGTGGAATGTTTATGAAGCTGTTGATGTGTAAGAAAGTCTTGTTGCACAGTACTTAAAGTTGGTTGTGACATTGCATCAGATACTGCAGCAGTGTATTGCAATGATCCTGTGGGTGGCCACTAAAAGGAGTACTGCCATTATTTAGACTACTGGTGTTACTGATATTGGATTCCTATTGTGAGGCAGGAGATCTTGCTTCAGATGATGACATAAATCAATATTAGTTTGCCTATTGAATCTGATGTTTTGCTTTATAAAGCATTCTTCCATGGTGGCAAGGTCTGGAACTGTAAATGTGAATATGGCAATGAGTATTTGGGTTGTGCTTGGGTTGTATTTGTTTAGAAAATCTATAACAAACACAACTTTATAATTATTTATTAGATTACTAGTTGTTTATTTGTGTTTTTTATTTTTTTCTGTCAGTACAGACATATGGGAGACATATTACCAACATGGAAGGTATTTATGTATGGACAATCATTTTTATTACTCTTCTTTTGAAATGTATAATGGAATGAAAACTAATAAACACATTGACAAAATAAGTACAACAGACTTTGACTTTTATAGTTTTGCTTTTAGTCAGCAAAACCAACATTTACTCAAACAGAATGCAAACAACAAAGAAATCCAAAACAAATTTGAAAAAAACAGCCATGGTGAATGAAAGTATTTTGAAGGGCCAGAATTTTTTGAAGTCCAATGTCAAAAATACAGCTAGCATCAGAAAAGTATATGTGTCCAGAAAATAGTCCACAGAGGGAATGGTAGTCACACACTGGAGGAAATTAGGTTTGTCGTCTCTTGCTGGTGGTGGTGGAGGTCTTGCCATCCTCAATTGGTATTCTGGATGAACCTCCACTCCTGAGGAGGGGGGAACTCCACAGTTACTGGGGTGGGTGCAGCTTGTTCCTATTGTGGCATGGACCCCCTTTCTGTGGCTGAGACAGATGTACTTGGCCCAGATGTTGTTGGGCCACAGAAAGGGGTAGGTGGTGCTGGAAAAGCACTGCACATATGGGTGAAAATGGAATGCAGCTCCCCAGTCAGGGAGCCCAAATTGGAGTTCAGATTCTCCATCTGTACATTGTGCTCTCTCTGCAAATGCTTCATCTCCCAGACCTCTGTCAGGACCTGGCCCATCATGTCATGTCACTTTGCTGGCCCACAGAACCCCTCCCACGACCCCTACCCCCACTACCCTGTGCCCTTGACCCAGTGTGCCCCATCCCACTGGTTCCTAGCTGAACTCGAAGTGGTGGTGGTGTATAAACAGCAGCCCGGACTGGGGGGCACAAGACTGGGGAATGTTGGTTTGGACATAGGAAGTGGAGGTATCCATAGGCAGAGCTGAGACTTACTGGAACCATATGCCCAGGCAGACCAGATGGACCAGGCAGCTCATTGTCATCTAGAGTCTCAGGAGAGGAGTCCTCCCTTAAGGCTTGATCCTGGTCTGGAGAAGAGGTCTCCTCAGCTGTTGATGATTGGCCACGTGCTCTGGGTTTTGGACCTATTATGAATGACATGAAATACAAATTGTAAATGTCTGAATTCTACATCAAATTATTTTGAAGCTTAAATCTAAACAACCTAAAGGGAAGAAGGAAATGAAGACAATGATGATACCTTTCAGTGGTATCGCAATGGAATCAGTAGCGGCCCGTGGTGGGAGTGCTCCCGGGCGCTGATGTGGGGCGGGGGAGGGGCAGGGTGGGGGTAGTAAACTACGGATTACGGCCGATTAGAGGTAAGTAAACATATACATAAATAAAATGAATTTCGTTGCCCGCGATGCCCGCGATGCAGCGCGCACAACGAAATTCGTTTTATTTATTTATATGTTTACTTACCTCTAATTGGCCGTAATCCCCTCCCCCGCCCCATGTCAGCGCCCGGCGGCGCTCCCACCACGGGCCGCTACTGAATGGAATACACAAACAGTTTCAATTGCACACAACACTACTTCTAAAAAACAGGTAAGAAGATGTCCTGAACTGAAACAAAATAAATAGAAAGTATACATGAAATATACCAAACATTCTACACAACACAGTGGAAAGGAGAAATGTGAAAAGAACCAAGGTCTAGCAGACTATACATCTGACAAGCACACAACTTAGAAGGATGTTTAGCATTAGTCATCATATAAACATTGCAGAGTAAATTTTTACACAAAACCACTTATATTCTGCATACAGACTTACATACCTGACACCTTTTAGGTTAACAAACTTTGCTTTGTGAAACACACAACATCAATTCTATTACTTTACAAGTAAAAGACAATATTCAAAATTAAACACCAAAAGATTTTCTAAAGAGAGCATTACATGAAGATTTAACATATGTGAAAATATGAGAGAAGAGAGACTTATGAAAATGACATAGCAATATTATTTTCATAAAACAGAAACAAGGGATCATGGTAGTTGTAGTCATTTCAATTAAACATTAACAACACTTGCAAAACTGTAAGCTGAACATACCTAGTGAAGATGTGCTGTAAAAATAACTGACATTCACAATATAATACACATATATGAAATTTGTTATTTGGTCTACAAACATTTACAAGCCCCGTGACATCAAGTGAAATGTAATGGAGTTTGAAACCTGCAATCTCAGATACTACAAAACATTTTCAAAGAAACAAACAAGACCACAAGAAAATTGACAAACGTATAATTATGTTTGCATGTTTCCAAAAGGTGCAAAAAACATTAGCAACAGCTAAATGTAAATCAAAAATGACATTTAGGTTTAGTGACATATTCAAAAGTGTACCTTACCAGTCTCCACTCCACTAGGGATTCCTGTCAAGCCTTTAGGATGAAGAACCTGTAAGACCTTCTCCTCCCAGGGAAAAAGTTGTAAGGGGGTCTGGGAGAACCACCACCAGTCCCATGGGCCTCCAGGTGATGCTTGGTGGCCAGGGAATTCACTCTCTCCCACAAGTCATTCCACCTCTTCCTAATTTCCTCCTGTGTGCGCAGGTTGTTTGCTACAGCATTCACCCTGTCAACTATTCTGGCCCACATGTGCCTTTTCTGAGATATGGTTGTATTTTGTACTAGGACTACAAGCAATTGTGGCTCTACTCTAATATTTTCATTCACCATGACTGACAATTCTCTCTTTGTAAAACGGAGATTTCTCCTCCCTGCTATTATCAATCAGCAAAATTTAATTAAAGGTTATGACCTACAAAAATTTGAATGAAAGAAGAAATAAGGGACAAGAAACAGAGGAAACTGCAATAAACCCCTAACTTAACTAGCAAAAGTTCAGCTTGAAAATGTTGTGGTGCAGTGGAAAGCCAAAGGATAATGGTCTGAAATGGAGTGTGTCTTATAGTGTGGTATGCAGGGGAAGACAGTAATCCAACACACATCAGGTGTGTGATGCTAGCATCCATCCAAAAACCACAGAAAGATTTCAATGTTGAAAGCGTCTACAACGGTATCACTCCATTGGCAATCCGCCTCTAGAACACTGCCAGCACGACTGTGAAATCTTACTAGACTTGGTGCGATCCCGCCACCATGACAGCAACGGAGTAATTTATTTTTTTATTTTTAAGAGTTTTATATATCGCGAACTAGACCCGAGACATCGGGTATCAGAGCGCTTTACACGAGCACCAGTTTTGTTACACAAGGACACATTCATTTTTGTTAGGCACGGGGAGATTAAGTGATTTGCCCAGAATCACAGGATGTTGAGTGTTGTTGCCGAGACTCGAACCTCGATCCCTAGCTTCGAGGTCGACCGCTCTAGCCGTAAGGCTACACCCTCTCCCCAGTAATGTCAGCCAGCAGAGTAGTCGACCACGCCAACAGCGTAATATTGGCGGGAGTGAGTCCATCAGCTTGATGGAGGGACAGCAGCAGTCTTGCAAATATCTAAATCAGGCCCTAAGTCTTTTCCTGATAGAATCTGGGGATATACACATGATAAAGGAAAGCACCTGGCATGTTATTAAAGATTATTTCGGAGATCAGGATATAGTCTGATGAATTCGAAACTGCAGACCAAGTAAATTTCAAATTTGACGTATTATAGGGGCCAGTCCTCCCGAACGTTAGCTGTGTACAGGCAGCCAAACTGCTGGTTTTCCCATAGTAATAAAGCCAGGAAGGGGGAGCTCACCCCTGCCCCAGGTTTCCAGCAGACAGATTACTGAAAAACTTGTAAGTCAGTCTGTCAAGTTTGTGTCATTAGCAAGTTTATGAGCCACTGCCAATGAGTCCCTGCCACATTCCAAGAGACCATTGAAAGACATTGCGTTTTGACGTCTGTGCTCTCGTTGCCAAGGTTAAGTTAGTGCATAGGCAAAGCAGAAAGAGCACCAGGTAGCCAGCTCCACTCCTTGTGTGCCTCTCTAGGGGTAACTTTGTAGTCCAAAATGAGCTGATTGGCAGGCTCGTTTCTAGACCAGGCTATCGTGATTGATATTTTTTCCGTTAACACTGGGGCTCTCAGCGGGCTGTGAGTACCTCGCAGATTACTTTTAGTTCTGAGTTTTATTGTTTGGGGAGTGTGGTGGGCCCTATGGCTATAGGTAGTTTTAGCGGCAGTGGAATCTTAGACTTGGCTTCTTTATATATATCGATCTCATATTTGAGAAAGCTACTTTATTGTAGCTTAATGAGGGTGGTTTGTTCTCATTATTGCAGGTAATTTTTGTTTTCGTTAATTGAAGATTTCTGGTGAAATTTGTGTCATCTACAAAAGCAACACTTTCAATGTTGATTGATCTAATATATGCGAGGGCCAGAATAGCAACAAACAGACCAAAGATGGTTATCCGATTGCGTATGTCATATGAGACTTCACTATTATATAGGGGTAGGACTCCACTGTTTTTTATGGATGAGGCTTTCATAAACAGGCTGGTTGCTCCGAGATCCCTGTGGCAGGTGCTTCATGTTGCTTACTAAATCAGTGCCAGTGTTCGCTAATGCTTGATCATGTTCATGGTCACAGTTAAAACCATGTTCTATCGAGTCCTTCTTAATAAGGCCAGTTGTTAACATAGATTTTGGGACTTGGTATCCGATGAAGGGAGTATTAAAGACAGTTTCTACTTTAGACATTGTGCCACAAAATTGAGCCCGGGACACACTGTCTGGTTGTGCTAAGTTACATAGTGTTTCAGCCTCTATTGGTTGTTCTATTGCTAAAGATGGTAGACTACTGGATTGCCCAACTTGGCCATGTTATATTAAATGCTTCTTGTTTAAGCCACTTGTAGTCATAGATTGTGGAAGCATCCTAAGTGCAGAGACTTGTATCTGGTGGAAGGAGTATTGAGGACAGTCTCTATTTTAGACGTTGTAGCATAGGTTTGAGTCCGGGACACTCCGTCTGCTAGTGCTAAGTTATATTGTATTACAGCATCTATTGCTTGTTCTACCATTGCAGGTACTGAATTGCTGAATTGCCCAACTTGGGTGTCATCAACCTTACCCTTACCCTTGGCTACTATTGGACAGCTGTCATTGCTGTAAGATTTATCCGTTTGGGAGAAGTTGTCACACTTAAGGGTAAGGACCCCTTCTGCAGCCTCAGAGCATAAAGTTGGTTGTGATCGCTCAGAGTAAGCGGGAAGTGCACTACAGGTTGGAGACTCTCTGTGGCATGATCAGATTTATTTGTATGGACTGGAAGTGGGTAGACCTTCCCAGCGCAGTGGGTGTCGTTTTCAATGGTCTATAAAAGTTGCTGTTTTTTGACATTGAAAAATGTTGCAATATTGCTGACAGATTTGCATGTATCCTTTTTGAAATGTTTTTTAGTCTTTTTTAATTTTTTTTAACAAGTTCCCAGGAGTCTTCTGCACTATATCCAGTTCTTGAGATACTGGGTTAATCGCCAAAACCTCAGTAATCTGGGGATTTGGTGTTTTCGGGCTAGGCCCCTATTCCTGGGCATTCAATGCCATAGCCACTGAAGTGGTCAGTGTTGTTTGAGGTTGTGAATATATTAAGATCTAATCAACTGATTTTGGGGTAGGTAAACCTAATACCAGATCTACAAAATTGCTTGATTGTGTATCAGAAGAAGTATCAGTGCTGGCTTCGCTTGAGCTGTGGAAATGGGGTACAGGTTTGTCCAGACACTGATTTAAGTGGAAAGGGGTCATTGCATGTAGCCAAATGTCTTTTTCAATCTGCATCCAAGCCATAATTATTGTGTGAAGGTTGCTAGGTAGTGTCCCCAATTTCTCAATGATATCTCCACTGAAACAATGTGCGGCAGAAGAGGAGCTTGCCATATAAGATGACACCCTTTTGTCAAGACCCTGCAGCTGGATCGCAATTCTTGAAAGTATGTCAATTTGTACCTCCATCTTATGGAAATGCAGGTTTAGGGCTTCCACCATCATAGTCAATAATGTTGCCGTAGAGTTTAGTGTACATACTGGTGAAGCTAGGGTTGAGGTCTCGGAGTCGCTATGTGCCTCTTTAGAAGGTTCTAAAATATTTGCCCTAGTGGTTGCTTTTAAGAGAGTTGTTAACTTTGGTCCTGTGGGTTCTGTGGTTTGGTCAAGGTGTTCTGGTTTGACCGGTTTTTGGATGATGTCCAAGTCTGCTTATTAGAGTTGCTGGACTCTCCAATAGTTGTTCTGTCTAAAATGAAACAATCTTCTTTGACTTCCCTCACTGATTAAAGCTCAGAGTCAATGTCAAAGTTTTCGGGGTCCATTTTGTCTAAATCTGGTGTTGAGTATTTAAAAGAACTGCAATTGAGATTGGGTTGCACTGTTTTCCAGTGTATTTCAGCCCTTGTTGTTCCACAGTTCCCAAAGCTAGTCAAAGTAGACCCTGACCCAGTGGGTTCTTGGAGTGCTTGTTGCATTTAAGTAGGCTCAAAGGGCAGTACTACTGGGGAATTGTATATGAATATTGCTAATTAATCTGTGTCAGTTACATCTCCCTCACTATGGTAGGCCTTTCTGGTTTTTATTTCCCTGATTGTACTGGGATGCTGTTAGATATTGTGGAGGTAGATTTCAAGGAGTTTTTCAATGATGATTTTGTGGCATTGGACCTTGTCATCATTTCCTTCCCTTCTGGATTCATCCGTGCTCTTATTTGTCTCATTCTGCTTAAAGAAGGAATTGGGGGTGTTAGAAAAAATAGGCTATATTCAAGCCAATGAAGGCCGATGATGCCATAATCTGTTGTTGTTTTATGCCCTACGTAGCGTATGAAAATAGAGATGTGTTGAATAGTTGAAATAAATGCAATGTTGATTAATCGTTGCTCATTGCCTACAATTGTGAATTCTGATGATGCTTGTTCCTAAATTATGCCTGATTGCTGGCTTAATAAGTGACTCAGAGGAAACAGGGTAGGAAGGCTGCCAAGACCAGGGAAGCAAGTTGCACCTATCCCTAAATTTGCCTGCATATGCAAAAGTCTGCCTGGGCCCCCAAGCCGTATCGAGGCCTAGTGTCTGAAGTAGAGCTGCCCCGATCCCAGACCATAACATACCTTCCACACTCCGACACCCCATTCATGGGTTCGTTTGGATTAGTTCGATAGTTAGATTGACGGTTTAGTAGTTCCTGGCCACAAGACTCCCTACGCACGGTGCCCCCCCTTGAGGACCCCTTTAGAGGCCCTGTGCCAAAATCAATGGACACTAAGGTGGAGGGGCTAGGGGAGGCAGGGCTCAGCCATACCAGGTGCGCCAGATGAACCGAGCGCTGCGCCGCAATGCTGAGACATGCAGCCCACTATTCACAGTGGGCGTCAGTGGTGCTAGCCGGCGCCACAACTGGTGTCTCTGGTAGCTAGGGTGATAGCTCGCCTGGGGGTCTGCTCACTCTTCTTGGCTTGACTTGGGTCAAACCTCAGGGCTCGGGGCCTCGGGAATCTGGTTATGGGTGCAATGGCCTGGTGACTAAAGGTCCAAGTGTTCAACTGTCTGTCAGAAGTGACATCACAGCAAACACCACCAAAAGAATGGAGTAGTTTGTTTTTACTGTAATGTTTTTCACTTTGGTATTAGTGGTATTCTACTGCCTATGAAAAGTGCTTGCAAAATACTAGCAGTCCCTGGTTCCTTTCTGGGGCACAGTCACATAAGTCTGTGTCCCAACAAGGAGCCACATGCTGTCTTGATATTTTCGAAGCCTAGGAAAAAAATCCAAGCAGTGTCTGACCACTTTCTTGAGCACAGATTCTGAAGTAAAGTCTCAGTCTCCAATAAACCCTTAGTACCTTTCTGGGGCACAGACACACATGCCTATACCCAGAGCCGACAGCTATTTGGATTTTTTGAGCCAAAGAAAAATTCCAACCACCTTCTGTCTCCTTCATGAATCTATGCCCCAGAAAGTAGCAATAGAATGTTTGGATTGGATTTTTTCTTAGGCTAAGAAACATTCCAAACAACCTCTGGCTTTTTTAGTAGCACAAGTCTGTGCCTGAAGATGAAGTCAGAAGTTATTTGGATTTTGGATGGCACCTGGAACACTTAAGGTCAAACTGTGGAAATGTACCATGTGGGTCTGAGAATTAGGCTGAGCTGAATGTTGTGCAAACATAGTGCAAGTCATCTTTAAATGTACAGAGTTACTTGTGTATTTAGAGTACCCATGACTAATTAGCCTTGTTTATTGCAGCATGGGACCTGATTCACTTTTAGATGTTAACAAGTTATAATTGTTGACAGATTTTCATGTACAAGGAGAAAAGTGTTTTTTCACCAAGGAACAAACCATTTTGTCAGAAGGTGCAACACACATTCCAGCTCTGCTTTTTGGTCCAGAATGTTAACTCTGTCATGATATTCAGCCTGCTCTCACCTGTATTTAACTGTGGGCATGGAGACGTGTTCCTCCAAATGTCATAGAAGCTTGTGTCTTCCACTGCTGCAGACGTCAGTGCATGTACACAGTGCAGCTACTGCCTGGTGTGAGATTTCGCTGCTGAAACATGTGTACTATGCAAAATGCACAGTGGAGTCAGTTCATTCTTTATACGGCTTAGTATACAAAGCCATAAAAGCACATACATGCTACAGTCTTAAAAACAAATCCTGTCTTTTTCTGGAACTCCCACTATGATACCTTTGTCATGAAAGGGCATGACTCCACATATTACTAAGAATGCCCTGGTCTTTGCACTCAAACATTTACTCCCCCTAAGTGAAGGAATGGCCCACACTATCCTGGCAGGTGTAGACAGCTTGCTTGGAGAAAACCAAGCGTACAAGTTTAATATTTAGGCAAACGCAAATGAATGTTGTATTTTTGTAGTATGATATATATTTTGTTTTATTTATATGTGAATTTAATTGTATGTGTGTGTGTGTACGAATATATATATATGTATAAATATATATTATCTACTGGCGGTCGCCAGTAGATAGTTATAGTTAGGACCTATTATCCATAGGAAATCCGCGACATTCTATTTGCAATAACGTTGGCGCCGGTTGACGAATCTTTGCGAAAGCTTCCAACTTGTTGGGGCGCTCCGGTCCGCTCCTACCCTGAAAGTCTCGGGGTGATACGTCAAGCGGGGGCCGAGAAAAAAGGGGGGTCCCAAAACGCGTTTTCCCCATTCATTTTTCTATAGGAACCTTTAGTTGCAGCTACAGCCTGAACTGCTGAACGGAATTACCCCAAATTTGGCAAAGAGGTAGCCCTTGGTTCAGACTGGTGCCTTTTGCTAAAATGGTGTAAATCCGTTCAGTAGTTCCTGAGAAATTCACAATTAAAATCACATATATATCTATGGGCGCGTCGGATCCGCGTACCCTCCCGATCACGAGCTGCATGCTAATTGGCTGTCAACACTCCAAATCAAGAAGTGTTGGCAGCCATTTTGTCCCTCGGTAGAACCGAGGGACAGAAACAAGTGCGCAAAGCGCAAAAGGGGCAGGGTAGAAACACCCTGACCCCCTAGGTCTGCTCAGGGGGTCCCACAAGGACCCCCTGAGCAGATCCCACAAGGAAGTCACGATAACACTACTTACCTGCTAAGTGAATTTCCTCCCATAGGATAACATTGGTGATTCTATGTGAAAAAGTTTCTAAGTGTCAACTTTTAAAATACAATAATATTCCTTAAAAATCACTACTGTAACCAAAACGCTTTTACTCAACTGTTTTGCGCATGTTACTTTGTGCCTTTGTTTTTCCAGCCTCTGCTTGTGCCCAGCTAATTTAGAACTGTCTGCCTTTCTGCCTTTCACCTTTTCTCCTGTTCCCTGTGAGTTTCGACTGCACAACATGTACAAGGTCGAAAAACAATGTCCCTTGTTCTTGCTGATCTGGTCAGCCCCTCGCACTTAGACATAACACGAAGTACAGCTGCACTGGAGAAAATTGCATTTAGCTAGAAATTCACATTGAGCTCAATGTTGCATTGTGTTTGAAATTGTGTTGCCCATTGCAACAACTGTAACTACTGTACTTAAAAGTCTATTGCCTATTTGCAAAGTATTTAAAGTAAATTAATTCATTCTGAGAAAGTATATTTTGTAATGTAATGTATAATGTAATTACAATGTAATTTAAAAAATAAAATATCTAAAAATAAATAGTTTAAAAAATGTAGTAAATCAGTATGAAAAAAATAAAAATAACAATTAATACATTTAAAAATTGGCATTTACAAAACCTTTGAAATTCACTGAAAAAAACCATAGGTTTCAGACATGTTATAGTTCGAAATTAGCATTTAAAAAACCTTTGAAATTCACTGAAAAACCATAGGTTTCAGACATGTTATAGTTAGAAATTAGCATTTAAAAAACCTTTCAAATTCACTGAAAAACCATAGGTTTCAGGCACGTTATAGTTAGAAATTAGCATTTAAAAAACCTTTGAAATTCACTGAAAAAACCATAGGTTTTAGGGACAGTTATAGTTACTTGGACATTGCACTCGTACAAAACCCGTGAAATTCCCCCGTTATAGTTAGTTCAGCTAACTATAACTCGCGCCCCCGCAATGCACTGCTGATGACGTCACATATTACATCACTCATGACATGGTCAGTGACATCACTGATGACATCACTGATGACATCTCAAATGACATCACTGATGACATCAACCATGTGATAATTTCATGCATCTTCTCACACCCTAATATAACTTTTGATACACCCACTCTAAATTACAGACTGCCATTCTCAAAAACAAAGACACTCCAACACCAAAAACTACATTCCCACTCACTGATTCTTAGGTCTACACATACATCCACTCACTCACCCGTACAGTCACTCATACTTACGGTCACTCAGTACAGGACTATCATATGCACTCATACACCTATATAAACACTGACACACCGCCACTCATCCATAGAGGTACTCACACACCTAGTCAGTCATGCAAAAATTTAATCACACACCCATTTACTCACCTATACAGTTATACACACACCAGCTCACTTACTCATACAAATACTAGCACATTCTTACGCTCTTATACAATAACTGATACAAGCACACACGCATCCATACAGCCACTCTCACAATCACACACTCTCACGTATAGCCTTTTAAATACTCTAACACATATATATACTTCCTTTTACATATGTAGTTACTCGCACATGTACCACTGAGATATACATTCACTCACTAACACACCCATACACACACTCACCCACCCAAGCAGTCCATCACAGACGCACTCTTCAAATCATGCACCCAGTGAATCACCCACTCACACATCTATGTACAGAGTCAAACACACCCCACCCACACAAACACTCAGGCACCCATACAGATACTCAGACAACCAATCAATAACTCATATAGACACTCATGTAGCTATTCACAAACCCATGCAGCCACTTACACAGCAACAGACAGACGGATACAGACATTCACCCAGTTTAGTCACTAACCCATGCATTCAGTAAGATAAGTTTAATCACTCACTTATACAGTTAGTCACGCACCTACTAAATCATCCATTCAGACACTTATACACCCACTCACTCTTCAATACGCCTTTCCCTATATATATTAAACATATTTAAACTTTACAGAAACACACAGTCACTGGATGATGTCATCAGTGATGTCATCAGTGATGTCATTTGAGATGTCATCAGTGATGTCATCAGTGATGTCACTGACCATGTCATGAGTGATGTAATATGTGACGTCATCAGCAGTGCATTGCGGGGCGCGAGTTATAGTTAGCTGAACTAACTATAACGGGGAATTTCACGGGTTTTGTACGAGTGCAATGTCCAAGTAACTATAACTGTCCCTAAAACCTATGGTTTTTTCAGTGAATTTCAAAGGTTTTTTAAATGCTAATTTCTAACTATAACGTGCCTGAAACCTATGGTTTTTTCAGTGAATATATATATATATATATATATATATATATATATATATATATACAAACATTCCTTCGATTCTCTGCACATCCATCCGGCGAACAGAGACACGAACCCAACGGTATGAGGCAGATGTTAATTTATTTTAATCCTTGAAACTGACGCGTTTTGGATACCTTGTACCTGTGGCGCGTTTTAAGTTGGGGAATTAATTCCTCTTCAATCCTGAGGGTCCCACGGGGCCAACAACACCGCCAGGTACCTCCAGTAAGCGCCATTGCGCTGCGTTGCAGAGAGGTGGTCCAGGCCAAGCCCCTTTTTACACCTCTCTGCAACGCAGCTCTGTGGCGCTTTGCAGAGAGGTGGTCAAGGCCACGCCTCTTTTTACACCTCTCTGCAATTCAGCTCTGTGGCGCTTACTGGAGGTACCTGGGGGGCTAGTTGGACCCCAGGGACCCTCATGATTCACGGGGACTTAATCCCCAACTTACAACGCGCCAGGGGGCGCGTTTGCAGAGTGGTGGAGAAAGGGGGCATGGCCTTTGTCTACCTCTCACCAATCCCACTGCGTGGGGCTTACTGGAGGTAAAAGGTAGGCTAGTTGGTCCCTAAAGGACCCCCAGCAGTGAAGGGGACTTCAATCACCATCCAAGAGTGTGCCAGGGAGCGTGCTTGTAGAGTGGTGGCCAAAGTGGGCGTGGCCTGGTACGAGTACTTACCAATGCTGCTGTGTGGGACTGACTGGAGGTAATAGTTTGGGAAGTTGGCCCCCAAGGATTTCCTCGGGGGCCAACTACCCCTCTTGTTACCTCCAGTAAGTCCCACACAGTGGGATTGCTAAGACGTCTTCGGAGGCCATGGCCCCCTTTCTCTGCCACTCTGCAAACGTGCCTCGTGGCAGACTACAGGATGGGGGATGAAGTCCAATTTAGTCCTGAGGGAGTTTGGGGGCCAAGAATCCCTCCTGGTATCTCCTGTAAGTCCTACGCAGCGGAATTCCTGAGCTTTGGTTGGACGCCCAGCACCCTTTCTCCACCACTCTGCAAACGCGACTACTAGTTAAAGTAGCATATTTCTGCACCTCTGACTTAGAGGTAGTTTTAATCCCCCTGCCTATTATGTACTAGGGCCTTACAGAGGAGGTCATGCTAATCACAGGGGTACCCCAACGCATAGTGTTCCCTAGTGTATGTAGGTGTTTTCACTGTATTCTAAGTGTCTTTTACCATAGCACTGGCTCCGGTCCTGGTTAGTCAGAGTCAGTTACCACCAGTACCCGTCTGAAAAAGTTATGGGCACAGGATGATTTTGCAACAAGGCCTCTTTCTGCTCCTCTGTTGGTTCTTTCTGCACATGTCTTGCTTCTTCCTGCTCTTTTCTTCATCTTTGTGGACTTCTGTTGCTTCTTTCTGCATTTCTTTTGCTTCTTTCTGTGCATTTTTTCTTCTTTCTTCACATGTCCTACCTCTGTAGGCATAGTTAGAAACTAGCATTTAAAAAACCTTTGAAATTCACTTAAAAAACCATAGGTTTCAGGCACGTTATAGTTAGAAATTAGAATTTAAAAAACTTTTGAAATTCACTGAAAAAACCATAGGTTTCAGGCACGTTATAGTTAGAAATTAGCATTTAAAAAACCTTAGAAATTCACTGAAAAAACCATAGGTTTTAGGGAAAGTTATAGTTAGTTGGACATTTTACTCGTACAAAACCAGAGAAATTCCCCGTTATAGTTAGTTCAGCTAACTATAACTCGCGCCCAGCAATGCACTGCTGATGACGTCACATATTACATCACTCATGACATGGGCAGTGACATCACTGATGACATCTCAAATGACATCACTGATGACATCATCCATGTGATAATTTGATGCATCTTCTTGAACCCTAATATAACCTTTGATACACCCACTCTAAATTACAGACTGCCATTCTCAAAACCATAGACACTCCAACACCAATAACTACATACCCACTCACTGATTCTTAGGTTTACACACACATCCACTCACTCATCCGTACAGTCACTCATACTTACGGTCACTCAGTACAGGACTATCATATGCACTCATACACCTATATAGACACTCACACACCGCCACTCATCCATAGAGGTACTCACACACCTAGTCAGTCATGCAAATAATTAATCACACTGTCATTTACTCACCTATACAGTCATACACACACCAGCTCACTTACTCATACAAATACCAGCACATGCTTACGCTCTTATACAATCACTGATACAAGCACACACTCATCCATACAGCCACTCTCACAATCACACACTCTCACTTATAGCCATTTATATACTCCAACACACATATATACTGCCTTTCACATATGTAGTTACTCACACATGTACCACTGAGATATACATTCACTCACTAACACACCCATACACGCACTCACCCACCCATACAGTCCATCACAGATGCACTCTTGAAACCATGCACCCAGGGAATCACCCACTCACACATCTATGCACAGAGTCACACACACCCCACCCACACAAACACTCAGGCACCCATACAGATACTCAGACAACCAATCAATAACCCATATAGACACTCATGTAGCTATTCACAAACCCATGCAGCCGCTTACACACCAACAGACAGACGGATACAGACATTCACACAGTTTAGTCACTAACCCATGCATTCAGTAAGATACGTTTAATCACTCACTTATAGAGTCAGTCATGCACCTACTAAATCATCCATTCAGACACTTATACACCCAATCATTCTTCAATACACCTTGGCCTATATATATTAAACATATTTAAACTTTACAGAAACACACAGTCACTGGATGATGTCATCAGTGATGTCATTTGAGATGTCATCAGTGATGTCATCAGTGATGTCACTGACCATGTCATGAGTGATGTAATATGTGACATCATCAGCAGTGCATTGCGGGGGCGCGAGTTATAGTTAGCTGAACTAACTATAACAGGGGAATTTCTCTGGTTTTGTACGAGTGAAATGTCCAACTAACTATAACTTTCCCTAAAACCTATGGTTTTTTCTGTGAATATATATATATATTACCTACTGGCGGTTGCCAGTAGGTAGTTATAGTTAGGACCCAGTTTCCATAGGAAAAGCGTTTTTTGTTTTCCCAATAACTTTGGCGTCGTTTGACGAATCTTTGCGAAATTTTCAAAACTAGTGGGGCGCTCCGGTCAGCTCCTGTCTTGAAAGTTTTGGGGTGATTTGTCAAGCGGGGGCTGAGAAAATAGGGGGTCCCAAATCGCATTTTCCCCATGTTATTTTCCTTAGGAAACTTTAGACAAAGCTACAGCCCAAACTGCTGAACGGAATTACACCAAATTTGGCAAAAAGGTAGGTCTTGGTTCAGAAAGATCCCTTTTTGTTAAATGGTGTAAATCCGTTCAGTAGTTCCTGAGAAATTAGAAAAAGAAAAAGTTTTGATATCTATGGCCGCGGTGGATTCGCGAACCCTCCAGAGCACGAGCTTCACTCTGATTGGCTGCCAACACTCCAAACCAGGAAGTGTTGGCAGCCATCTTGTGACTCGGTCGAACCGAGTCACAAGAAAAGTGTAAACAAAAGGTTAAAAAACAAGAAAAGGCGGCAGGGTAGAAACACCCTGACCCCTAGGCCTGCTCAGGGGGTCCCACAAGGATCCCCAGGGCCAAAAAAAGCATTTTTTTAAAATAATTTTGGCGGAATTCGCGTTGGGGTCGCAAATCCCGCCGAAATTATAAAAAAATGAGGCCTCTGGGTGGGCCAGGTCCCGGGGGCATTGCCCAAATAATAATAGCGGGGGCCCGAAGGGGCCCCCGCAGCCCCGGGGACCGTCACCTCCCCAGGGCTTTTGAAAGAAAAATGCGTCACCGGGGCTTTTTTAATTGTATGCGGGGGAACGTGGCCCCACGCAGCCCCGGGGACCGCCACCTCCTGGGGGCTCTGTTTTTAAAAATAAAAAAAAAGAAGTGTGGGGGGCAAGAGCCCCGCCATACGCCCCGGGGACCACCACCTCCTTTTTTCCATTTTGGGGGTCTTTACGGACCCCCAGCCCCGGGGACCACCACCTCCCCGGGGCTTTCTAAATGAAGGGAGGGGGGCCGCGCGGCCCCCCCTCCAGGAGCCCTCGATGGCCCTGGGGACTTCCACCCCAGGGCCAGCTCCTGCAGTGTCCCAGGGTGCCCACCCCCGGGACACTGCTGTTTGCTATGGCAGGGCGGGAGCCGTGGGTCTCCCGCCCTGTCATAGCAAACACTGGTTTGGATTTTGGAAGCAAGAGCAGATTGCTTTTCCACAAGGGGAGTTGCATGTCAGCAGCTCCCCTTGTGGAAAAGCAATGCCGGCTCCCGCAGGAGGTGGGGAGCCGGCGGGACCGTGGGGGCATTGGGGCTGCCCCCACGGTCCCTAACAGAGTGGCCAGGCCCCGGGGATGAGGTCCCCGGGGCTAGAAGTGGCCTGGGAGGGGGGCCACGCGGCCCCTCTCCCCCCCCCAAAAAATAAAAAGGAAAGGCCGGCCTTGGGGGATGGGGTCCCCGGGGGCCACGCGGCCCCCCTCCAAATATTTTTAAAAAAAAATAATAATACTGGCCATGCCCCGGGGGATGGGGTCCCCGGGGCCGAAAATGGCCTTGGGAGGGGGGCCACGCGGCCCCCTTCCCGTATTTAAAAAAAAATTAAACAAAATAGGGGTCAGGCTCTGGGGGATGGGGTCCCCAGGGCCCACAAAATAGGAAAAGAAGGGGGTCCACACAGCCCCCCTTCTAAAGAATAAAATAAAAAACCGGCATCGTGCCGGAGGCCCCCCTCAGTGCATCACTCTGCAAATGCGGGCCTGATGTCACAAGTGTGCAAACGCGCCCCGTGGTGCGTTGTAAGTTGGGGAATTAATTCCCCTTGAATACTGGGGGTCCCTGGGGGCCAACTAGCCCACCAGGTACCTCCAGTATGCACCACAGATCTGCGTTGCAGAGAGTTGGTCTGAGGCCACGCCCCTTTTTACACCTCTCTGCAACGCAGCTCTGTGGCGCTTACTGGAGGTACCTGGTGGGCTAGTTGGACCCCAGGGACCCTCAGGATTCAAGGGGACTTAATCCCCCAACTTAAAACGCGCGCGTTTGCACAGTGGTGAAGGGAGGGGGCGGGGCCTGATGTGACATGTGTGCAAACACGGCCTGTGGCGTGTTTTAAGTTGGAGGATTAAGTCCCCTTGAATCCTGAGGGTCCCTGGGGGCCAACTAGCCTACCAGGTACCTCCAGTAAGTGCCACAGAGTTGCGTTGCAGAGAGGTGTAAAAAGTGGCATGGCCTCGGACCAATGATTTCTATCATTTTGTACGAGAGAAATGTCCAACTAACTATAACGTCCCTGAAACCTATAGTTTTTTCAGTGAATTTCTAAGGTTTTTTAAATGCTAATTTCTAACTATAACGTGCAAGAAACCTATGGTTTTTTTCAGTGAATATATATATATGAAGTCCTCCAATTACCACAATAGTAAATAGCAGGAAGCGGCACACCAGGAGACAGCACAATTATTTTATTGTGCACCAAGGTTAAGGACGACGCGTTTCGGCGTGTTGCCTTTATCAAGTGATAAAGGCAACACGCCGAAACGCGTTGTCCTTAACTTTGGTGCATAATAAAATAATTGTGCTGTCTCCTGGTGTGCCGCTTCCTGCTTTTTACTATTGTGGTAATTGGAGGACTTCATATTTATCTTTAATACGGCTGCTGTCGCCGTCAAGCTGGCACCGACGCCTCAGGCTGGGATTCGCTAAGCACAGCGACTTCTTGGATATCATATATATATATATATATTTATATATATATATATATATATATATATATATATATTACCTTGTCATGTGGTTTGTGGCCTCATGGTCTGCATTGCTAAGTTGGCTTAGGCCTGGCTGCCATGATACCTTTTTGCGCATGTTACTTTGTGCCTTTGTTTTTCCAGCCTCTGCTTGTGCCCGGCTAATTTAGAACTGTCTGCCTTTCTGCCTTTCACCTTTTCTCCCGTTCCCTGTGAGTTTCGACTGCACAACATGTACAAGGTCGAAAAACAATGTCCCTTGTTCTTGCTGATCTGGTCAGCCCCTCGCACTTAGACATAACACGAAGTACAGCTGCACTGGAGAAATTTGTGTGCTTTTAATATTGTGATTTCAGTGTTTGTGGCACTCGGAGAAAAACCTTTCCAGAGAGAAGAGCTGTGCTTGTCTGATGATGTAAACCTTGCATCTAGATATTGAGGTATGGGGGTCCGCCTGACAATGCCCAGAGGTCTTCTGTTTTTATAATAAACTAGTTAATAGCACGGGGAGGGTGGTAAGGTCATTTAGCCCTATATCCACTGCTTTATGAAATGCTTTCCCCGTTTGTATTCTATGGAATTGTAACTATGCTTATTATTTTATCATTATGCATTATGCTGATAGTACTGGCACGTGTACTGTATCTTAGAGCACGATAGTTGAAATAAACATTTTAAACTATACTGTGTCTCTTATTACGCACGTTGTGGACAAGTATGAGTGAGTTAGGAAAGGGTGTTCTTGCTCCCGCGAGTCCTGAGAAAGAGAGAGACCGTGTTCTGGGTTGTCTAATCATTGGTGGCATCGCTGCTAATGAGACGCTAAAGCTAGTCGGATTGGGATTGTGGGTACTAAGGTGCATGGTTGGTTCACCACTATACTCCGAGGTCCTATTATCCTGTGCATAGTTCTGTATATGTGCAGAGTCCCTACAACATGGCGCCACCAACGTAGTGGGCTTCTTATCTGCAAGACGCTTGAGTAGTGCTTGTGCTTGTCCACAACACCCTTCGCATACGCTTCCAGAAACGTGTGTGAGGGTGATACCTCCTATATTGACGTTTTTATAGGTTCTTTCAAGCTTGAAGTTATTAAAAGGTGTTTAAGTAAACCCCTTATTGCGCTGCCTCATATTAGGTTGTCGATCATTCCTGGTCTTAATGGCTGTGAATTTAAATATACCGGCACATAGCCGTGCTGCGCTCCGGGCTCATTTATTGGCTTATGGAGTGCCAGACGCAGGTGTCTCACTCATCTTTGTGGTGCAGGCTGACCCGGCTCACCACTTTGAGGTGTTTTACTCTTGGGTCACTTTTCCGGCGGTGGATGGAACGGACAATGTGTTTCATGAGTACGCTCTCACTGCCATACCCAATGCTTATCGGCCTTATCAGGCCCTTGAAGTACCAGTTACGGCATGGCAACACCGTATTTGGTTTAATGGCGCCCTCCCACTTCCGGTCACCCCGGTTCGTTTAGGCCCCCTATCTATAGACGGGGCCACTTGGCCAGTTTTGGCCGGGTATACCCCACATCCGCGTTATTTGACGCTTGCGGTTGCTGAACTGCGTGAATTGCATACGTCTTTGATACGTGTGCATAGAGCTTTAGTACAGTATGTTACAGGCAACGTTCAGGGAGCCCCTCCTGGAGTTGCGGTGCATCCAGCTGGACCGGGCGGTGTAACCATAAGTCCTGTCATGGTTAATTCGGTGATGGGCAAGCACCCACAAAATAAGGATGATTTACCTTATTGGCCTGCAGAAAAATTTGACCAGCTGGAGGCAGTTTTTCCAAATACTTCTCCTGTGGAAAAACACAGGATTTTGACGATTAGTTTGCCAAAAGACTTAATTCCTGAGTTGGCAGAATGCATCAACTGGGGTAAGGTATTCGCAGCAGTATATGCGAAGTGTTTCGGCACTCCTTCCATGACAGTTCTCCCCTCTGTAATTAAACGAATACAGGATGAGCATGGCCCTGAAGCGGCTGTAGAGTTGGGGATGAGACGGGTGGGAGTGTTCGATGTAGTGGCTGATTTAATCCTTGCGAACGTCAAGGGTGATGCAGTTAACTTTCAAGTAGCTAATGCTTTGGCTTTAGTCCCAGAACCGGACAAGCCACGCAAATTACCAAAAATGAATGCACAGGCTTATAAAACCATTGGCCGCAATAGCCTGGGAGTTAAGCCTTTTGCTAAAATGCAAACACAATCACAGCCACAACAAAAAACTCAATCTGAGAAAGATGAGAAACCGTTCTTTACTAAAAAGAACTGGAGGTTGAAGAAACAGGGTAAGCAACAGAAGAAACCAGGGTCGCATGGCGCATCCCCAGTTTCTGTATCTTCTGAACGCACTTATGATTTGCGTGACAGAGCGAGAATTAAATCTCCAGAGAGATTTCAAGTCCCTGATTCGCGTTCTCCTCGTTCTTCACAGGCACCATCGACCTCCCAGACAGGTGGAGGAGAACGCCAGGATAGAGGCAGGGGTCGAGAGGCTCCACTGGGATGAGACCAACCTCGACAACAAGTCTGAGGGAAACCAGAAGAATTTCAACGTTCTCGCCCACAGTTTTAGAAGAAGAAGGTTGCCGCTTTAACAGCGAGGTATGCCACAGACGGTGAGAACGAGACTCCTGAATTGGACGTGGGCAGTGACGCTCCTAGGCAGCGCCGCGGAAGTTACCATAGTGCGGGAGGCACTACGTCCTCATGTGGAGGCGACAGCATCTGACACATTCATTACTGTCGAGACAGCTGACACCCAAGTGGCACCCCCTGACAGACTATTTAACATTGTCATTCAAATTGAAGGTGATATTGAGCGTGTAATTAAAGGGAGTTTTTGGGAGAATCTGACCTCTTCTTACGACATTTTGTTGGCAGAGGCGGATTGGCCGCCCCCATTCGTACTTGCTGCGCATAGAGGGGAGGAGGTAATCCTTCCGAGCTTTTCTCGTCATGTCCCCAAGGACAAAGCGGAGGCTCTCGCAGCTGAGTGGGCTGGGGCCCTGGCTCCGGCGTTATACCGCAACCACGTGGGCTGGGATGAAGACTCTCCCCCCCATGACATTCCCTTGCGGTCTCTGCCTCAGCCACAACCCCAATATCCCATCAAGCGGGAAGCTAAAGGTCCAGTTTCCGACATTCTGACTCAGTTAGAATATCAGGGATTAATTGAAACATGCGTATCACCAATGAATAATCCCCTTTTTGCGGTTTCTAAACCCGATGGATCGTACCGCCTAGTTTTGGATTACCGACATTTGAACTCTCATTGTCGGACCTTTGCGGTACAAAATACCCACAGTTCTCCGCTTGTAGACAGTCTTGTTCGTAAAAAATATCAAACGACACTTGACCTATCCAATGGATTTTACACGCACAACTTGTCCCCGGAGTGCAGCCAGTGGAGCGCTTTCACTTCCGGTGGTAAACAGTTCAAATTTCGGCGTTTGCCCATGGGCTATAAGAACAGCCCGGGTGTCTTCGCCGCCCGTGTTGTCTCTTTGTTGGACAGCATAGACCCAGATGCGTGTTCGTACGTCGACGATATCTATCTGACAGACGACGAATTATGGCTGCATCTTTCACGTGTGGACCGCATTATTCTTGAATTTGGGGTTTAGGATACAAATTGAATTTTGCCAAATCTCACATTGCTGAATTTACTGTTTTGTTTTTGGGCTATGAGCTCAACAATGAAGGTAAGGGCTTAGCCCCCCATTTCTTGGAGAAGTGCGCACTTTTGCGCCCTCCGACCACCCTGAAGAAGCTTCAGTCATTACTGGGATTTCTAAACTTCGGGCGTACTTACATTCCGAATATGCCCAGCGTATCAAGCCTCTTTATGCCTTGATACAACCTACCTTTTCGAAGTCATGCTGGCTTCCTGAGCATTCCTCTATACTGCAATCTCTGCAGTCTGATCTACTTGAATCTAGATTCTTGTTGACTTGTGATAACCACACGAACCTGGTGATTAGAATCGTTCCAGGGGCAGTGGGTTTCACGTACTTAACCTTTAACGAAGGTGACACGGTACCGATTGCATACAAGTTACATCTTTACACTTCAGCGGAGTTGCGCTTTTCCTCTGTGGAGAAAGTTTTGACTGCAGTGCAAATGGCGATTCTAAAGGAACGCGCACTGGCACAGGAAAAACGCATTTTGGTGGTAACACCATATCCTGCCCTTGAGGCAGTGACGAAGGCAAGTGTACCGAACTCTAAGGCATTGCACCCCCGTTGGATACAATGGGCTACATCTCTGACGACCCCGGATGTCACTTTTATCTTTGATTCCTCTCTTCAGACACAGGAGTTTTTACAGTATGAATTTGTTCATCATCCTCCTCTGTCCTTGCTACCGCTTGAGGAGTATGAATGTATTATCTATACCGATGGTTCAGCACAACCGGCCACGGGTTCCAAGCATGCTTATTCAGCAGCATGTTCTATTGTTGCAGGTACAATGGTGAACGGTGAGTTCAAATCGACTGTAGTGCACACTCAGGCACTAGGAGACAGTACTGCACAATTGGCCGAGCTGCGCGCTTTGGTGCTCGCACTTGAGTTCGCTAATCCAGACGTGACAACCCTTATTGTGTGCGATTCTTACTACTGTGTTCAATCTTTCAATGACAATCTATTCTTTTGGTCGCAAAACGACTATAGAGATGCAAAAGGCAGCATAATTAAGCATAAAATGCTTTGGGTTCGAGTGGCAGATCTGAAACAACGTCTGCCTCTCACACAGGTGATTCACACTCTTGGCCACCAGCGTGTGGGCGCACACGCTGTCGGTAACAGTTTGGCAGACGAAGCTGCCAAATCAGCGGTAGCCACGTGCTCAGTAGCAGCAGTTACAAGATCCATGACTAAAATAGATAATGATATTTTGGCAGCTATTGCTGCGACAAAGGAGGGTGCTAATTACCCACGGGGTTTCCCTTCCAAGTACTCTTATCAAATAGGTCCCGATCAGGTTTCTTACGTAAACATTCCAGACGTTGGTGATCGGCTGATTCCCAACGCGGACCGCAGACTTTCCTTACTAACGGCCGCACACGAAGGCTTGGCTTCGGCCCATGCTGGCGTATCTGCGACTGTTTCCATCTTGCAGCAGCGTTACTGGTGGCGTGGTTTATATAAACAGACCCGTAATTATGTGCTTTCTTGTGACATTTGTCAGCAAATTAAGCCTTCAACGGTTACACGACCACCACAAACACAGCTCTGCATTTCTAACAGACCTTTTGGGTGTGTTTACCTGGATCACTGCGGTCCTTTTTCTTCTGACACTGCATATAAGTACATCTTAGTTGCAGTAGACTCGTGCACACGTTTCATCTGGGTTTGGCCACAATGGAGTGCTGACGCTCGAAATGTCATAAGGGATTTGCGTGTCTTTGTGGGAATTTTTGCCTGCGGCACCTTCCATTCCGACCAAGGTCCAGCGTTCGCCTCTAAGGCCTACAAGGACGCAATGGGGTCACTGGGGGTGCGGGTGCAATTTTCGTCTCCATATCGGCCTGAGGGCAATTCGATTGTTGAACGAATGAACCGTGACTTAAAGCAATCCTTGACAGCTAGAGTCTTAGGTACTGGCAGGAACTGTCTGGCCCACTTGTATAGTGTACAACGTGCACTTAATAATCTCCCTAGAAGATCTCTGGGTGGGCGGAACCCATACAAAATGCTCTTTGGCATACAAATGTTTGTGCCCGACCTTGATGGTCTAGACATGGCGGCGCAATCCGCAATCTTTGATGTAGATAATCATTCTACTATGTTGCAGGACTTACAAGAAGCCCGTGACAAACTTGCAAACGAACATTTACCTTCAGCCACAGACGCTGCGCTGCAGATTCCGGTTGCCGGCTGGCTTCCGAAGGTTGGAGATCTGGTCCGAGAGAAGGTGGAGAACAAGAAGGAATTTGGCCCCTCTTTTCGTGCACCAGTTCCAGTCCTTGGCTTGAAGGGTACCCGTACTGTCATCTTACCACCGCTTCCTGGTCGCAAAGAAAACAGATACATCTCAGTGGACAATGTCAAGCTACAACATCTGGCCGATCCTAAATAGCGTATCACCAGTGGTCTCCTGTCCAGTTATTTCCAGGACTCATGTTTGTGGCCCTCCAGCCCACACGGTCACTGATGTTGCCATTGAGATGGTAGATTTGCCTGATCGCCTGCTCGACTACCCGGATTCCCCCTGCAACGAGGAGACCGAGTATACATACCCAGCCAACGAGTCAGTGGCTCACCTACCAACAACGCCAATGAGCCCAACCCGTTATTCCTTTGATTCGGCTTCCACCTCATCACTTATCCCATCCAGCTTCAGTATTTTTATCTCCTGGTTTCGAGACAATTTTTTGACCCCACCATGGACTTACATCTGGTTGGTACTTTTTCTGATTTTTCTGTTCATGTCCATTGGCTTTGTGACAGTTTTTTTCTTACTCATCAATAGTCACTATTCACCAGAACGCTCTGCGGTGAACTGTATCGCTGGAACTTTGGCTCCGCATTCTTCTTCTCACATCATGAAGCGTGACCACACATTTGTGAACATTTCAGCTTTCCCAGTTGCTGATGGCATCGTATGGGATGTGGTAAATTTCCAAATTCATGGACCAACCGAGATTATTAATGTACCAAATGTCCTTCGTGTCTCAATGGGTGATGTCGTTAAAAGTAATATTCATTCTGACGATTGGGATGTGCATGCAGTTGAATCGTTATTTACTGATTTGAAATACTATGCTGCTTTTAATGCTGAGGATCTGTATTTAAATTCTGCTAGTTATGCTGACTTATGTTGTTACCAGCATTGGGGCAACCACTTTCTCCATAAACCAAGAACTCTTCGGGGTCCTTTTAATTACACCCAATGGGAACATTGTCCAACACCCTTGCCAGGTAGCTCCCAAACTCTTAGAAGTAAATTCATTTACTTTACAGACTTTGATAGATCAAACCCTGGGTCCTATTATTTTAAATTGAACACTTCGTCTGCACAGAAGATCATGTTGACCCACACCAAATTGCTATATTCGGGTTCCTTTTTGAACGCATAAGCCGTGGGTGGTTATGAGCACTGGAAGAACACCATTGACTTAAAATCTATTTGGGGCACCAAATCGTGGCAGGTCCGAGGCACGGAAGCTTTACACCGTGCTTGCCTAATCCCGGCCCAAATTTTGTTTTTAAATCATACAATCTATCAAACGACGTGTTGGGGTTTGGCTACTTCCAAACAATTAAATGCACCATCCATTCCCGTACTGTCTTCTACTCCTCACGAGAGCTTGCATTTCAATATTTCCCTTGCCACTTTGCAAGCTTTGTTTCAAAACAATTCGTTTAATGTCTCTACGTTTGTTCAGTCACCCTGGTTGGCTTGGCCCATAGCATCAGATGCATGCCAACTGCGTTTTCATGACTGAGCTCCTGGTTACAAACAGGATAGGCCAGATCCGAGGTTTTCTGACTCTCGTACTGTTACAACATATTCTGTTGGTAAATTGTGTAAACAGTGGTTGCAGCACTCTTCATTAGATTCTGTGAAACAACATTTATCCCTCCTGTCAGGTAACATTGATCTGTCCGATTTAGTTCTGGGGCCTCGTGGCCCTCGACCTAAGAGATTCATTTATGAAACTTACAATGACCTCTGGAAGCTTTCGCAAATTGAGGCTGCTTCCCGTCTTCGGGAGATAAACCAAGCAAATTTAGAAAAGGTGCTTGCTGTTGTTGACAATAGTATTAATACCCTGTCTTCCCGCATTTACACATTAGAGAATATTGTTTCCTCTGTTGTTGATATTGTACAAGATGATGTGTCTGTGTTATATCATGGTCAGAATCAATTGCGTTCAGTCATGCAGTTTGCATGGACTTTGCAAACACTCAAAATGGGTAAAGTTCCTTGGCATTTTTTGAACACCTCTGCCTTATTCTTGCCGTTTAATTTAACTGAAAAACAGCAATTCATGTCCATGAAAGATGCAACATACACTCTCTTGCATATCGAAAAAATAGAGCCCTTACCATTCTCTGTGGCGGAATTGGATTCTGCAGTGTGGCTAGTTCACGGGGTTATCGCTTTGCCTTTTTCTTTATTTGAGTTCAGTTCCTGCATGAAACATTATCCTGTTGGCCGTTTTCAGCCTTTAGGCAGTGCCTTCTTGCATGAAGTTTGGTCCCTTCCTTTCATGTACCGATGCCTTCGGGACGGAAAGGAAGTTTTTCTCACAGGTGAGTCATGTGATTCTACTGTGGGTCATTCCTTGATTTGTAAAAACATTAAATTGCACGGGGCTTGTAATGTTTCTGCTCCGAATCTTGCTTGTGTTTTAAATGGCAGTCCTGCTCATGCTATATCTCCTACTTTCACTGTGCTTGCAAATGGTAGCTATCTCCTTCAGAATAATCAGGGCTGCTGTGGCATGCTGGCCGGCATACCCTATATTGTAACAGTTTCCCACAGGGTTGTCTGCTGCAAGAATGTGCTTTTTCCTCCCCCGCACGACATCATAGATAGTTCCATTTGGCCTTCCATTCCAACTTTGAAGGCGGATTTCAATAAATTGAGCAGAATAAAGGCGCTATTATTGAATCAGGAGGTTATGCTCACTTCCGCACGGGA
Organism: Calotriton arnoldi; assembly: GCA_963921515.1. Lineage (NCBI taxonomy): Eukaryota > Metazoa > Chordata > Amphibia > Caudata > Salamandridae > Calotriton > Calotriton arnoldi. The sequence goes on along the minus strand of CAWUFW010006625.1, from coordinate 731,122 downwards.
GACATTTATCCTCCAGGTGGCTAGTACCCACAGTGAAATACAGGCCCTTTTGAACACGAACCTCCCACAACATTTCGGTGAACTGATTCACCGTGTTTTCAATACATCACACACCGAAGGTCTTGTGCACTTTTTTAAAGTTGCGGGCTCTGGCCTTGTTACCTCCTTTCAAACGATCTTTGGTGTAATACCGGCTTTTATTCATTCCATTTTTTCCAGCGTCTTTGGCGGCTTTCCGTTAATCCTCGCTTTGGCGGCTGGTATATTGCTTTTGGTCTGTTTGCTACACAATGGCTGCACTTCCTGGGGGCCTCATCGACCAGGGCCGTCTCCGGATGCTCCGTGAATGCATCCTCATCGGATTCGGCATCCTCCCTTTGGTGACACTTAGTGTGTCCTATCGACTTTCTTTTCTCTTTGCGTATTTCACTTGCGTGCAACCTGTGATGTCTTGCATCAGATGTCCTTTCTCGTGGTCTTTGGATTATTGCCTCTCCAATACGTCTGTGTCTGACCCGGATTTTGTCCGGTTGGTGGGTCCCTTAGAGGCCCATGAACGGGTCTGTTCCGGTGATGGCTTGATGGCGCGTGTGGCTGCACTTGGAATTCTGGTGCAATGGGATGTCTGGGCGGCTGCTCAGACTATCCTACAACTGAGTTATATGGAGTATCACGCAAGTTGTCCCGCAATGCTGATCACTGCTCCCTCTTGTGAGGAACATGAATGCAGTTTTGATTTGTTGGACTGGATGGCGTCTCTTTTTTCTGATGATTCCAACGATGTCCTCTTGGAAGGTGTGGCGTTTTTCTGCACTTACACTCTATTGGATTAGGGGGCCTCCACTTTTGGCGTCCTGCCTCCCTGAAACTTTTTTATTCTGCGATTTTTTTTTTCCTCTCTCCCATTCCTTGTCCTTCATTGAGAACTATTCCATAACAGACGTTTCCGTTCTGCTCCATCTCCTTGAACTCTGTCTTCGCCAATGGCCTGACCAGGGGAGGGTGTCATGTGGTTTGTGGCCTCATGGTCTGCATTGCTAAGTTGGCTTAGGCCTGGCTCCCATGATGCCTTTTTGCACACGTTACTTTGTGCCTTTGTTTTTCCAGCCTCTGCTTGTGCCCGGCTAATTTAGAACTGTCTGCCTTTCACCTTTTCTCCTGTTCCCTGTGGGTTTCGTCTGCACAACATGTACAAGGTCGAAAAACAATGTCCCTTGTTCTTGCTGATCTGGTCAGCCCCTCGCACTTAGACATAACACGAAGTACAGCTGCACTGGAGAAATTCATGTGCTTTTAATATTGTGATTTCAGTGTTTGTGGCACTCAGAGAAAAACCTTTCCAGAGAGAAGAGCTGTGCTTCTCTGATGATGTAAACCTTGCATCTAGATATTGAGGTATGGGGTCCGCCTGACAACGCCCAGAGGTCTTCTGTTTTTATAATAAACTAGTTAATAGCACGGGGAGGGTGGTAAGGTCATTTAGCCCTATATCCACTGCTTTATGAAATGCTTTCCCCGTTTGTATTCTATGGAATTGTAACTATGCTTATTATTTTATCATTATGCATTATGCTGATAGTACTGGCACGTGTACTGTATCGTAAAGCACAATAGTTGAAATAAACATTTTAAACTAGACTGTGTCTCTTATTACGCACGTTGTGGACAAGTATGAGTGAGTTAGGAAAGGGTGTTCTTGCTCCCGCGAGTCCTGAGAGAGAGAGACCGTGTTCTGGGTTGTCTAATCATTGGTGGCATCGCTGCTAATGAGACGCTAAAGCTAGTCGGATTGGGATTGTGGGTACTAAGGTGCATGGTTGGTTCACCACTATACTCCGAGGTCCTATTATCCTGTGCATAGCTCTGTATATGTGCAGAATCCCTACAACAACCTACTGGCGGTCGCCAGTAGGTAGTTATAGTTAGGACCTTGTTTTTATTCAAAAAGCGTTTTTTCTTTTCCCAATAACTTTGGCGCCGGTAGACGAATCATTGTGAAATTTTCAAAACTAGTGGGGCGCTCTGGTCAGCTCCTGTTTTGAAAGTTTCGGGGTGATTCGGCAAGCGGGGGCCGAGAAAAAAGGGGGGTCCCAAAACGTTTTTCTCCATGTTAATTCCCATAGGAAACTTTAGACACGGCTACAGCCCGAACTGCTGAACGGAATTGCACCAAATTTGGCAAAAAGGTAGCCCTTGTTTCAGAAAGAACTATTTTTGTTAAATTGTGTAAATCCGTTCAGTAGTTCCTGAGAAATTTAAAAAAAAGAGGTCGAAAAATGCATTTCCCATAGGAAACTTTAGACACGGCTACAGCTGGAACTGCTGAACGGAATTACACCAAATTTGGCACAAAGGTAGCCCTTGTTTCAGAAAGAACTCTTTTTCTTAAATGGTGTAAATCTGTTCAGTAGTTGCTGAGAAAATCAAAAATAAAAGTTTCAATATTTAGAGGCGCGGTGGATCCGCGCACCCTCCCGATCACGAGCTTCATTCTAATTGGCTGTCAACACTCCAAACCAGGAAGTGTTGGCAGCCATCTTGTGACGCGGTAGAACCGAGTCACAAAAGAGAAAAGCAATCGTGAAAAACAAGAAAAGGGGGCAAGGTAGAAACACCCTGACCCCCTAGGCCTGCTCAGGGGGTCCCACAAGGACCCCCAGGACCCAAAAAAGCATAAAAAAAAAAAAAAAACGGCCGAATTCGCGCTGGGTGCGCGATCCGGGCAATTTTTTTTTTTAAAACGAAGCGCGGTCTCCCGTGCTTCGTTGTATTGAAGCCCCCGGGTGGGCCAGGTCCCGGGGGCAGTGAACAAAATGTGTGGGGGGAGGCCCAATCCCCCCACACTGCCCCGGGGACCGCCACCTCCCCGGGGCTTGATTACATAGTTGCGAGGTGGGCATGCAGCCCCCCCAGCCCCGGGGACCGCCACCCCCTGGGGCTTTTAAAATAAATAATTAAACCTGTGTGGGGGGGCTCAAGCCCCCCCATATGCCCCGGGGACCGCCACCTCCCCGGGGCACTAAAATGCAAATTTGGGGGTCCGTTACAGACCCCCGAGCCCCGGGGACCACCACCTCCCCGGGGCTGTGCTTTGGATGGGAGGGGGGCCGCGCGGCCCCTCTCCTGGAGCCAGTGAGGGCCCTGGGGACTGCCACCCCCCAGGGCCGGCTCCTGCAGTGTCCCGGGGTGCCCACCCCCGGGACACTGCTGTTTGCTATGGCAGGGCGGGAGCCTCGCGGCTCCTGCCCTGGCATAGCAAACTGTGGTTTGGATTTTGGAAGAGAGAGCAGGAAACCTGCTCTCTCTTCCAAAATTCAAACCATATTGCTTTTCCACACGGGGAGCTGCATGTCAGCAGCTCCCCATGTGGAAAAGCAATGCTGGATCCCGCAGGAGGCAGGAAGTCGGCTGGGACCATGGGGGCATTGGGGCTCCCCCCACGGTCCCCAACGAGAGGCCAGGCCCCGGGGGATGGGGTCCCCAGGGCAAGGAGTGGCCCGGGAGGGGACCCACGCGGCCCCCCTCCCCAATAATAATTAAAATAAATAAATCATGCAAAGGCCGGCCCCGGGGGATGAGGTCCCCGGGGCCATAAATGGCCTGAGGAGGGGGGCCACGCAGCCCCCCTCCATAATAATAAAAAAAACATTTGGCCATGCCCCGGGGGATGGGGTACCCGGGGCCGGAATTGGCCACGGGAGGGGGGCCCACACGGCCCCCTTCCCGTTAATATATATATATATTTTTTTTAAATGGGGGCAGGCCCTGGGGTCCCAAGGGCCCAAAAAAAGTAAAAAGAAGGGGGGCCACACAGCCCTCCTTCCCAAAAAATAATTTTAAAAAACACGCGATCGTGCCGGAGGCCCCACCTCTCCCAGCAACACTCTGCAAACGCGCCCTGTGGCACGTTTTAAGTTGGGGAATTCATTCCCCTTCAATACTGGGGGTCCCTGGGGGCCAACTAGCCCACAAGGTACCTCCAGTAAGCGCCACAGTCCTTCGTTGCAGAGAGGTGGTCCAGGCCACGCCCCTTTTTACACCTCTCTGCAACGCAGCTCTGTGGCGCTTACTGGAGGTACCTCGTGGGCTAGTTGGACCCCAGGGACCCTCAGGATTCAAGGGTACTTTATCCCCCAACTTAAAACGCGCCACGGGGCGCATTGCACAGTGGTGAAGGGAGGGGGCAGGACCTGAGGTGACATGTGTGCAAACACGCCCTGTGGCGCTTTTTAAGTTGGGGAATTAATTCCCCTTCAATCCTGAGGGTCCCTTGGGGCAAACTAGCCCACCAGGTACCTCCAGTAAGCGCCACAGGGCTGCGTTGCAGAGAGGTGGTCCAGGCCAAGCCCCTTTTTCCACTTCTCTGCTACGCAGCTCTGTGGCGCTTTGCAGAGAGGTGGTCCAGGCCACGCCTCTTTTTACACCTCTCTGCAATGCAGCTCTGTGGCGCTTACTGGAGGTACCTGGTGGGCTAGTTGTACCCCAGGGACCCTCATGATTCAAGTGGACTTAATCCCCCAACTTACAACACGCCAGGGGGCGCGTTTGCAGTGTGGTGGAGAAAGGGGGCATGGCCTTTGTCTACCTCTCACCAATCCCACTGCGTGGGGCTTACTGGAGGTAAAAGGTAGGCTAGTTGGCCCCTAAAGGACCCCAGCAGTGAAGGGGACTTCAATCACCATTCAAGAGCGTGCCAGGGAGCGCGTTTGTAGAGTGGTGGGCAAAGTGGGCGTGGCCTGAGTACGAGTACTTACCAATGCTGCTGTGTGGGACTGACTGGAGGTAATAGTTTGGGAAGTTGGCCCCCAAGGATGTCCTCGGGGGCCAACTACCCCTCTTGTTACCTCCAGTAAGTCCCACACAGTGGGATTGCTAAAACGTCTTCGAAGGCCATGGCCCCCTTTCTCTACCACTCTGCAAACGTGCCTCGTGGCAGACTACAGGATGGGGGATGAAGTCCAATATAGTCCTGAGGGAGTTTGGGGGCCAAGAATCCCTCCTGGTACCTCCTGTAAGTCCTACGCAGCGGAATTCCTGAGCGTTGGTTGGACGCCCAGCCCCCTTTCTCCACCACTCTGCAAACGCGACTACTAGTTAAAGTAGCATATTTCTGCACCTCTGACTTAGAGGTAGTTTTAATCCCCCTGCCCTATTATGTACTAGGGCCTTACAGAGGAGGTCATGCTAATCACAGGGGTACCCCAACGCATAGTGTTCCCTAGTGTATGTAGGTGTTTTCACTGTATTCTAAGTGTCTTTTAGCATAGCACTGGCTTTGGTCCTGGTTAGTCAGAGTCAGTTACCACCAATACCCGTCTGAAAAAGTTGTGGGCACAGGATGATTTTGCAACAAGGCATCTTTCTGCTCCTCTGTTGGTTCTTTCTGCACATGTCTTGCTTCTTCCTGCTCTTTTCTTCGTCTTTGTGGACATCTGTTGCTTCTTTCTGCATTTCTTTTGCTTATTTCTGTGCGTTTTTTCTTCTTTCTTCACATGTCCTACCTCTGTAGGCATAGTTAGAAACTAGCATTTAAAAAACCTTTGAAATTGACTTAAAAAACCATAGGTTTCAGGCACGTTATAGTTAGAAATTAGCATTTAAAAAACCTTTGAAATTCACTGAAAAAACCATAGGTTTCAGGCACGTTATAGTAAGAAATTAGCATTTAAAAAACCTTAGAAATTCACTGAAAAAACCATAGGTTTTAGGGAAAGTTATAGTTAGTTGGACATTTCACTCATACAAAACCAGAGAAATTCCCCCGTTATAGTTAGTTCAGCTAACTATAAGTCACGCCCCCGCAATGCACTGCTGATGACGTCACATATTACATCACTCATGACATGGTCAGTGACATCACTGATGACATCACTGATGACATCTCAAATTACATCACTGATGACATCACTGATGACATCATCCATGTGATAATTTGATGCATCTTCTCACACCCTTATATAACCTTTGATACACCCACTCTAAATTACAGACTGCCATTCTCAAAACCATAGACACTCCAACACCAATAACTACATACCCACTCACTGATTCTTAGGTTTACACACACATCCACTCACTCATCCGTACAGTCACTCATACTTACGGTCACTCAGTACAGGACTATCATATGCACTCATACACCTATATAGACACTCACACACCGCCACTCATCCACAGAGGTACTCACACACCTAGTCAGTCATGCAAATAATTAATCACACTGTCATTTACTCACCTATACAGTCATATACACACCAGCTCACTTACTCATACAAATACTAGCACATTCTTACGCTCTTAAACAATCACTGATACAAGCACACACTCATCCATACAGCCACAATCACACACTCTCACTTATAGCCATTTATATACTCCAACACACATATATACTGCCTTTCACATATGTAGTTACTCACACATGTACCACTGAGATATACATTCACTCACTAACACACCCATACACACACTCACCCACCAATACAGTCCATCACAGATGCACTCTTGAAACCATGCACCCAGTGAATCACCCACTCACACATCTATGCACAGAGTCACACAGACCCCACCTACACAAACACTCAGGCACCCATACAGATACTCAGACAACCAATAAATAACCCCTATAGACACTCATGTAGCTGTTCACAAACCCATGCAGCCGCTTACACACCAACAGACAGACGGATACAGACATTCACACAGTTTAGTCACTAACCCATGCATTCAGTAAGATACGTTTAATCACTCACTTATAGAGTCAGTCACGCACCTACTAAATCATCCATTCAGACACTTATACACTCACTCATTCTTCAATAATCCTTTCCCTATATATATTAAACATATTTAAACTTTACAGAAACACACAGTCACTGGATGAATTCATCAGTGATGTCATCAGTGATGTCATTTGAGATGTAATCAGTGATGTCATCAGTGATGTCACTGACCATGTCATGAGTGATGTAATATGTGACGTCATCAGCAGTGCATTGCGGGGGCGCGAGTTCTAGTTAGGTGAACTAACTATAACGGGGGAATTTCTCTGGTTTTGTACGAGTGAAATGTCCAACTAACTATAACTTTCCCTAAAACCTATGGTTTTTCAGTGAATATATATATGTGTATATATATATATATATATACTAATGTTTGTGTTTATATGTTTAGAGTTAAAATAAATTGTTTTGGTGATTTTAAACATATGTGTTTTTGGTGTACGATTTTTTTTGAAGTGTATGTTTACTATGAGAAATGCTGGTCACAAGTATGCGTTATTTGCCGAATTGCATGCTTTAAGTTAGTTAGTATGTTATCTTTACGCGTGGCGTTATCAAGTCAGCATTCCCAGTATTAGCAGAGTCTGCAAGGTCTAGAACTGTGCAAACACGGAAGCCCTATTTCAACATGGCCACCCTGGAAAGGGGAGATTGCCAATATTGTGTCAGCATGTCATCTGTATACCATATTTCTTGTACATTACTTTCATTTACCAACCTACTATGATCCTGAATTTGTTGTCATGTATCACAAGTATTTGTTTAGAGAAAGGCCCGAGCTATTTAGCAGCCAAGGATTTGGGTGGCAGCCGGAGCTGAACTTCTGAAATGGTCCAATTATGTAAACATGGTCTCCAACCACTCTCTGCCATTAAACACAGGAGACTCCATGCATTTGATGCTCTCATTAATTTAAACCATTGCACGCGCCTGATGCACAAAAAACAATTTCCACTCTGAGAGCATGCAAATTTGAACATGCACACATCTGGGCGGGTACTCCAGATTTCTGATTACAAGCTGAACATGCATTCAGATTAATGGGTCATGGTGCAACTCTGAGCATGCATTAAGTAGCACTGAGCGATGGGACACATCCAAACATGCATAATGAGGCTAGTTCTTTATATTGTGGGCACGCGTGGCATTACCGTGTTCTGTGTAACACTTGCATTGGAATAATAGTGGTGAATCGACATTGCAAGCTCTCTTGGCACAATGGCGACCGCCATGATGTACAGTTTTCACTGGCATTGTGGTGCTCATTCTTGACACATTTTAAGCACCGTAGGCACGAAGGGACCCAGCTGTAGTGTAATGCTCGAACTGGGTAAATATTGGGAATTCTTGTCAGTTTTATACAGGAGCGGCCCGCGCAGGTTAAGAGCGGTGGGGTGGTGGGGCCGGTTTGGGGGGGATTTCGACAAAGGACAACAAGGGAAAATAAAATATTTATTTAATTTTCCCTCGTGGTCGTCTGTCGAGTCGCCCCCCCAATCCGGACCCGCAGCTCTTACCTGCACAGGCCGTTCCCGGTTTTATATCATTCACCATCTAGCCCCACTACAAAAGCACCCACAAACTCCGCAATCAATGAAGAAGCACTTTCACTTATAAAATAGTGCAACCCCCTAGGTCTGTTTTTCTTTTGTTATTATGTTTTTACAGGGATCTCACAGAGCCGCATGTCCAAACGTCATTAAATTGAACTGTGTGTCTCGTTCTGAATGTTTAAGCTATCACTAAAACTGTGTCTCATGTCACAGTATCTTGTCAAGGCTTGACAATTTAAAGAACCTTTACTCAGTAAAAATTGGAAGCGCTTTTGAAATTCTTTTTTTTTTTTTTAATTCAACACAAATATTGGCATATTACCTTAGCAGCTCATTACGTGTTACATTTTTGCAGATTTGGGCGCATGTTTAATTGACTTGTTGCCTCATTTTGGAATTGTTTTCTTCCACATTTTTCTTACTATAGAAGCCAAAATGATGGGTTATATGAATAAATATACTTTACAAAAATATCATTCCATTTGGGGTTTTCAGTTCTCTCTTTCTATTAAAACCTTAACGCACAGTCGCCTTTTGTTGACTTTTGAGGGACTTTGGTAACAGAATATTGCTCATCTGGCCAGTTGCCAACCCTCTAGCTTGTTCCTAAAAGTATATCGTTTTAGTAACAGTGCATCTGGCAGTGATCAAACTAAAATGTTTAGATTCTATGCAGATAAGAAGAGCAGTCACAGCAAGCAAACAAGGACTGAACTGCTTTAATGTGCATTATGTTTAAGAGTGAAGATCTGAGATTGACAAGAAACACATGGCAAGGGCTCTGGATCCGGTTTTCAGACACTACGGTCGCTAACGTACGTGACTGAAAGCAGCAACCCATGCCCTGAAGATGCAATGTAAGTAATGTATTACTGAGGCAATAGGATAAACAGTGCACGTCAGCTAATTCATCACATGTTATTGACTGAATGGAATTAGTAATTGGTGATCAGAAATCTTAATAGTGAATTGCTGTCAGTGTTTGGAAAAAAACATTTTAATATACCGTGGACTCGATACACAACATGGCAGATTTCTACCATCAAATGCTTAGCTGACAGTGTTGCAGGGTTCAGTTTTCAAAAACATGATACAATGTTCATTTTGTAGGTTTGGGTAGAGACAATATTAAGCCAGATCTTTTGTTATCATTAAAAAGAGAAAATAGATATATGGAAGGAGTAGTAATTTTCCTCTTTTCCATTATGCTTCTTTTTTATTCATGCTCTGCAATGGAGGAGGATTATTTTCACTGATGCTCGCAGTGGCTATTGCACTTTTACTGCCGTCAAACATGCAGCAGTGCCACCTGTTGCATGCCTGTGTTAGGCCCTTCCACCCGCAGACCACCCTCAAAAGCCAGCTAGAGCACCTGTCCTCTTGCCTGGCCACCATGTTTGTGAGAGAAATTATAGGTTAAGGCACAAATGACCATTTCACCGCCAATCCCAGCACCCACAATATGCTTGTTGGAGTGAGCGAACACCAACATTCATGCTGAGACCCATGTAAAATGCAAGCTAGCCACCCAAGCAGGATCTTTGTCCTGCTGAATGTCTCTGACATGATATAAACATTAAGAAACATATTGATGACTAAGGGGATTATTTAGAGTTTGGCAGATGCAGAACATCAAGAATTTAAGCCCGTTTAACTATTCCCCCACTTTTTGTTTAAAAGGTTTCCCCAGTAACATGCTATCAGGAAAAAGAGGGGACAGTGACAGATTCATAAGCAATAGAGATACCAAATGTAGATCCACTTCAGGCAATGTCCTGGATACTGGATCATCTACTCAACTCCTAAGAAGGATTTCCCTTCAGTAGCAAGATCCTGAAAGTTAGGACATGTGGTCAGCAGCTCCAGCAACCATCTCGTCAGAGACTCCAGATGATTCTGTAAGCCCTATGCTCTGATTTAGCAGTCATTACAAATGGTTTCCTTGGGAGGTCAGGGTGATAATGAATCTAATATGAACTAGTTCAGCTGCTTTAGACCTGGCATACCTAAAACATAATACACAAAGCATGTTCCAGAACTGTCTTTCCATTCTCAAGAAAGTATATAGAAGCAATCAAGGCATTAAAATAATCAAAAAGGGCACTCAGAGAATGAGACGGCATCACAAGTATCTTAAAAAACTAGAGATTTGGTAACATCTAAGCAGAAAGAGATATGTCTTCATCTAAATGCCACCTTCTACCAATAACAGTAAATATTCTTTAGAATATCATGGTACAACCAGCTGTTACCTTTGAGGGTTCACTGATAAAACATCGACACCCAAAACATCCCCATACCACAATATTGTCATAAATATAGATGTAAAAAATATCAACATCCTATATTTATAAAGGTAAGTACAAAAATATCGAAAAAAATATTGATCACATAAATATAGAAGTAAAAAATATAGTTTTTTATATATATATATATAAAATAAAATAATACATATTCAATATATTAAATATAAGGTAAAAGGTAAAAGTTACTATTCCCAGTCCAGTGAGTGTAACAGTAGAGAAAGTGTTGGATAGAGGAGGGGTAAAAAATACTATTCCCACTCCAGTGAGTGTAACAGTAGGGAAAGTGTTGGATAGTGGAGGGAAAAAAATTACTATTCCTGCTCCAATGATTGCAACAGTAGGGAAAGTGTTGGATAGCGGAGGGGTAAAAATTACTATCCCCACTCCAGTCAGTGCAACAGTAGGGAAAGTGTTGGATAGCGGAGGGGTAAAAATGACTATTCCCACACAAGTCAGTGCTACAGTAGGGAAAGTGTTGGATAGCGGAGAGGTAAAAGTTACTATTCCCAGTCCAGTGAGTGTAACAGTAGGGAAAGTGTTGGATAGCGGAGGGGTAAAATGTACTATTCCCACTCCATTGAGTGCAACTTTAGGGAAAGTGTTGGATAGCGGAGGGGTAAAAATTATTATTCCCACTCCAGTGAGTGTAACAGTAGGCAAAGTGTTGGATTGAGGAGGGATGAAAATTACTATTTCCACTACAGTCAATTCAAAATTAAAAACAAACAAAATATCAACAACAACAAAAAATATTTGAAAAACAAAATAAATCAAAACAAATATATAAATATGTTAAAAATTAAAATACAAATATATTTAATATTATAAATTAAAAAAAACATATTATAATGTTAAATACATATCACAAATATCTACAAATATTATATGAAATAAAATATAAAAATATTTTTCAAACAAAGAAATATTTTTAGTTTGAAATTATTTATAAACAAAAACATTATTACATACATTTATTTTATTTACATCCTACCCTATAACACCACACAATTCACAAACCAGGCACCAAATGGTTGGAACAAGAAAATTAGGCCTGGGAGGAGTTTGCGGGGTTCTACTACGCAAAACTCGGCGAAGTGGCTAAAAAACTCTGTCGCACTACGCGGAGTTCCACGTGTGGGCTGAGTTTGACAGGCGCCCGGTCGTATTGCCATGTGCAACATGGAATGCGTTCTCGCATTGCAAATCGCACACGAATGGCACTATGTGGTTCTCATGTGCGTTCTTGTGCTGGGAATCAAGCACGAACAGCACCTCGCAGTTCACCGGGGCGCGGCCATCTTGTTTTTCTACTCTCTGTTATGGTGCTAGGCCTAATTTTCATGCCTCTTTAATCCTCCTACTTTAAAACATATCTACTTCTCATTTTTATTTATTATATTAGTGTGTTCTTTGTATTTTACCTTTTTTGAACTTTTGTTGTGTTTTTTGTGACTTTTTGTATTTTGTTTATTTTTCCTCTTACTTGCTTATTTCTTTTTTCCTTTCCTTCCTTTTCCTTTTTTTCTACTCCACCCAGCACCATGGCAGAGGGTTGTCTTCGCTGCTGCCCAAGGTGTGCAGCCACGGGCGATCTTTAGTGAGGAGGTAGCAGCACTAATTATTTTTGTGCAGCGCCACGTCCCCTCCCTGCAGGCAGCAGGCTGCAGGCCCGGCAGCGGATACCTCCTGCTGGAGCATCTGCTGTGCTGGGGAGGGTGGGCTAGTGCGTGCAGCACACCAGCCAGGTTTGGCACACCATCCAGCAGCGGACGCACCGCTGGGCAGATATGTTAGACCGGGACCAGGACCTGCCCGACCTGCTCAGCATTCGAGATTCCAGGGCTCAGAAACTATTAATTATTTGTTGTGTTTGTGTCTAGAATGCTAACATTTTTTTTTCGAATAGCTTGCTGCTCACACTCAGAGGTAGATTATGTTTAGTTTATGTTGGAATATTATTATTTTGTGATCCAGTTTCTAGTTTCTGCTAAGCAGGAGCCCTGCGCTACATAACTGTACTCATCATTGGCGCTCGCTTTCGCTGATTAATTATAAAGCCATTGCAGACTGTTCTTCTGTCACTATCGTGAATCAGCGATATCAGTGAGTTGTGCGTTCTCTCTGTGACTTTGTTTATGTAGCTCGTACAGTTCCAAGCTTTTTCACAGCGATGTGTAGTATGCATCTGTGCATTGCAAAAAAAGGAGACTTAATTGGTCCATCAAGGGGTTTGAGAAATAAGAATAGAATCAAAGATCATTCACTTCAATGCGTTAGTTCCAAATGTAGTTTTTGCTATGGAAATTTGGAATAGGGATTTTAGGATTAGTATGGGCAACTCAACGATAGTCAATAGACTCGAAACTAGTTCTATTGGTGATCTGTTTTAGAGAAGTACAATTATGTGACTGTGTTTGCCTGTTATAATAATTTTGTGGAGATTAACAGAATCAATAATCTGTTTGTTTTTATGTTCTTCATTTCTTACATCAATACCCAAAGGCAAGAAGAGGGACATTGTAGAGGGTCTGGGAGTAGCTGGTCAGCAGGAATTGCCGACTACCAGCGCTGCTGGAGAGGGCTATGCTAATCCCAGTAAATCCTATTATTTATTAATATTATTTCCCTAATGTTGGGTTTTATTCATGATTGTTATAGATTTAGGGTAGATTCTTGGGGTATTGGAATGTTGGTGCTGGGTTCCAGGATGGGAGTTGTTGCTTGGAAGCTGGTGTTACTGGTGAGAAATAAAGTTTCTCTGACACTCTTACCTGATGTCTTCCTTCCACATGGCAACGAGGATGGGATACGAACCCACTTGTGCAAAGCTCAATGAATTCAATTTTTGTTTCACTCCCGCTATGCCTGCATTATCTTTTTTCCCCTTATATTACATGATTTTCATTTTTGGTACTTGACTTTTTACGATCTCTAGTCTCTAGTTCACTTATCTTCTGCTTTTTTGGTAATCTTTCCCTCTCTCCTATATATCTTGTGGTACTGTAAGTGTAAGACTAAGAATAACACGTTTTGGTGCTCTACTGTCTACCGTTAAGATTGCAGGCCCAAGTAAGCTAGTATTATAAATAATATTCACTATGTATGTCTGTTGAGAAGGCTTTCTTTTTTCTGCTCATGCTCTAACAGTTGAGTTTACGAGAGAGTGGCCATGGTCATGGACCACCCCCCCCAAAGTTGTGTGCTGTTTCAGTAATTCATACAGTATACCAGCAGTTTTCCATGACAGTGCAGCATAGTTGGGAAAAAAGCTTGAGGTACCATTCCCATTGCATTTGCCAACCAACACCATATGTCTTTCATTGACCATTATTCCATGTCTGGCTTGTTTAACATTGTGAACCAACCAAATGCCAAGAGTGATATTTTTGTTAGAAGATACTGCAGTGCTAACCGAACAGGAGTAATGTATTGGAGTTGCATTTTTTGATTGAAAAAATAAAGGGGTGGAGTATCTGGCATCTAAGATATGTATAATGTTTTATTCTGGCCACTCAAACCACCAGTGACACTTGCTCCAGAGCCGCAGCAAGAGGAGAGTCAGTTGGAGGGGGTGAAGTGTCGGCAGTGATGGGCACTGGTAAGTCACATAATTGCTTGCTTATTGAAAAATTCTCACTAGCTGGTATCTGGGCATCATCAACTTGTGACCGTGAACCCCCCAGCTTTACCAGCTACAGCGGTGGTTGAGTTATTATGGCCTCTTCTATCTGCCACTCACCAAAAGCTCACATAATAAGCTTTGATGGCATGAGGGAAAAGTGAAAGAACGGAAAGGGTAAAAGAAAGGAAAATGGTATTTGAGTGAAAGGGTGGGTGGGTGAAAGGGTGCATGGATGGGTCTGTCAGGAACTTTTCTTTTCCCTTGCCTCTCCTGTTGTCTTCTGGACTCTGCCGGGGTCCACTCCATGTCCTTATCATCATAGTCAGAAGTGGTGCTTTGAGAAGATGGTGGAGTAGTACCCTTCCTTTTCCTTGCTGTAGATCTGGGAGTCAATGATTCTAAAAGAGGAGGTTCTTGCTCGGAAGGAAGCTCCACCTCCTGTTCTGCTCCAATATCAGGAAAATGCACCATTGCTGGCTGCGGCTGCTGTCCACTTTGCTCTGTTTCCTGAAATGATTGTGTACTACTTTTCAAAAGAGACAAATTCAATTCAACGCCACTACTTTTCGGCATCTCAATGATTGCAGTGGCTGCCTCACTGACAACCATGGTCCTGGGCTTAGGTTGGGGTGGTGCAGTTGATGCAGGAGTGCTGCTTTAGCTTGCTCCCTAGAGGCTAATGCGGGACACAACGTGGTGGTCCAAAAATGGTTTGGGGCGAATTGCCACTGGTGGGAAGCTGCTTCTTCTAACTGTCCACTTTCTTGGAAACATCTTTTGTTGGGTCTACCTTAAAGCTCTCAGTTGGCAGCTCCACCAAGCTGCACTCGCAGAAGTGATTGGAGGACTGACGTGTGACTGCACAGTCATTCTGTTTGGCAGTACCATCGGTGATGTCTCTTCTCTTGTGCACCTAAAAGCAAACAAGCAGGAAAAACATTAAGGAGCTTTATAAGATGTTGATCGGTAAGCCTCCGCGGGCTTGTCGGGGGTCGGTCTGACCGACCACTCTCTTTTCGGATGCTGTCGTTCCGACCACAGTATTATGATGCACTACAATGCATGGCTTACCGACCGACACGGTTCTTCCGGTTCCGGCAGGAAATTCCGACCGTGACGGTTTCGGGAAGGACAAATGGAGCTGATCCGAGAGCGGTCGGCCCTGGAACTGCCCGCACTAATACGATGCGTATTTCTGATGCGCCGTCTGTGTTGGTCCAACCACCTCATCAGAGCTAGTGGAAGGGGAGGCTCATAAGGCAGAAACTCACCAAAACACACTTCCACAGTTCCTGTGCAGTCATGGAGCCCATCGTGCATGTCATACCACTTCTGTATCTACTCGATGACCATCAAAACGAGGACCGTTGCAGACGGTGCCACAAGTAAGTGACACACCTACCCCTACACCAGTGGCTTTCATAATTATCATTGCTCTGCCCCCCTGTAAAAATTAATAATTCCTCAGACCCCCTCAATTTTTACACAATTATTAATCGAAATTGGCCATATCTAAAAAGGGCTAAACCAGGCATCTGGTGTTGCTGATGACTGTAATTACATTGTCTCTCAAAAGGACAAACAAAATGCCCTTAACTCAATGGTGATGTTGAAGATGTAATGATGAACAGGCCCATGAAGAAAGTCCAATGTTGCATGTGTAAAATGATGACACCAATTCATAATGGCTTCAAATATGTTGTTAATCTTATCCTAGAACACCAAAGAGCATATCATTCCATCCAATACAGGAGGATTGGTATTATTTAAGCTCTGCTACCCCTTTTCACACATACTCCCAGTCAGGAAATAAATTAGCAAAGTTGTCAGTGACAGTTCATTACAAGGCTGGCTTATTGCTGCTCATGCTCCTAACACTTAAAACAAAACATGATGCCTCTCTCGGCTAGAGACTGGTGCCTCGATATCATTTAAGGCCCCCCCATTTTGAAGACCTCTGTCCTACACATGGAAGTGACCACAAAGCGAAGGTGCAGTAATGTGAAAGTGTCCTGCTACATGTTGTGTAGGGGGAATGAGGGAATGTCAGCATCGAGTATCCTAAGTGTAAACTGGAAATACAGGGACAGACCCAAAATATAGGTAGGAATACAAATGGGCATAGGCACATAGATATATGTAGAGAAATAGGTATGGTGAGCTCACCACTGCTTTAAGTGCCAAATGTCATTGCAACATAACACTAATGCACACCTAAAAGTATGTGCCACAGAAACCCATACACTGGCACACTACATCCTCCCCAAACCAATACCCTCATCACCACGGCTGGGAGCAAAGACTGAGGGTCCACCTGAACTCCTAAACTTCATCGTGAATGAGAGTGTTGCAGTGCAGTGTCATGCTGAAAAGGTATATTTGAGATGTACCACATGAGGGGGCTTGAAGGTGCATTGGAGGAGCAAGCACTGACACATCTATATCATTCAATGAAGAGTAATTTGACTTGTTAGTGCCTAGCATTACCATGGTGGCAATTGTATGCACAGTAAGTTATTATCCAAACTCCATTGAGTGCAGCAATATTTTGAAACAACAGAAAGAAGACTTTACAGCTGCATCACCTGCCAGTTCTGCACAACAAATAGATGAGATATCTGAAACACTACAACCATTCTCCTACTGTCTTCACTGACCCAACTACAAAACCAAAAGAATTAAAGTCACCTTCGTGTCAACAAGGGAAACTGACAACAACAGCCTTTGCCAATGTCTAACACTCAGGCATCTTATGTAAGGTGCACATTCACTTATCTAGATCCTGTCATATGCCTGATGTATTGACATATCACATGTGCAACAACATGGGAAAACCACAATCATGTGGCTTATTTGGCTGTCAATACTGGCCACATGGACACAATACACATCCCTATGAGTCCCCACCCCAATTTCCTCCCTAAATGAAGCTACTCCAACTCTTGTTGTGACAAACAAGATAAAGCAGTCATAATGCACAGATCACTAGACTCTACCACAACCCAGAAGCCTTAACGCTGGTGGATGTGCCAATGTTTACAAGTGACATATCATACATGGACATATACACATACTCAATATCACTTGACACACAAACACTCCTTGACGACCCTTACCCACACCAAACAACAAACATGTCCCTCTGATAGCACATGTATCCCCTATCAGGCAGGTAACCTTGGTCAAGTATGGTGCATTATATCTCTGGGTGTAAGGTCAAATGTGGGGCCAAGTGTGCATCAAGATTGAATTTAAAGGCATATCACTTCAGCATGATGTGGCCTATGTTCAGGTTACTAATAATGGACAGGCACAGAGTCACATACTCTAACTGTGCGTTAAGCCCTGAAGCTGATGTACATGACTCCGCAACGTAGTGCCCAACTCAACAATCACGCCATATTTAAACTAGCTGTCAACTCCTGTGACACCCATTCCTGTGCCATAAGCAGCTCCTCCTGCAACTAATACATACATCAGTAGTGAATTAGTAAGTACAGAAACACAGTCTAACTAACTAAGCATTGTCGTGGACCCACACACACACCATCCACATGAAAGAGGCAAATAATGTGAATGGCATTACACCCATCCAAATCCCACTACACAGGAGGCCATGGTGCATAAGCACCCTGCATACAATGGATCTCGAATTTAAGGGGAGGCCTGGAAAACAACATGGCCAGGACATATTCTGATTTATACCTACCTCACACTCTCCATGTGGACAGAACATTGAGAATCAGTCCCAACTGGGACTAATGGCTATTGGCACAAATTAGCATCCACATGAAGCACGTTTGTCATTGGAAGTACTTAACAAGATCCACTGAAGGAAAAGCAATTGGCTCATATCTATTAAGTCACATTTAGTAGTTTACACATTGCTTTGTATACATATGTGGCTAAAGTAACTATCATTTATGTGGACTCACACCGCCTCCAAATGTATTGACAAGAAGATTTTCTTTGTACACATCAAATACAGATGCAGCATACATCTCATTGAGTTTTGTCCGTTGACACACTTGCACAATCAACTTAGGAATCTAACTAAACTATGATTGCATACAATGTCCAATGCAAATTTTGGCCCTTCATCCCACACTCCAACACAAACCTCATGCGGACATTGACACCCAGCCAATGTAGGTACACAAATCCACACAACATCCCAATAGACTTACCTTCTCTAGGAACCATATGCTATCATTGTCATACTAACAGAACTGTACTCACACATTTTAAATTACACCTGAATAACAGTGAACACCAAGATGTATGTTTGGACACAGAAATACCCAAAACAAAATAAAAATAGCTTTATGCAGTCTCCAGAGTTCAAGTATTAAAACCAAGGCCAATGGCCAGTCAAAATGTCCATGTTTTGGGCCAGCAAAGTGTGGCCCACCCAAACTTGCCTTCAGGAATGCTGCTGCAGGATACCTCCTCTGGAAGGGGCTAGGGGGCATGCCGGGCACCAAAACAAAAACTAGGGGGGTTGGTCCTTGGGAGGGCTGGGCTGGTCTTTGGGAGGGCTGGGCTCAGGATTGGGGGGTCAGCTGGGTCAGTGGGAGGGCAGGATGCAGGGGGGAGGGGCTGGACTTCACCATTTTGGGGATTTGATACTCCTGAAGGGTGGTGAAGGGAATAGGGAGGGGGGACCTTTTTGACTTTTAATTTCTTCCCTGTGGAGATACTGGGATAGGATGGGGAAGAAGATCTTCTGGGTTTAGGATGGGGTGGGGCTGTGGCAGGAGGGAGAGTTTTCCTCTTCCTGCTTTCCTGCTGTTGCTTGTGGGTCTCAGTAGGGGGCTGGCTAGATGTTTTGGGGCTAGATTTGGAATGGTATGGCAGGGGCATGTGGGTCTTCACTTTATGTTTGGGAGGTGGTTGGTGAGTTTGGGAAGGGAAACGGTCAAGGGCAATGAGATGGAGTTTCTGGGCTGACTGGGTACAAAGAGAGACAAGGGTAGGAGGTGTGGAGGCAGAGGGTAGTGATGTATGCAGCATTTCTGTGGGTGCTAGTGTGGTGTCTGTCGTGGCTGTGTGTGATGGTGCTGTGTCTGCCTGCAAGTCAGTAGATTTGGAAGTCAGGGTGTCTTGTGTCTGCTAAGTGTGTGTGTCTGTATTTTGAATTATGTCTGTGTGTTTGTGTGCTGCATGTGGATGTTGAGGTAGATGCATGGTCAGGTTTGCATGTGCTTTGGTCAGGTATGGGAATAGGGACTGTGGATGAGGTAGAGGCAGGAGGGGGGTGTAAAGCTGCATTTTGGATATTGGTGCTGTCAGTGTGGAGGCTAGAGCCTGAATGGATCTCTGTAGGGAAGACATGTCAGAGTGAATGCCCTCTAGGAAAGATACTATCTGGGTCTGCTGATTGGTATGGACCTGGAGGACATTCAGCACTGCTGTCTGATCCACAGAGATCTGTCTCAGGAGGTCAATGGTGCCACACTTAGGGCAGCAGGGGAGACAGAGGCAGGGGTGATGTGCCTGGTGTGAAGGAGACACCTCCCCTCTTAGGGGAGCACGCACGGACAGCGGGCTGGGGAGCTGCTGTGAGGGTGGACATGGCAGGGGGTGGTGGATTCAGATGTAGTGGACATCGGTCCAGGGGGATCCACCACCACCTGGGAGCAGCCGCGGTCATTGCAGGTAACAGCGGTGGGGCCACGTTGGGGGGGATTTCGAGGGATGATGCAGAGGGAAAATTAATTATTTATTTCATTTTCTCTTGGCATTGTCCCTCAAAATCCCCCCCCAACGCGGCCCCACCACCCTAACCGCTGTTATCTGCATGGACTGTGTCTGCCTGGGAGGGCTCATTGGAACTGGAGTCGGATGATGACAACATTTCTGTGACATTTATCATCTCCTCAGTGGCGCTCCCATCACTCTCTGTGCCACTGGTTCCCTCTTGCTCTCTGGCAGCATGAGAACCCTGTGACCATCTGTTTCCCCAACAGTTGTGGCACTGTTTCCCTCGCTGCCCTGTTCTGATGTTGAAAAAAGATTAGAAAAGAAATTAATTGAGATGTTGAGATGTTCATGGTACATGGTGTGATAACAACTCTACCCACATTGGCTAACATCATAATTTCTACTTGGATAACAACATTAGGTCATAGAGAGTCAATAGCACATTAGTGAATGCTACAAGACCTGTGCACACTCTCACATAATGGTGTCAGGAACATAGGGGCATATTACCAAGGATGTGCTTAGCGCTGTTTTTTTTATCGCCGGCTATCGCTGGATTTCAACGTGGAGATAACGCGTTATTATCAACGCTTATCTCCAAGGCGATAAAAAATCCAGCGATAGCGGCGAAACCCAGCAATAGCGCGAGAAATCCAGCGATAAATTCACTGCGCTAATGAAAAGCTTGCTAATAGGCAGGTGAGGACTTAACCTTACAATCCACCTCCCATTGACAAGATGGTTAAGTCAAGTTTTTAGCAGGTGTTAGATTCCAGCGATAATCGCGGTTAGCTCGACTTTTCTTATCGCTTCGCGGGCATTGGTAATAGGGGCAAGTTGTGTTTGCGACTGCTTGCTGTTGCTTTTAGTTGGGAACGCCTACTTTGCATGTCATTAGCGATAATTATCGCTGACATGCAAAGCGGCACCAAAACGGTAGCGTTCGCCATAAAGCTGTCGCTAACAGCTGTTAGCGACAGCTTGCTAATAGGGCGATAGAAATATCGCCGCTTTAGCGGCAAAAAGTGCCGCTAAAGCGGCGATACCGCCCTTGCTAATATGCCCCATAGTTCGATGCAAAGTCTTGTTTATCCTTCTCAACATCTTAACCACATCTATGTACCAGCTGAAATATTGTCGCTCACTCCTGATGCCCTCTTAGTATACCACCTTTACCTCATGCGATCCAAGGGAGAATAGGCCTTCTACTAATAAATGGAAGAGCACTGCAGCCTTAACATACAGCAATGTAGGAACTCTCCCAAGCCAGAGCTTGTGGAACAGCAGGTGCCCTGCTTCAGTAAACATAGAGGCATATTCTCAAGGACTTATCGCCGAGTTAGCGGCACTTTATCACAGCCAAAGTGGTGATAAATTCATCGCACCATTCACAAGCTGATGCTAACAGCCGATATCACCAGTTTTCCTGCGATAGCAGCCACAAAAATCATCGCCACGGATGACACCGGCAACTAACGCTAATGAGATGCAGAGTAGGCGTTCCCGTGCAAAAGCCTGTGAAAACACCACTCCGCAACATTCTCAACGACCAGCCAGATCGGCGATAAGATTCAAAAACATGTGATAAGGCGTGTTAGCAGCATGGATTTAACACCTGCTCCTACCTGGTGCTAAGTCGGACGACAACCTGCACCATAAAAGGGAGCCCAGCCCACAGCCACACCAGAAGAACAGCAGATGCCATGGAGCTACTGATGATGCAGCTCGGAGCCCCAAGAGGGCCACAACACCCACCGCCACCACCGCCAGGACCCCCAACCCCCCCCAGACCCCCCCCGGACTACCACAGAGGCAGCGCAGAGAAAGACACCGGACCTTCTGAAAACGCACCAGCCTCGGAGACTTAATGCCAGAGGAATTCATTGCCCACTACAGGCTCAAAAGGACAACCATCCTCCGCATCCTGACCCTCATTGCCCACAGGCTGACGGTACCAACACAGCGGAGAACCAACATCCCTCCGCAGACCAAGCTGCTGGCCTTGCTGCACCTGTTGGCCTCTGGGACCTTCCAACCAACAACTGCCATAGTTGGAGGAGTCTCACAGCCAGCCCTGTCAAAGTTCCTCACACCTGTCCTGTATGCCATCATCAGCTTGGTACCCCAGCAACTTTACTTCCCACACACTGCGCAGGAACAGCTGGAGATCAAGCAAGGCTTCTACGCCATAGCTGGCTTCCCGCACGTGTTGGGGGCAATCAACTGCACACATGTAGTCCTCGTGCCCCCTGCCGCCACTGCACACAATTACAGCAACAGGAAACGCACGCATTCCATCAATGTGCAGGCAATAGTGGACCACCGGGGACTCTTCACCAATGTCGTCGCCAACTACCCAGGCAGTGTGCATGATTCCTTCATCTTCCGACAGTCCATCATCAACCAGCGCTTACAGGATGGCACCAATGGAAATGCACTGCTCGTCGGTAAGTAACAACTGAACACACCACACACCTCAACTCCACCAACATACAACTCACAACTCTGGGAATGCACACGTCACAAAATCACATACAACATGACAACCAACATCCCCACATTCCAGACACGACAACACAACTTACTGTGGCAACCAGGGCTGGCCATCTACACAAGCCATCAACGGCATGGCACCTCAGCCACACAATAGCAGAATGTGGGGAGAGGTGGGAACCAGGCATGTGCAAAGGAGGCAAGTGACCTATGAATGTGAATGCACACAATGCCAAGTCTGGCGTGGATGTGCTGGACAGACTTCAGTATGCAGACCACAGACATTTCCATGTCGACATAAACTGCTGGTGTCTGCAGTGCACTGGACAGTGGACGCAACCATGTTACCGCAGCCAGTGGGGAAGAATGCGGAAATGTAGCTTGTTACATCCCCCCCTGTAAGCGTGAGCGGAGTGGGCTGGCCCAGCGTACGCCAGGCCAGCGTAGGGGTGTGAATAAAAAGCCCGTTACTCTGGGCGTGGTTCTCTTCCGGAATGGCCAACGTGTCTGCCAGGGCGGCGCCTCTCACCCCGCCATGAGGCCGACACAGTGAGCGGCGGTGCCTGCGATCCTGTGCGCCTGCTGCACCCCAGGCCGCTGGTCCCAAGACCTGTCTTGCCCGCCCCAGCGCACCCAAGCCGCACTGCTCACCTGCCGACACCGGCATTTGTCAAAGAGGGCCCACCACGTGCCAGTGCAAGCTCCAAGCCCGAGGCCCGTGACCATGGCAGCCTCCTCAGACCATTACGGCCTCCGTGACACAGGCCCCCAGTACTCCTTTCTCATTGACATACTCCACCGCTGCCTTCGGCCTACACTGTGGTCCTTTAGGTCACACGTTTGGAACTGAGTCTTGATTATACAATGGCAGAGTACATACGTTTATGGCAGATTTTATTTCACCGTACTCCCTTCGATGTGGTGCCACCAACTCTGTGCATAGCATTCCAACGACACGTGTCTGTGGGCCCTTGCTGACTACTGCCTTCGGCCTACACTGCGGCCCAGCACCGCGGGGTCACCTGTGTACTGCCTACACTGCGGTCCAGCAGGCCTCACACCAATCCAATCCAGTCCGGACCAGGCAGGGCACGGCATCGTCGCAGGCTGCACACACGCTCCGCTCTGGTGCTGCTACCTCCGTCAACCACAAATCATCGCCACATGGCATTCCAACGTCGTGTGTGAGAGTACCAGGAGGAGCTGCCTGAACAGCCGTTGGCCCGCGCTGACTGCTGCCTCCGGCCTACACTGCGGACAAGTAGGTCACACATTTGGAACTGAGTCTTGATTTATTTATGGCAGAGTTAATACCATTGTACAGGCCTCATCGCAGACTGCATCCCCTTTCAGCTCTGGTGCCACTGACTCCGTGCCTCGAAATTCATGGACACTCTCTGGTTGAACTTTGGTGTCGTCTGAGTCTATGGCCTGGGGGTTGGCTTCATCATCATGTAGCTGATTCTGACTTGGTGTCAAAAATGAGTCTGTAGCAATCATCTCCTCCATATTGCCTGTGTCTGCTTGGTACTGCCCTCTGTATCATGCCCTGGAAGATCACCTTCCACTGTCCCCCAAAACCCTCCGCGACATTCACCTTGGACATCGACGAGGACCCGCTCGGCTCTCGTGGTCCTACCTCAGTGCACAGGTAGTCACCGTCCCGTGGCGGTGTTCCATGTGCCGGCTGCTGTGCATCCGGGGCCACTAACTCCATGCAGCTCAAGTCATGGACTCTTGCTGGTTGAACTGTGAACTTCTGATTGTCTGATCACTGTTGTAGTTGATGCCAGCATCAACTACTCCTTGAGGGCTGGCTCACACTCACCCCACACCCATCCAGCACAGGCGTCACTGGACATGTGACCCTGGCAATAAAAGGGGCCGGGCGCACGTGCCCGTAGCCAGTTCCACAAACTATCTAAGTGTGTCTGTGTGGTCATTGTGTATGCATGAGGGCCCGGGGCCCTACCACATTGCATTGTGCTGTGTACAGCGGACGCAACCATGTCACCTCAGGCAGTGGGGGAGACCTGGGACATGTAGTTGTGTCGTACCCCCTGTAGGCATTGCCGGAGTGGGCTGGTGTACGACAGTCCAGCGTAGGGGTGTAGATGATCACCCCGGGGCTCTGGGCGTGGTTAAGTGTTGGGCTTGCCAATGAAGTACCTAATGCGTGTGTCTCTGTTTTAGTGTCAGCGTCACCCGTCCCGCAATGGACAAAGTTGCAATGTAACATGCCCTCGGAGTGCGGGCTCGGCCGAAGGGATAAATGAATGAGCGCAAGCCTGCTCAGGGTCCGGGATCATACATGCCAACTGTTGTGTGTGTATTGCTATTGCCGCAGCATAAGCCAAAGGTCTTGCCTCGACCGCATTGCGAGTTCAGCCAGCCATGAACTTTACATCTGTGTCCACCCTGTCCTTACCATAGGCCTACATACACGTGGCCGCCCACCTTCAACGCACAACATCACAGTGTCGTTGTCAGGCTTGTGGACATGCGCAGACAGGTATGACAATGGTGTGCCGTAGGAGTGCAAGTGATGCAACCGCGCAGCGCACACAAGTAATTAGGCTCGGGGGGAGGGAGGAGCAGCAGTGAGGCTACGTAATACACATTGATGGCACTCATTTGCTACCAGCAGTACATGTCACACAGGAATCACTATGACACACATTTCACACGCCAATCAACTAGTGAGCCTGCCAACACATGATGCAGAACCAACTATTGACTCATGTCTCTCTGCACTGTCACAGGTGATCAAGGATATGCACTCTGCCCTTGGATGATGACACCCCTCCGAGCCACGAACACACAGGCCCAGAGGCAGTACAATGCGGCCCAAAAACGCACCAGGGGCATTGTGGAACGCACATTTTGGCATGTTGAAGTCACGTTTCAGGTGCCTGGACATCACAGGTGGGAGGCTCCTGTACAGCCCAGACATCGTGTGCAAGATGATCGTTGCATGTTGTGTGTTGCACAACATATGTGTACGCACCAATGCCCCATGGTTACAAGTGCCAGATACACTGGACGATGATGAGGAAGATGAGGCAGGTGGACCACACCCCACTGCAGCTGCATCAGGAATAGCCCGTAGGAACAACATCATTGACAATTTCTTCACATGAGGACGTCACATTGTGACAGTCCTTAGCAGTCATGAGACAGTACAAAATGACCACAGGCACAACATTTGCAAATACATTTATTTCAACACACATTCCCTGAGTTTCTGTATGTGTGCTGCAGTGTGGCACGGGGATCAGGGACATGATCCAGAGTCATTGTGGGTGTGCAGTGTGCTCTACTTAATTGTGCATGTGTGCCATTGTGCCCATCTCCCCCCGTCCCCCCAGTCCCTGGTCGGTACTCACCCTGTTGATGTTGTGTCAGGTCATGTTGAGCAGTGTCCCGATCCCCGACTCCTGGCACCGTATCCCGACTGATGACTGTGGCCACCATTTTCTCAATGTCATTCAGCTCCTGGTGTGCCGCTGGTCCCCCTCCTCCAATCTGCGTTGCTGCTTTCATGTTGGCATCGAGTTTCTTCTTGGTTTTGCCCTTCACATCATTCCAGCGCCTCTTGACCTTTTCCATTGTCCTCCTCGACACTCTGACTGCATTCACGTTGTTCACGATGTGCTGCCATATTTCCGTTTGTGTTGCCGATGACACAGTGGAGGTGACGAACAGTTGTTGGTAGTGTTCTGTCACCTCCGTGACGATGATCCGGTTTTCCTGCGGACTGAACCCCGTCTTCCTCTTCCTCTTCCTCTTCCTCTTCTCCTTTCCCTTCCCCGGCCCCGGGGTTCCTGGCTGGTCATCTGTGGGGCTTGTGGGGTTCGCGCTGTCCTCTGCACTCGGTCCGGGTACGTCCATGGTGCTACCCAGTTACATTTTTTTATCTTTTTTTGTACTGCATTTTCCCGCATGTCGCGTGGGAATCGCAGGCGTGTCGCTGGTTATCGCTGATTTTTGTTTCGCGATTTGGGACATCGCAACTTTTTGGGCGTTCGTGTTTCGCATTTTTTCGGCGTCGCATTAATTTTAACGTGGGCATTTGTTGCGTTATCGTGAGACTATCGCATGGTGCCGCCGGGTTGAGAATGGTGCGTTAACACGGTGTTATGTTCCTGCGATAGACTGCGATGTGAGAAGTTGCGTTAGGTGAATTTGGCGATAGTTAACACACGTTCTTGAGAATATCCCCCATAGTTTGTTGAGTCAACATCAAGATGCTGGAGCCATGGAATAGGCTATTTCACACGGATCACATTACTGTTGCAAGTCTGTCCATTAGCAGATGAAGCAGTTCTAAGTGTCACATGTGTAACTCATATAGAAGTCACACACGGAATATAGCCCTAGCAAGACCAAAATTAATTTCTACAAGTATTGTGTAATGTCTGCACAGTGCAATAATCAAATGTACTAAAGGCAGATTGCAACACTTATAACAGTTTGCCATGTAAACACTGCTTATCACACTGCCAATGACAATGACTTAATATTACTTCAGGGACATGTGGCTTACCATTCCACCATGCCAGGTGGAATCATTGTGTTGCCACAATGTTAGTGCGCAACATTTTACTTGATACCTTTTGACAACACTATTACTTACATTCTTCTGATGTCCACATCTCACAAGGACGAGTCAGCCTATCCCTCCCTGAGAAATATCATCAGTCACATATTGTACAGCATATATGCCATTGTGTTCTTCACCTGAATATATCTGCCCTTCTAAAATGTCGGTGAAGTCACATTTCCAGATATCTGAGTAACAGTGATAAGCCAGAGTTGCATTTGCACACAAAGCTTAATGGCCCTTGTAACAACCATCAATACCATAGGTAATGTCTAACTTCCACTTACATGGACTTGCCCCCTCTCAACCTGAAACCTACTTTGTTAGGCACTCACAGACATCTGTTGTCACCTACACATAGTCCAAAACATGGAATCAGCTCAAATTTAGATAGGATGTATTCTGTCACTCACTTATGGTAACGTCCAGTCTGACATGTAACATCAGTACACATAAGTCTGAATATTGACAGCTGCTACATTGGACAACATATAGCACCAGTGCTGTTCGTAAATTGTTTAACACAGATAAATCTCTACTTACTAAGGCCTGCAATTACACAGTGCACGCTATCTGGTTGTATTGCATGGCATGTCACAGTCAAGTTCACAAGCATCAAATAATACAAAAGTGTTGTTATCTCAATACAGAGACCATGGCAAACAATGGTATTTGTGATGAACTATGTTGAGTATCACAGAAATAGGTAAAGGGTCTCTTTCTTGCACATTGTGTTGTCATGTGCCCATTATATAATGGAATTGCAATACTGGTAATACCCAGCCTCTTTCAGTCTTACATGGCCCTGATTCAAGGGACCTTACCATGCAACAACAACTATTGTTGCATATGCTACATGTTACACATTACATGGGTCTCAATTGTCGCAAAACCTAAAAGTCATGACATTGCCTGCAAAACGTGTACATGCATGGTATTGTACAAAGTTCATCAAGGCACATACTCACCCCCTCCTTGCTGCTGTCTGGCTTTCAACTGCCCATCGAGATTGGGTTAGGCCACTGCCAGGATGCGATGCATAACGGGGGGGTCAGTGTGTAGCGCACCTGGAGGGGCCAGGCCCAGCTCTACTTCGGCGATCTTCTTTGCCCAGCCTCTCAGGTCCTGCCACCATTTGCGGCAGTGGGCAATACGCCGACGTTTGACCCCCCCAGGGAACGCACCATCCGGGTGATGGTCCTCCACAGGAATACCTTCTATCGGGCATTGACCTGTAAGGAAGAAATGGTATCGGACACTTAGTACACATGCAAGATGTACATATTCATGTACTTTGTCATATAGGTCAGGAATAGTTTGCGTAAACAATAACCAAGTTAGCATACTAGAATTCTCAACATTGCCCTTGTTGACAAACATGTGATTTTAACATATTTCATGACACTTTTTCATTTCCTGTTGACACCACATTCCAACCTGACCTTGCCCTAAGTGACCATGTAACCCCTCTCACTACACTGTGGAAGGGAGAACAACACATGTGGCATGAAAAACACATAATGACTGACCTCAGCACACCTATGTCTTCTATCGAAGGGAACAGTAGTATTTTGGTCCTGGACATACATCTAACTAGTATGCCAAATTGGCAATGATTACACTGTGTCAGTTACACATTGTCTAACATGATCTACACATGGGATGAATGTCCATTATGACACATACACCTGGCCACCTTCTTACCTCTGACATGAACATTGTGGAGCACTGTGATTTGCCATGTGAGGGCTTGTGACTTGACTGACATAACCCTGACATTGCATCATGTGTGTGGAGTTGTTGTAGTGAATGTATACAGTAACAACTTAACCACATATGCAAATGACATTTCACATTCACCATTAAAGTCAGTTTAGCTATAACTCCACAAACAAATGTACTTTGAAATAAGACAGGAAACAAGGCATCATCTTGTCAAACTGATGTGTGCATGCCTAACTAATAGACTATTCGACGTTTGTGGTTGATGATGAGATATTCACATGAGAACAGTGATATAAACTCCAGACCAGTACTGACACACATACAGCAGTGAAATTGTCCATTACATTTCCAAACACACTTTTAAACAATTGGCTACAGATTCAGATGACTGTCTCATTGCAACAATCTGCCCTCTGTGCATGGGTAGCTGACATTTAAAATATGTATCCTCTCTGAATTGTTCTCAACTGCTCCCCTGGTGTGCCATACAGCTGCCTGTACAGGGGATGGACCATGTCCACCAGCGTCTTCAGCTCCTCAGCTATGAAGGCAGGGGCCCTGATCCCTGTACAGCGAGACATTGTAACTCCCAGAGGATGTGAACAGCAGCAGAGAGATGAGGAGGCCTGTAGCAATGCAGGTTCTGAAGGCAAGTGATCTGTGTAGCAAAACGTAAGGCTTATATCTAGTGTGTGCGGTCAAAGGTCCGCATAGGTCGCATTTTCCGAAGTTGTGCAATGGATTCAATTGCTGTCTGACAATCCACCTACCGTGCGGTTCAAAATAGCCGTCGGGCCGCGAGTAAGATTGCTACATTAGCAATGGAAGTTTACCGAGTCGGTCTTCACTGCAGGCAGAGACAATCAACGAGCCGCAACTGTCACCATAACAAGTTACAGCCTCTGGCTGTGTCCGCCTCAGTTCTGACCCGCCTATTGCGACTTTTGAATGAAGATTCGGTTAGTGGAAAAATCTGCACTATGTTGTGTGTTGAAGGAGCATACAATGCAAATGCACACATTCACATGAAAAAGTCACCTTGAGAGGACCCTGAAACACTTGTTGGCAGGCTAAACCAACATGAAAGTATACAGTACAAATTCTGATTTTCAAATGTCTCTCAGGCAGTATGCGGCCCATGTCCATTGACAGGTGTGAATTAACCCTGGGCAGTGAATTACGCTACGCTCGCGGAATTTGCGAAGTTACGGTAACTTCGCGATTCGCGTAGAACGCGAAGTTACCGTGCACTACGCAATTTGCGGCGTAGCGTAGCTGTTTTTCTTCTTCGCGCGCTCAATATACGTTCTCGCGCGCGCGGTAATGACCTACCGTGATTCTGCGTTCGCCGACGCGACTTCCTATCCGTTCGCGGGCGCCACGAGATTTGGAATCCGGCCGCACGATCCCGCGAGAGTGTGCGAACGCGAACACGTCATTCGGACGCGCGATCTGACTTCCGGCGGCAGTGTTGGTAAGATCGCGATCCCGAACACGAAGAAACTACAATCTGGCGAAGAATATATCTCGAGCATCATAAAACCTTCTCGAAAATGATGAATTAGTTCATTTTGCACAAAAAACTCCTCAGGTTGTCATTTAGAGATGTAGTTTGGTGAGCAAGGAGTCCTTTTTCTTTTTTTCCAAGAGGAAGGAAGTGCCCCTGATTCTCAAACTTCCTGTTCCTGTCCAGCAGGCTCCTCCCAGTGTTTTGTCCATGTGCTGTTCACTTTCATTTGGATTTGGAGCTGGAAGGATCACTTTTTGTGTCTGTCTGCTGCATCATATCATTGGATTGGATTTGAGGACTCTTGGATTTGAGATTTTACAAGTAAGTTGGAGAATTGGTGTACTTGTTTGTTTGATTGGGGCTTGTTTGTACCTACATTTTTTTGTGGGATTTCCATAGTTTTTAAAATGTATTGTTGTGGCCTGTAGTTTCGGCAGGGGCCTAGTTGTTTTTCTTTGATTGGAATTTCAGCCAGTAGGCCCGGACTAGAGCCAGAGGTACCCATGGGTGCATGTTTCTGTGGTGTCTGTTGAATTTAAAGTTTAAACATCATGTAGGCCGGGCATCCATGGATGGCATTGGATTGATTTGCAAAATGTGGGTTTTGGGGTGGTATTTTATTTTTTTGGGTGTTTGTTAAATAAATAGGCCTTTTCAGCCAGTAGGTAACCCTGGGCGTTCAGCTCGCGGACTTTGGGCAAGTCCGCACTGCGCGACAACGCGGACTTACACTTTTATCTTCTTCGCGCGCTCAATGTACGTTTTCGCGCGCGCGATAACGACATTTTGTGACGATCGCGATGCCGAACACGCAGAATTTACAATCTGGCGAACAATATCTCTCGAGCATCATTAAACCTTCTCGAAAATGTTGATTTAGTTCATTTTGCACAAAAAACTCCTCAGGTTGTCATTTAGATGTAGTTTGGTGAGCAAGGAGTCATTTTTTTTTGTTTTACAATTTTTTCCAAGAGGTAGCAAGTTGCCCAGAGTCTCCAACTGCCTGGTCCTGTCCTTTGTCTTCACTTTTTTGTTATTTTGGGTGGTCTGGCCATGTGGGTGGCGGCCATTTTGTAAAGCCAGGCATTGTGCTTTTGCCATAGGCCTGCATTGTCTGTCTTGTGTTCCTTTTCTTGTTGTTCTGGGTGGCCTGGCCATGTGTTGGCGGCCATTTTGTGTGAACAGCCACTGTGCTTTTGCCATAGGCCTCCAAGCTTGCGGCCTAGTGTGCCAGTAGGCCCGGAGGTAGTCATCCTCATGGGTGCATAAAAACTGTTTCTGTGTTGTCTGTTGAATTGTAACATAATTTAGGCCATGGATGGCATTGGATTGATTTGCAAAATGTGGCTTTTGGGGTGGTATTTTATTTTTTTGGGTGTTTGTTAAATAAATAGGCCTTTTCAGCCAGTAGGTAACCCTGGGCGTTCAGCTCGCGGACTTTGGGTAAGTCCGCACTGCGCGACAACGCGGACTTACACTTTTTATCTTCTTCGCGCGCTCAATGTACGTTTTCGCGCGCGCGATAACGACTTTTTGTGACGATCGCGATGCCGAACACGCAGAATTTACAATCTGGCGAACAATATCTCTCGAGCATCATTAAACCTTCTCGAAAATGTTGATTTAGTTCATTTTGCACAAAAAACTCCTCAGGTTGTCATTTAGATGTAGTTTGGTGAGCAAGGAGTCATTTTTTTTTGTTTTACAATTTTTTCCAAGAGGTAGCAAGTTGCCCAGAGTCTCCAACTGCCTGGTCCTGTCCTTTGTCTTCACTTTTTTGTTATTTTGGGTGGCCTGGCCATGTGGGCGGCGGCCATTTTGTTAAACCAGCCACTGTGCTTTTGCCATAGGCCTCCAAGCTTGCGGCCCAGTATGCCAGTAGGCCCAGAGGTAGTCACCATGGGTGCATAAAACTGTTTCTGTGTAGTCTGTGGAATTTTGACATCATTTAGGCCATGGATGGCATTGAATTGATTCAATTGAATTGCGAAATGTGGGTTTTTTTGGAGGGTCTGACTATTTCACTTTTTGGGTGTGTTAAATAAATGCCTTTTTTGCGTGTGTACTGTGTAATTATAATTGTGTTGTTGTAGTGGTTGTCTAACTTTCCAAAGTGTTTTTAGCCATGTGGATTTTAGTTTTTGCATTAAAGCTGTGTGTGTTTTATAAGGCATCCTTTGTCTGCCCATATATAGGCCTGCTTGAGTTCATTGTTTGCCGTGCCTTGTGCCTGTGAGTCACCATGTTTCTGGGGGCCATTTTGTTGTGGTAGTTATTAGTGTGCTGTTTTTGCCACATAGGCCTGCGTGTCTTTCCATTGTTCCTCTTGTCTTACTGCTTCCAAATCCATCCCCATTGCCAGCTGCAGCTCCCTGATGCTGCTATATAATACATCCCACGTGATGCACAAATTTAGGCCAAACATGCTCCAGTACATTTTAGTTTTTGTTCTTTACTATTCTTATTCTTCCAGAGTGTACACTAGCACTACACAGTAGCCAGGAAAGCCCTGGCCTTGTTGTCAACGTCTCATAAATGGCTACACTGTGTGTTGTTGTTCACAGAGTTTCTGAAATTTAATAATTGAGGCCACCACACACTAAGTTCTATATTCTATTTGTTTGATTTGTGCTATGTTTGACTGATGTTCTGGCTTTTTTGCTTTTAGGTGCACAAAGACTGAGGAGGAGGTGTGTCTCTCATCATTGCCTGTTGCACTTCCAGACAGACATCCTGCTGCTGTACACACAACACAACGTGACGTGTGACCTGACCAGACATCTCTGCAACTGAGTGCTGCTGACATCTGAAGAAGATGGGCCCAAAGAAAGCAGGTACCAGGTCCTCCAGTACCAAGAAAGTTGCTATTGAGAAGAAGAAGGAACAGAAGAAGCAAGTGACACTGAAGTCTGGTGTGCCGGCCAATACCTTTTTTGGGAAAAAAAATTGCGCCTGCAGCAGCGGTGTCCGGGGGCAAGCTGGGGGCAGCACCTCCGCATCAGTGGACCCAACCCACCAACCCAGGCCCAAGCACATGAGTGTGGAAGAGGTAGCCAGCCTAATGGTGGAAAGCAGTGATGCTGAGCCGGAGATAAACTTATCGCTATCTCAAAGTAGTACCCAATCAACGCAGGAGGAAACACAGCAGATAAGTGGTCAACAACAACAGCCGCAACCACCGCCCGCAATAGTAGTTGTTGTTCCTCCTGAAGTAGGGGCAGTTCAGGAAATTGAGCCTCATGCAGAGGTAGAAGAAGAAGCCACTCATTCAGAAGATCCATTGTCTTCCAAATCCCCAGCAAGGAAAAGGAGGGGTAGTCCATCAAGTTCTTCACCAAGCCCCCTTCTGATGATCTAGATGCCACTTGGAAGCCACAAACTGAGTCTGAGAGGGAGCCACGTTCCAAGACCAAGCTAGGGAAAAGGAAGGTTCCGGAAAGCCTTACACTTATGGAGGTCGATGTAGAACAGCAAGATGATGATGATGATGACGACGAGCCAGTCATCACGAACATCACTCCCGGCCCCGAGGAGATGGAGACCAACATTCTTACCCTATCCAAAATCGCTGCGAGGGATGTAGCACGCATACCTCCACAGGTAACACCAACACGACCTACAGCTTCCATATTTGCATTAGCAAAGGCCCGGCAGCGACCTACATCCAGCACAACCACCACCTCTGTAGGAGTAGGTAGTGGTACAGCAGCACAGAGTCAAATTCAACACACACCCTACAGATCATCCGGCATTGGAAGTGGCACCTCCAGCAGGAGGCCAAAGTTAAGCTCCCCAGTTTGGGACTTCTTTACGGTTAGCGAAAAGGAGGAGAACATTGCTATATGCTCCATTTGTAATACCTCTGTTAGTCGTGGTAAGCTTGGTACAAACTATGGTACCGGAGGCCAAATGACCCATCTGAAAAAACACCACTTGATCAGCTGGGAGGACCACCTTCGCGCCAGAAAAAAAACTGCAACCATTGGTGTTGGTGGGGATAAAGGAGTAGAAGAAGAAGATCCGATCACGGTGGAAGAGGAAGGACAGGGAGACATTCTCTCTGGTAGTGGTACACAAGGTGTCCCTGACCCCAGCAGTGCAGTCTTAACGTTGCACACATCTTCAGCAACATCTCAGTGGCACAAGAGTAAGAGTCAGCCGGAGACACCAAGAAGTACCAGGTCCGCACTACCAAAAAGTGCGTTGAGCCTAAGAGAAAGGAAAACCATGCAGCCTACCATTATCAGCATGTTTGGGGGTGAGGGGCAGTACGAACGCAACCACCCAATAGCACGTTTGTACAATGCGAAGCTGGCTAAAATGTTAGCACTGGACCTTCTCCCTTTTTCTTTTGTTGAAGGGTTGGGTTTTGTGGAATTTGTGTCAACCATCTGCCCAAAATGGCATGTTCCCAGCCGCTACTATTTTGCCAGAGTTGCAGTTCCAGCACTACATCACGACGTGCTGGAATTGCTAGGAAAGGCCTTGAAGCAGAGTGCTGTTCACAGTATCCACCTGACTACAGACATGTGGACCAGTTGCCAAGCCACAGATTACATGTGCATCACTGCACACTGGATCAGTTTTGCGGGGTTAGAGAACAGGTATCTGCTGGTGTTGATACTGCAGAGATTTTTCATGCCACTCGCAAACATGCAACTGTAGCCATGTTTGCCATGGAGAAATCTCATACTGCTGCAAACATTTTGGAAGAGTTTAACACCAAGGTCTTTGAGTGGCTGCGCCCAAGAGGGCTTACGATTGGTTTTGTTGCCACGGACAACGGCAGTAATGTAGTTTTGGCCATGCGCAATGGTGGCTATTTCAGGGTCCCGTGTTTGGCACACTGCATTAACATTGTTGTTCAAGACTTTTTGAAAAATGAATCCAAAGTCAGCAACTTACTGGTCACCTGCAGAAGAATATGCACACATTTCAACCATTCTTTTAAAGCCCGGAAGCAGCTGAGGGTCATTCAACGTGAGCATAAAATGCCAGTCAAAGCGCTCATCCAGGAGGTGCCAACACGTTGGAACTCAACTTATTACATGCTTGATCGTCTGTTTGAACTGTACATACCACTCAATGCTTATGTCATGCAAAGATTAGGGGAACCTACTGTGAAAGGCATGACCGTTGAGATGGCTCAATGGGACCTCATTAAATGCCTGACTGAGATGCTACTTCCTTTTGAGATCTTCACACGTGAAGTCAGCAGGGAGGACTGTACTATGGGCCAAGCTATCCCATTGTTGCACATGCTAGAGCAACAGCTGAAGGATGTGTCTGAAACGTACGCAGGTGTGGATGACAAACAAGACGCATATCATTTGGCGGAGACCTTAGCCGCTCGCTTATCGGAAAATACAAGGATTAAAAATAAAATTTTGTCACAACCACATTACATTAGTGCCACAATTTTGGATCCACGGTACAAAGTATTTCTGAACAGCAAGGCAGTAATTCCTTTTTCGGAAGTGGATGTTGCCAACTACAAAACTTTGATAGCTAAGGAAGCCACTATTTTCGAAAGAGAACGGCTGTTAATTACAGGCCCCCCACCCCAGGCCACCATAACCAGTACTACAGGGCATCCAGAGTCAAGTTCTACTTCGGAGCCTGAGGGCAGTGCATTTGCCTCCCAGCAGTCACCTACACCAACAATAACATCAAGAACAGGATCATCCACCGCACAATGTGCAACTGATTGGTTTCTACAGCAGGGGTATGGTAAGTCCAGTGCTGATGCAAAGGCAAAACAGGCCGAGCACATCGGAGCACCCCTGAACATTGAGCGGATGGTCCAGGCCTATCTGGATGACCCAACAGAGGTCTTCATGGATCGAAACCCATTGGTGTATTGGTATGGGAAAAGAAGCCAATGGACAGTGCTCAGCAGGCTGGCGATAAAGTATCTGGCTTCCCCTGTCGCAAGTGTCTCTTCTGAGCGTGTTTTCAGTGCTGCTGGTGCCATTGTAACTTCGAAAAGGACCAGTCTCTCGGCCCAAAGCGTGGAGAGGTTAACCATGATCAAAATGAATCAGCACTTTATACCACCGGATTACAAAATACGTGAATCACAGCAGGAAGAGGAGAGCAACTTGGATGACGTAAATAGTGCGTTACAGGACCTACTTCTGTCCGAACCACCAGAGTTTGAGGACGAGCTCCTCTTCCCTGACAACTAGGCTTTCAAATTGTTACTTTCTTCCTTCCTTTATGTGTCTGTGTATCTGTCTTTCTGGTTCAAATCACAACAAATCCATCACCACCGTCTTCTCTTTTATTTCCCTATTGGAGTTGGATGTCTGTGCATTTAACTGTCCACTCTTCAAAGTCCTGCTTCATCTTCCTGTCTCGCACAAGTACATTTCCATCAAGCCAGACATTAGTACAAGAAATGTTGCCTTTACCAGTCCCGCCTCCATAAGAAGTGAAACGTGACTATAGCTATCCTCCGTTTTGTTTTGGAGCCGAAACTCATCAGTGTCCGAAGGCTACAGCCTCAGCAGGCATCCAAAGGTCCTCACTGTCAGGACAGAAGGTACTTGGCAGAGAAAGACAAGAGACTCTTCGAAGAAACTTGCTGACATTTGTGCAAACTCAAATGACCATCAATGAGCGCTACCCAGGCCGCGGCCCATCATCACAGTGCTGACCATGGGAAGCAACTTAAACTGTGACAAAGTGCCACAGAAGAATAAGACGAAAACCAAAACAGCGACTAACACTCAAAATGAATGTGGACTGGAGTAATGATGAGGCCACTGCCCCGTAAAAAAAATAACAACTGTCAGAACTAGGCATCTGATGATCTGACAGCCAAAGAGAAGAGCAAGACAGGTAATGATGGAATGCATTGGATGCTTGCAGACTCTGAGCGATTGCTGTTGTTTGTTGTTGATGTTGTGCATGAAGTCGAACTCTACTCTACTAGTTAATCTACAAAGTGACTCAAGTCAGTGACAGTCAATGTTTCCCTTCTTGTTGTTTAATAACCAAATTGTACTCCTACTACTGCAGGTGCCGGCCAATATCTGTTGCAATTTTTTAATATGGAATATGGACTT
This sequence comes from Calotriton arnoldi, assembly GCA_963921515.1. Classification (NCBI taxonomy): domain Eukaryota; kingdom Metazoa; phylum Chordata; class Amphibia; order Caudata; family Salamandridae; genus Calotriton; species Calotriton arnoldi. The sequence continues at coordinate 693,755 of CAWUFW010006625.1, read as the reverse complement.
AATCGGAGTCACTACAGACTGAGTTGTAGTTGGACAACACGTACCACACCATGATGATGACCATACTATCTTTGCACGCAGTCATTCAGTTGGATCGGAGATGATTCAAGGAATAACTGCATTTCATGAAGTGGCATAAGGTAAACATAAACACAACAATTCAACAAGAAAGTAAACACAGCAGACCTACATGTCCATGTAGTGGTGTGTAGTCGAGTGTAGTGATGACTCACAGCGGCGCATTGATTTTGTCACTTAATTAGGAAAATGCTAAGTTGCTGTGTATGCCTTTTGTCTGGCTATGTCAAAAATTAAGGTAAATGGAGGTTGGGTCACGGGCTGGTGCTGTGGTGGGCCTGTTCTGTCCTGTTGTTGTTGTAGCTTAATGCTGTAAACAGAATCTACACGATATATCCAAGCCGCCTCACTCTGAAAGTGTTCTCTCTTCTCTTCTTGGACTCCACCGTAATTGATGTTTTTTTTTATTCATTGATTTTTCAATACCCCTTTTGTTTTTCCATCTAGACGTTACAGGCCGGCCTTTACCCTGTGCTTGCTATACTGGGAGACACAACTCATATTTACCTTACCAATCGGCATCAGGAAGGCCACCAAGATTGATGTGCGGAGCGTCCATGGAAGATAGGACCAAGAGGAAGGACGAGATTCCACTCCACAATTTGAGCATGATAATACAGTAACTTTAGTATCATTCATCATTCATCTTTTAATTAATTTGAATCCTTTTTTCTCTTCAATCATTAGGACTGTGTGTTGTGTGTTTGTTTGCTAATTGATCCCTACAACTGTGTTTTCTTTTAATTGTCTTTGCTATCTTTACAAGTAAGTTACGTACAACATGGAATTTGGGTCTCTGAGGGCATATTACAGGCAAGGCAAATTGCATAGAATATACTGCTGCCCTGTACTGTCTAATTGTCTAGTAGGAGTTATTAAGTACTACTCATTAACCATCAAGTTATCTTCATCATCATGCATGCATTTCCCTTTTCTCCCTTTATAGATTTTTTGTATAAGATCATGGTCGTCTGCCAAGATTGCGCTTTGCTTTTGTTGTCCATGCGTACTGTTTTTCATTCTCAAACCTTTCCCCAAACCCCCCTTCCCATCCATTCATCAAACCCTAACCCTCTTCCCCCGGGCTGTGATTTATATTGAGGTGTGATGTGACTACATAAAATGTACACCAATTGATCACACGCTTGCTGGGGCAGATGTGGTGAAAGCAACACTAATTCAATTGCAAGGCAGGGCGAGGAGCTTCTTCTGCTTGCCCACCCATGCTCAGTCTATGTGCAAGCCGTCACCGGCTAATAGTAGTACATCATAATTAATTGCCGTCATTGATTGGATTAATCATCAAACTCCTACCACACAGCAGTAAAGGTTACGAATTACGATTGTGTTAAGTTAAGTGACTCAATCGACACAACTACAGTTTGTAACTTCTTGTACTAGGCTGTCCCCGCCACCATTATGTTTAATTTGACTTTAGCTGTTGCAACTGCAATATTGTTTGTTTGGCAGTCTTCTTCTGTACTGTATTTTACTTCGTTCTACTACTCCTCCCACAGTCGCTCTCAGGAAAGTGACTGTCTCTTTTTTAATTTTTTAGCAAATGCTACTGCCAGTGTCTACTCTACTACTACCACCACAACCATGGCATCTTCTACATTCTCTCTGGAAACCATGCAGCCATCGCTGTGCCGAACGTAATCATCAATCACAGGTAAGATACGTTTGGTGGGAGGTATAAATGGACTAGGAGGAGAGACTGACAGTACTAGTAGGACAAATAACTCAGTGAGGGGTACCGCATCTATCTGTTTGTGTTACATCATCGTCGGCAGATTATTTAAATCAAACACTGGCTGCGGCCCTGCAGCAGCAAGGAAACCAATGTGACGTTAATTCGTAAAACAGTAACCCCCACAAAACATTAACATTGTATGTTTAAGTATAAATATAATTTATTACCCTAACAAAAATAAACTATCCCACACCTGACCCACCCTTCTCCCTAACCCCAACAAATGTCCAAAACGAAAAAAGTCCAAAGAATGTCCCGAAACCCCAACGCCCAATTCCCACCCACCAAAACAAGGAATAAAAAGGGGCAAATCCACAGGGTCCTCGATGTTACATTCGGCGGGATTTGAGGTGTTTGTCCACCATGATTTTGACCCGCTCCTCCATTTGCTCCTCTAGACGTGCCATCCGGAGGAGAATCTTCTTGCGGAATGCCCTGCAGTGGCATCCAGGGTGGGGGACAGCAGTGCTGGCTGATAGTGAATTGCGGCGGTGGCGGGCGGCTACCAGACCGCGGCGCTGTACCGCTGGAGTTGTGGCCTGGCTGGGGCCCGGGGCATCGGACGAGGCTGCAGCTGCTGCTGCCGCCTCCTCCTCCTCCGCCTGAGCCACCAGCCGCCGGTACTCCTGGCATATGGCCTCCAGTTTCCGGTGCCGGGCCCTGGCTGCCAACTCCTTCCGCGATGGTTTGTCTTGGGAAGGAGTACCATCTATATCAAGAAAGAAAAAAAATATTGTTGTAACCAGTACTCTTAGCTAAACAGTAACACAAAATTAATTCAACACATAATGGCACAGTAGCACTAGCAAGAAGCACAGTACATAACATTTGTGGTAATAATCTATCTATCCTCCCACTTCCTCGGCCTCTAACATTTGTGGGAGTTTCAGGCATTATTCTAGCACTATGGACTCCAACCAGTACACAGTACACCAGTGTTCTTCTTTTCTCTAGTTTAGCGAAATGACATAACCTGGTTGTAGCCGGCATTGCCAGCTCGGTCATCTATGCTTGCACCCAAGACAAACATACGAGTCATGACGCAGACTCACGTTAGTTGGATTTACTACTGTTTGCAGGTGGGGAAGCTCGTATTTTTCTATTACGGGTGGCACTGGCCATACTCTCTCTGTTACATGGAGGGCAATTGCTCAATTATTTCACAGTGCCTTGGCTACTACAAAAAGCCAGATTATATATCTGATCCAATGATCGTTGCTTTTATATGGGACAACGACATAAGGTCAGTAGCGGTCGGTGGTGGGACTCGGGGAGTTCGGCCGGGCGGTGACGTGGGTAGGGGCAGGATGGGGGTAGTAAACTATGGATTACGGCCAATTACAGGTAAGTAAACATATAAATAAATGAAACTAATTTTGTTGCGCACACTGCATCGCATTTGGCGGTGCAGTGCGCACAATGAAATTCGCTTTATTTATTTGTATGTTTACAGTAAAGTTACCTGTATTTGCCCGCGTAATACATTGTTTACTACTACCCCCCACCCTGCCCCTCCCCACATCGGCTTTGCTACTCTGGCGCGGTTTCTTTTACATTCCCTAAAACTGTGCATCCCGTGACAGTCTCCACCTATGCTGTCTATGATGAATACATACAGGCATCCATCCATTCTAAGTAAATGTCAATCATTCTTCTTAATCTCTCCACCAACCTTACTTTGTTTCACCAACAACAACGCATGCGTCCACTCACTCCGTTGCTTGCCTTGGCTTTGAGTTTCACCCAAACACCGCTGATGATTCTTGCTATCCACAGTATCCACCCATACTGTGTCGCCCACCCAGGCAGGCATCCATTCTTCTTTCACCTTTTTCCACCCATCCTTCAACAACACATGCATCTGATTCCTATCAGCCACCTATCCATGCTTCCAACGTATCCTTCTCTGCCAGTCATCATATTAAATCTCGCCCGCCCTTCCTCCTTCAACCCTTCTTTCCCTTTTTGTTCAACACATCCATCAAGGTCATCTGATCTGACTTTTAGTCTCCTCCATAAAACTTTCACAGCTGAGTTGGAGTCAGATATAAGAGGCCATTGGTTAATCAAGTCACGCTGGTAATGCTATTGCTACTGCATTGCTCATGCTAAGTAAAGGGTGTCTTCTTTAACCGTTGTATAATGTTCACTACAACTTCATACCTAATAATAAGTCTCAACAACAGTACAGTGAGTGAAGTCCACACACCCTTCCAGCTAGTGCAATGTCAATAAGTCATGAATATAACTTACCACCGCCCGCCACCGCTGCTGGCTCCCCCCTGTAGCTCCTGCAGGTGCCGCATCTTCTCCTGCCCCCTCCGGAAGGCTCGAATCGCCGGTGGCCCCGCCGCCACTGGTGGTTGCTAGTCCGCCTAGATAAAAACATGACACATTTTTAGATGCCTGTACACCTCCCCCTATTTATTCTTTTTCATTAGCAAGATTGAAAAAAAAGTTAATACATACATATTATTATAAATCACATTCAATAGTCCAAATCGGGTACTAGAGTACAGTCAGTAGACACTAGTAGTGTTATGGTCCCTAGGGTCATTATTATACTATACTCTACTCTTTGCAAAGTTAGCCTGAGCCATGCAACCATTTTCCGCTTCATGTCTTTTGCGCATGTTACCTCGCAGCTTGTTGCGCAGTAACAGTAAGACGCCTTTTGAGCCCACATGAGCACATACAGCTACTGTCTGAGCGTTGCGTACAAGAGGTCGAAAAACAAGCCACTTTGTTATGGAGTTCGGTTAGTCCGTATTGCTTAGCCATAGGTAACATGTTACACTTTTTGGGCAGGACTGAGAAATGCTTGCATTATACTATAATAACACGCACCATTTTTCTCAGGCAGAGGATTCCCTTCTACGAACCAGAGATTTGCAGAGCTTATGAATGATGCATGTAACCAGTAATTCTACGTTCTACGGTGAGGAGTCGCCCAGAATTCGCACAGATCTTTTGTCTTATATATCATCAATGATCATGCACTTGTTGCAAGTGCAACACTGTTTATTGTTTTAATCTTATGCATTTTGCTGTTGGAGCTGGCTGGAGTACACTGAATTTTATAGAACATACATACAGAGCTTGTTAGTTGAAAAATAAACCTTTTGAACTTACACATAGACTCTGTGGTATTTTGTGTGGTGGTGGTGGACTTACACGAGTGAGTGAGCGAAAGGGTGTTATGTTCTGGGTTGTGTAATCATAATCATTGGGTATCTTCGGGTGGGGGTTCGGGGACCTAATGAGACACTATAGCTAGTCATTCAGGGGATTGTGGGTTCACTTCTGACTGAGGTGTGAGGAACATCCAAGTTCCAAACTCGCATCACCAACATCCTATTTCATTGTGCATAGTTCTGCATGGGGCTGTGCATAATCCAAGTAGTATGTACTATATCCTATCAAAAATAGTCAAATATCTGGTTGGGCATTTTGTTTGTGGTAATTGTCAAAGCCTCAAGATTAAGAAGCCTAGAAGAGGACAACCGAAAGGACTGGACTCAGTGGCTAGAGCTATTAGTATTGGTCAATCTGAGTTTTATACAAAACCGTACAATAAAGAGTTGCAATGCAAACTGGGCAAGCTTAGCGACAGACTAATATTAGTAGTACAGAGTACAGACATTCATAGCAGAGGCAGTTAGAACTTAGAGGCAGGGATAACCAGAATTTAGAAACAGATAGTCAAGTCAAGATCAAAGAATCTTTTGTAACAAATAGAATTAGGGAGTGGAGCCAGAATTAATAGTTCTGAAAAAATAAGGTGCAGTAAAAGTTAGGGCAATATAATTGTTAATATTAACCACTGGAGGACTTACTGGGACCAGCAGCAGGGCCCTCGGTAGAGGAGCGGTCCTCTGGTGGTTGTCCCGCTAAATCTGACCCCGTCTTCTTGCCCCTGGGTGCTGCACATCAGTGATCATGTAAGATATAATAAAGAAAAAGAAAGACACAAACATTAATGATTGCTGTGAAACAAATAAATTATCTAAAAAAACGCTCAAAAAACGTTTTAGGAAACAAAAATTGCAATAAAATTGACCTATCTAATCCGATCGACTACTGCCTTGCGGGATTCACGGACAGTCTACTTATTTGGGAACACTAATTCAGTGTTCCATTCTGATTGATTCAAATAAAATCCAGAACACTAACTAAGCCTAAGTACCACCTGACCTAGCCCACCTATTCCAGGCGGGCCAATTGTTCATTAAGCCTGCATTTCCATTTTTTATTGACATCAAAAATGCATAGATGAGAAGGAGGACACATGCATAAAGTGCATAATGCATACACCAAATTGTTGGTTGGTTGCATCTGATGTTCTGCAGCTGACTGACACTGCTAAGCTAAGCTTACCAGTACCACTCACTAAACAAACTACAAAAGGTTCTAAGGACTGGGGTAAGCAGCACTCAGTGACAGAGGATGCGTCACGCAGACCGCTCAAAAATTATCAACTAATAGTAACTAAACCTAGTATCAAATGCATCCACCACTATTTGACAGGAGGACAAAGGAAGGACTACAGTCTCTCTAGCAATAGCATTATGAAATGAAGACACTACACGGGAATAAGGTAGGTGTCTAGTTTAATCCATCTGACGTCCTCCGGGTCCCGGCAGCAACTGCCTGCCTTAGAACTCCACATTCCAGAATAGAATCCCCCCAGCGACACAAGCTCCTCACGAGCCTGAGACAGCGTTCCTCAGATCCCAACACACCCCCTTCCTTCACAATGAAAACAGAAAAGTAAGGTTTGACAAAGATAAAAAAACAATAAGAAGAAGATAACAGGAAACAGGGTATACAGAAGAACAACATCACTACATTTTGTAATCTTGAAATCTTGCAGGAACAAATTTCAATCTGGTGGAAACAGCTCTGGAAGAAACATGATCGGAATGCACAGGTTCCCTCCCGTGGGTATTGGTGGGCACCAATGTTGGGGAAGAAACAACACCAAGTCTCTTGTTGACATAGACCAGCATTGACTCAGGCACAATGGAAATAGCAGACTTGTTCCAAACTTTCCCACTCTCCAACACCACCACGTGATTTCTTACAGCTGACACTCTTTTGGGAGCGGAGAACCGAGACTCCCCTTGCGAAGAAAACCCGGTCTCTTGACCCTCACCCAATCCCCCACCTTAACAGACAAAGGATAACGAACTCCAGGCCTGGTGTCGTACTTAGCCTGAACAGCAGCCCTGACGTCAGTTACAACAGACAATTTCTTAGTGTCCACCTCCCTCCTGGACATCCATTCCTTGTTTAATTTAGAACCAGCAACCCTTCCCCTAAGTAAGGTAAACGGGGCAATGCCGGTACTAACATGGGGAGTGGTCCTCACAGCCCAAAGCATGTTGCTGACCGCTTGCCGCCAATGCAACCCATTCACCAAAGCCAATTGCAGATGTTCCTTGAATACGCGGTTGAAGCGCTCAACCAGGCCATTGCTGCGGGGTGATAAAGAGAAGTAAGAATGTGACTAACACCTATGTCCTTGAGGAATTTCTGCATCCTCGTCGCCACTGAAATGAAGACACTACACGGGAATAAGGTAGGTGTCTAGTTTAATCCATCTGACGTCCTCCGGGTCCCGGCAGCAACTGCCTGCCTTAGAACTCCACATTCCAGAATAGAATCCCCCAGCGACACAAGCTCCTCACGAGCCTGAGACAGCGTTCCTCAGATCCCAACACATTACCTAACTGAAGTTCTCTAAAGTAAACTCTTACATAATGACAAGCGAGCGCAAAGTTGCAAAAAAGTAAGAGTACCGCCCAGCACCTGTGTCCTACAATCACAGAAGATTTTGAAACGTAATTTACCTGCAATGTAAGCAGCAGTATTCTTGTTATTTGTAAAAAATATATACACAAATCACAATACTTATACTACTATATATATATTGGCTACTCACCAAGCCCCACGACCTCGACACCTAGCAGGTCCAACAGGTCCTGCTCCCGGTCAAGGATGTCTGACCACCGGTGGGCCAGCTGGTTATGGGTGCGCCGGACCTCGGAGCAGCGAAACACTGCCCGACGCACCTTCGCCCACCGGCGGTGACGCTCCTGGGTCGGGTACCCGGAGCCTGGCCTGCCGCCTGCTGCCAAGGTCAAGGGGAGGTGGCGCTGAATAAAAAAAACAAGGGCGGCCACCTCCGCCTCATTAAACAGCTGGTGGGCTTGCACCCCTGCAGGGCGCAGTCTGCCGCAAGGCAGGCGGCGATTGGGCGCACGCGCCTTGCCCTTTGAGCCGCTGCTGTTACCCTTCGCCATGGTTCTGGGGTGGGAGGAGGTGAAAAAGAAAAGTTAGAAGGGAAAAATAAAGTTAGGGGAAGAAGTAGGAGCTTAAAGAAGAAAGTTATATAAAACAGTCGAAAAGTAACAAAAACACAGTAAAAAGTATAAAAAAATGCAAAATATAGACTTAAGCAGAGAGTGAGATAGATAAGAAATAAAGAAAAATTGAAAAACAGTGTAAAAAACTAAGGATTGCAAAGATTGAGGGAGGATAGAAAAGCAGGCCCAGAACCATAGCATAGAGTGGTAAAACAAGATGGCCGCGCCCTTCGCGACCGCGTGGGTAAGTTCGCGCGATATTTGTCCCCGAGCATGCAAAAAACATCGCGAACACGTACAACGGGTTCCTGAACAAGGAATGCGCAGCGCGAGCACGCTATACGCGACCCGGAACAGGAAATAAGGGATCGTGAACGGGCGGGACAAGTGAAAAACAAAATGGCCGCGCCCATAGGCAACCGCATGGGTAAGTTCGCGCCCCCGAGCACGCAAACAGCGTCCCGAGCAACCACAACGCGTTCCCGATTAAGAAAAACGCATCGCGAACGGGCGCGGCAAGCAGCTACGCGCGCTTGCGAAGCTACGCAAAGCTCGCTTAGCGCTCCGACGTCTTCGCGTAGCTTCGCGTAGCGCGACTATGCGAACTACGCCCAGGCTTAGTGTGAATACATGACATAAATGTTTGGGAAGCCACTGTCACCCAGTGTGCGATGTGTGTGATGTCCAGGTGGAAAGGGTATGTGTGTCTGATGTACAGTATCCTACCTTCCCAGGGGACCTATACACTCAAAAATCAATCACCCTACAGAGTAATTGAGAGTAAAAGGGACATTGCAAGCGGTCTATGTGTTCCATACTTAAGTGACATCTGCATAATGAGAAAGATGTATATTGTCAATGGGTTGTGTATGTCATTGTATGTGCAATGAAGACATGACAGTGTCCACAGTGTAACATTTGTGTGCATGAAGTGCTGAGTGATTTTCAAAACTTATGTCGTGTACATGATGCCATACATAACTTGATCCTACTGTATTTACGACACACTTCTCACAGTCATTAGACATACCCAAGTCATATGTTCTTGGCTTGTGAGATTTGGACTATGTCGTGCATGATTTTGCATAAAAAAACTGTCACTAGTGATATGAGTCAAGTGTACTTTTCTTCCTGTGTAAGAATACATTTGAGACTTAATCAGATATATCATGTATGCTGTGGTATGGTTAGTATATTTTTGTTTTGTGAAATCTGGTTTGCTCTGCCATGGACTGTATTGTGTGTTCACTTGGTCTTTGGTGTTTGTCTAAGTACATGTTGTTGGCCACAATGTTATATAACACATACTGTGTTAACACTCCACACATAGGTATCGCGGAGGAGCTGTAAGACAGCCTCCCGTCTACAAGCCCTTTCATTACCTGCAAACCATGGAAGAGAGGGACGTGATCAGAAAATTCTTTCTCAATAATGCCACAATAAATGATTTGTGCCAGCAGTTGGCACCTTCATTCCGTCCACATCGCTACTATCCTACATCACTGATGGCTAAAGTACAGGTGATGGCAGTACTGCATTTCTTGGCCACGGGTGCATTCCAGTACACAGTGGCAACATCTGGCAGAATGTCCCAGCCCATGTTTAGCAATGTACTTCGGGACGTACTGCAGGCATTGACCAGACAGATGGACAGCTGAATAAAGTTTCCCAAACAAGGGTAATTGAACGATATCAGAGCTAATTTTTATGGGTTTGGGCGAATCCCACATGTCATTGGAGCAATGATGGGACACATATTGCTTTGGTTCAACCACAGGTCAATGAACAAGTATATCGGACCAGCAAGCACTTCTACTCAATCAACGTACAAGTGGTATGTTTGGCAGATATGCGTATTTCCCACGTCTGTGCCTGATTTCCCAGATCAGCCCACGACTTGCACATTCTAAGGTCCAGCGTCATATCCCGTTTGATAACTTCACTACTTCCAGAGCAGGCCTGGCTTGTTGGTAAGTAAGCTTTTTAATGCTGTTTGTTGTGAGTGGCTTTGTGTGTCTTAACAGTGAATGTTTGCTTGAACATTATGCTCATGTCTATCTTCCTTTTAGGAGATGCAAGATACCCCCTCCAGCCACGGTTCCTAACACCATTGCGGAATCAATCACTCCAGGAGAACTCCGCTTCAATGAGGCACATGGGAGGACAAGGTGGTTAGTGGAGCAGACTTTTGGGCTCCTGAAGGAAGATTCCACTGTTTTGACAAAACTGTAGGAGCCCTACAATATTCTCCTGGAAAGGTGTGCCAGATCACCATTGCCTGCTGCATGCTCCACAACCTGGCAATTTGGAAGGAAATCTCTCTGATTGAAGATGAAGGAGACCAACAAGTGCCACCGGCTGAGAATCAGGGACTGGGCAATGAAGACAGTGGTGAGGAGGAAGGAGTTGACTTGTAAGAACAGCTTATCGACAACTTCTTTTCATGACTGTAAGTATGCACTGAGATGTCTTTCCTATTCCACTGTGTTTGTTGTTGTGTAGCTGGGTGGACTATGCGCATGTACACATCACAGTGTAGGATAAGTGTGCCAATGTTTATGCAGGACAGGTTTGGGATATGGCTATAGTTACATGCATACTCTCTCATTCAGGCCTAACTAGTGTTAACAGTGATATTGTTCTGTGTGAAGTTTAAATTTGCTCTTACTTGTTAGACATGATTTGCCCTTGCTAATCTTATTTCATATTGTTGTTTCAGTTCACCTTGCCATGTCATCAACTGTGGAGATTTTTTGAGTTGTGTCATCATCAGGCATATGATGCTGTGTCTGAGTGCAACCTGGACATGGAATGATCCTAGGAATGTCTGACACAGACTTTGAGGTTACATAACTGTTATGACACCTGCCTGCAATTATAGGAATTAGAGTTGCTACAGCACCAATGGACTTTCATCCCATTGTGTGCACTTTGTTCTGCAATAAGTGTACTATCATGGGCTCAAAAGCAATATGATTGTGGGTATAGACCATGGTAGTTCCATTCATATTACCTAGATGAGCAAGGTTTGAAAAAATGATGTAGCTGTAGATGTGTGTCCTCAATGGATGTCATTGTGCAAGCGCCACACCACTGACATATGCTTGTAACCTAGCTAAAGATGCAGCCCAACTTCTTGTAATGGTACCTGTACACACTGGCCAGTAGTAGAGTCCTGTGTACTTTTCTTTTGTCCACTGATTGTTTATGTCATTTATGGTGTTTGTGACCTGCTACCATGTGTTCACAGCAAATAAAATGTGTGTTTCACTTAGCTGTAGCTCCTCCAAACTTTTTGTCTAGGTTTTTGAACATGACTAACTAGTTAGGTGGCATAGATTGTTGAGTGGGATGTCAACTTGTGATGATTGTTCTTACAAATGACTATCTGTGAAAATGTACCATGGGCTAAAGTTTGTATGATACACTGAATCTGTATGACTATCTTGTGGTGACACAATTGATTGACTTTGTGGCACTTAAGGTACATTTTGCATGTACTTGTTGACCTAGGTTGATTACTCTTTCATCAGAGTGCTCACATGATACTCACAACAATTTGAGATAGATGTCAAAGGCACAACATGAGCTGGTGTTGATGTGCAAAATGTATTTTATTTACGAAACATGGTGGATAGGTGAATACACACATTATGGATCAGTGAAAATGAAACAAAAAGAAAATAGAGAAGTTGACAGTATTGTTGGTTGAAATCCAATAAGTCATGGCCACAGTTATCAGAGTCCAAAGTCCAACAGTGTACTTTTATCTGATGTGGAACAGTTGGTATGAATAGTCAACAAAGTGAACGGGTAGTGTACAAAGAAGGATATCAGGTGCCCCCTTTTTTACTGCCTGAGGCTTGTGCGTTGCCATCAGACCCTCCCTTATCTTTCTTTGGACAATCTACCCCACGTTTGGGGGGGCAACAACTGCAGGCTCCTGGGGTACTGAGGATTCTCTACCAGACTCAGCGTCCTTCCCTGTGACTTGTGCAGATGTTGATGGCACAGATAGAGACGTCATGCAGGGAGGGCCACTTTTGTGTACAAAGGCCTGGCGGAGGGTGGAGCTGATCTCCCTCAGCACCCCTATGACCTCGTCTATTTGCTCATTGAACTGCTCGAGTCTTCGGTCTTGAGACCCCTGCAGTTGTTCAATGTTCCGGACGTGTCCTGAAACGTGGCCCATTCCTCCCTGGTACACCTCACAGGCATCAAGTACCCGGGAGAGGTTGGCTTGGGCATCAGTGTTACCAGCTGTTTGGTGACGGGGAGCCACAAGCCCCCTCCCACCACCCCTACCCCCACGGGCTGGCACGGTTTGTGCCTGCGCAGTCGAAGCAGATCCTCCTTCCTCATTGACTGAGTTTATGTCTGTCAACTCCAGAGTGGACTGTGCAGCCATGATGGTATTGTTGCCCATGGTTGATGGTGCATCTGTTGTGGTAGGATTCAGCTGGGTATTTGTAGCTGAGGTGGGAGTTGTCACTGTGGATCCCGCTGGATGTGCTGGTGCCGTCTGCTGAGCCAAACCTGATGGGCCAGGTTCCTCCTCCTTGTCCAAGGGTAAGGAAGAGTCTTCTTCGCCAGGGAGCTGATCCAAGGTTGGGGTCTGGGCCTGGCTGTTTTGTTCACTCTGCATCGATGTGTTCCCAGATTGCCCTGTTGGTACAGATATGACACAGTCAATTATGTGATGATACATCATATCTTAACTGGTACGCATTGAGAATATGCCTGGATGCCTAAATAGTTTTAGATGGCTGATTTGTCACCTATCCACATGGAGTTAGCCTTTATCTGGCAGTGACAATGCAACTTGATCATGATGTGGATTATGATCTTGCTCCACATCTGTGCTGGTATGGTAATGTTCTCAAATTGGATTGTAGCACGTCTACTGACATTGACTTGTACCTGACACTCTGTAGATAACACTTGAGGATTTGTGAGCTCAAAATCTACATGGATTGCATGACATACATACTCATCTATTTTTAATGTTATTCGTTATTTGTGTGTGTTGTGCATGGTCTCTGTCTCACCAGACACATTGAAGTAACAGCCTAACCCTGAGCAGTTTCTCTATATTCCCATATAATGTAGTCATTCTGTGAGTGATGCTCTCATTATTTTCTACTCAAGATACTGTGGTACCCCAGCCTGAGTTGGCATCCGTGTTTGTGCATAGAATTGTGTATACACAGCTCAGTGAATTTTAAATTACACTCCATAGTGAGATGTAATGGAAAATGGTTTTGGAGGTACATCACAGGTGACTGTTTCTGTGAACTTGTATTAGAAGGCCTCCTAGGATGTGTGGTCTTATCTAACACTCCTCCCCCTTCCCCCACTTTGCCACTGATGTCCTGCCAGTGTGGGTGGGTGTAGTATTGAGATGGCTGACAGAGGGGATGGAGTTTGGAGTGGAAAGCCTGGTGGGATGTGTGGTCAGTGAGGTGAGTCTTCCTCTCAACAAGCCCACCTGGGCCTATTGTTTCCTGCAAGTGAGGGTGAGTGTAGTAGCAAGATGGCTGACAGAGGGGGATGGAGTTTGGAGTGGAAGGCCTGCTGGGATGTGTGGTCTTTTTTAACACTGCTCCTCCTCCCCTACTTGACTAATGACTTTCTGCCAGTAGGGGTGCATGTAGTAGCAAGATGGCTGACAGAGGGGGGTGGAGTTTGGAGTGACAGGCCTGCTGGGATGTGTGGTCAGTGGGCATTCCTCCTAGCCAGCCCAGCCAGCCTACCTGGGCCTATTGCCTCCTGCCAATAAGGGTGAGTGTAGTAGAAATATGGCTGGCAGAGGGGAATGGTGTTTGGAGTGGAAGACCTGCTGAGATGTGTGGTCAGTGTAGTGAGTCTTCCTCCCAGCCAGCCCAGTCAGCCCACCTGGGCCTATTGCTTCCTGCCAGTGAGGGTGTGTGTAGTAGCAAGGTGACTGGCAGAGGGGGATGGAGTGTGGAGTGACAGGCCTGCAGGGATGTGTGCTCTTTTCTGACACTCCTCCCCCTCCTCCCCACTTGACCAATGACTTCCTGCCAGTAAGGGTGTGTGTAGTAGCAAGATGGCTGACAGAGGAGGATGGAGTTTGGAGTGACAGACCTGCTGGGATGTGTGGTCAGTGCAGTGGGTACTCCTCCCAGCCAGCCCTCCTGGGCTTATTGCTTCTTGTCAGTGAGGGTGAGTGTGGTAGCAAGATCGCTGACAGAGGGGGATGGAGTTCGGAGTGGAAGGCCTGCTGGGATGTGTGGTCCGTGCAGTGGGTACTCTTCCCAGCCAGCCCACCTGGGCCTATTGCTTCTTGCCGGTGAGGGTGAGTATAGTAGCAAGATGGCTGACAGAGGGGGATGGAGTTTGGAGTGGAAGCCCTACTGGGATATCTGGTCAGTGCAGTGAGTCCTCCTCCCAGCCAGCCCACCTGGGCCTATTGCTCACTACCAGTGAGGGGACGTTGCTTGGAGAGATTGTTTACACAGGAGTCTGTTGTTCTTAGGTGGAGTGTGAGTGTCTGATGGTAGGTGTAGTCCTTTCCTTTAGGGAGATCAAATTACTTGATGAAGCAGCTTGCATTATATACCTGGTAACTACTTACTCTAGTTGAGGGCCATTTTAGTGAAATGTTGACAGATGTTGTTGTTGGTGCCATGATGAGTTATATTGCCATACACTAACTTCCTACATGTAGACATTTGGAAATGTGATTGGGTACATTTGGATGTTCAGTGCATGTATACTGGCTGTCTGCATTAGTTACACATCTACAATACTTTGGGTACTGCTTCATTTCCAAAAAGGCATAATTACAAGACTTGGATCATTTCAGCTCAGTGTGGTAAGGTGTCATGGCTGAATTGTGGCTGATGTTTGGGGATCACTTACCAGACTCCAGTCCTTCTGGTGTTCCAAAAAAGCTCTCCAGCAGCATGATGGCATACACCTTCTCCTCCCAGGCAGTAAAAGACACATGTGGCACAGGAGGGCCACTACCAGTCTGCTGTGCGACCCTGTAGTTTCTGTTGACTATGATCTTGACCCTCCTTCTGACATCGTACCAACTCTTCCTGATATCCTCCATTGTACATGGGGTGTTGGCTACTGCATTCACCTTGTTGACTATCCTGTCCCACATCAGGTTTTTCTAGGTGATGGAAGTATGTTGGACTTGGTTCCCAAATAACTGTGGCTCTACTCTGAGGATTTCATCCACAAGCAGTTTCAACTCTTCATCTGGTCTTTTTAACCATTGTGAGTTAGTGGTTGTGTGAGTCTGAAATTGAAGAAGTGTGCAGAACAAGAAGGAACCAAAAAAGTGAAAAGTGCAGTGAGTGATGCAATTGGGGTGCGTGAAGGTGTGAAGGGATGGCTGCAGTGTATGTATGTAGGGACAGCAATGTGCTCTGTTAGGCTCAAATGGATTGTGATAGCAAAGGATCATGGTCTGGTATTTTTTTCTTTTATTGGTGGGTTTGTGGGTGTGTCTACTCCTAGAATTGTCATCAGCTGTGTATTTTTTTGAGGGCATACTATGGTTGTTGTTGTGTTAGTTATCATCAGTTTCTGTGATTTACACTTGCTATGTGGCAAACAGGCCGCCATGGAACCGCAACCGCGTCAGATGCATCAAATCAGCTCGGCAGTACAACCGATGCATTTGCGGAGTCGGAATCCCTATAGAATAGCCTTTCTGACCGATATGGTCAGATTGGACTAATTTCTGACTGACGCAGTCTTTTCAGAGTCGTCTCCGACCGATGCGGTCGGAAATTGACCTAGTATACATCATAATACAGCGGTCGGTTGGCTCGCGATTGAGTCGGTCAGAATCTCACTGCGACCGTGTCGGTCGGATGGTCATCCCAACCGACATCATAATCAGGCTCTTATTGTGGAACGTGGCATTATTTGCAGTTTGAACTAGTACAGATAAAGGCAATATTAGTGTGGTTGTTTTGTTAACTTAGGTAACCACTTTAAAGTCAAACCACACCACCATACCATAATTCCCCATCAGAATAACACACAATTTACAGAATGGTTGAGCTCTTTCCTTTATGTTCATATATTCTAAAGGAGACACCTGTGGCACTCAGGGAAATAAATGGGTAAATGGAATACTAATCTTTTAAAGATTGGAGGTTACTGTGCGCCTATGACAGGCAATGTGGTCCAGGGGGGAATGGAATAATAATCATCATCATTACACAAAGGAATGATGTTAATGTCTACTCTGAAGTGCACAGCATCCAGGGTGTCCAGGAGAAAATTGAATTATAGACCTAAAAAATGGAATGCTGTTGAGTGGCTGTGCACCTCTGGTGGATGGATGGATGATGGATCGACTGAGGCAAAACTGAAAAAAATAATTTACAAAAAAATGAACAAAAATGAAGGGAAAAAAATTAAACAAAAATCACAATAAAAAAGAAATAATAAATTAAAATTAAAAGAATTAAAAAATTAAAAGACACAAAAAGAACCTTTAAAAAAATGATGATTAAAAATAAAAAAATATTCAAAAATTCAATTTTTTTTTGTACAATAAGTGAAAATATCCACTATTAAACTGATACCTCATCCTTCCATTAATCTTAATTTTAAAAATTAAGATTAAAAATAAGAAAAATAAAAAATATATAATTCAAAAATTCAAATCTTTTTTTTACAATAAGTGAAATTATCCACTATTAAACTGATATCTCATCCTTCCATGCAAGCCTATGGCAAAGTGTCATGATCCATCCTTCTGTGCCTTTACTGTAACATTCCCTCATCTGCAGTAGTAACTATTACCCATGCATTGATATACCCATGGCTACTACACAGACAATATATTGCCTATCTATCCTTCCGATAAGAACGAGATGCCTAAAGAGAATGTTACAGCAAGAATAATACTGGCCAATAATGTGACATTCCATAAACAAACAGCAAGAATAATAGTGCCCAATAATGTGACATTCCATAAATTCGAACATTGCCCAATAACGTAATGTCCAAGGAGAGTGTTGCAATCTAACAATATTGCCCAACAAAGGAGTACACATATCGTAAGTCCTATTTCTATTTTGATGCCGCAGTGTTATTGCCTGTTGAGTCCTTTGTTATTTTCGGTGCTCTCACGTACGGCCGTCAGCGGGGCTGAACCGAGAGCAAAAAATTGAGCCACATCCCTCACGCTCTGAGGAGTATTGAGCATCTGAAGCTGATGGTGCGGTTCTCCATTTTGCAGCCTTGCAGTTTCCTTGTGAGGCTTTGGGATTCCGTCAGTCAGCGGGAGACAGCACAAGACAGCACGTTTGCAGTTGAGAAGAACAAGGCAGGGTGACGTCATTCTTCATCAATGTTTCTTTTGTTCAGAAGGATCGTTGATGGAACCATTCCATTTTCGTACCACTGCTGAGTTGAAACAAAGCTCATATTGTGACACCTTTGTGATTTGGTAATACTGTAAGTGTAAAAACATCGAACTCTCTAGCAATGTTTACTAGTTTAAGAGGATTGCATAGTCCTGTGATACTTGGCGAAGACACATAAGAATTGTGGTATATTTCCAGTGTGAAGTATTCCAAAGCAAATTTTGAGAACGTTCTCACCAAAACTTTTGCTCTTTAGAGACTTTGAATGATAATTAAACCAAGAAGCCATACTTAATTAACATTGTCCTTTGGAGTTATTTGCTATGAACAATTAAAGAAACCTATTCAAAGAGTACTACAGAAAACTTACAGAGACAATTTATGAAGATTCTCAGAACAAGTCTCCATGAACCCATAGGCGTCTTCATTTCTTTCTTTCAGGAATGGGTCTTTCTTATCTTAATCTTTATGTTTTGATGATATGAATGTAGCTGTGTATGTAACAGTGTACTCCTTCAGTGATCCTGAATTGTCTGCTTGCTCTCTTCCAGATCTCCCTCCCCGCAGTACCCTCCCTAATTCCCTTCTCCTCATCTAGCCACTCTGAACCTCTGTTTTCTATAAACGCAGAGTCGGAGCTGCTGGAAGGTGGGCCTCTTGAGGGTACTGCTCCATGGAACAGTGATTGTGACACAAAGGCACACTGGTTGGACGCACAAAATGGCTGCCAGCCAGAGCCACATAGTCAACAACACTCAACATGAAGGCATGGGGAACATAGAAGACATGCAAGCTTATGGCAAAAGCACACTGGCTGCATACACAAAATGGCCACCAGCCACATGGTCACAACAACAACCAACAAGGAGGCATGGCCGTAACAAAGAACACATGCAGGCCTATGGCAAAAGCACACTGGCTGCCTACACAAAATGGCCGCCAGCCACATTGTCACAACAACAACCAGAAAGGAGGCATGGCCCCAACAAAGAACACATGCAGCCCTATGGAAAAAGCACAATCGCAAGCTGCACAAAATGGCCTCTAGCCACATGGTCAAACAACAAGCATGAAATGTCAATGAAAACAAAGAGGACATGCAGGCCTATGGACACTAACTATACAAAATGGCCCCTGGCCACATGGCATGGGGAACAAAGACAAATGGCGGCCTATGGCAAACACACTCACACACTGGCCAGACAAAGGAGGCATGGTAATGGTAACACAGAAAAAAACAGCATTAATTCCACAATGCCAAAAACAAAAATGTACTGGGCTAAAATGTTTTACAACAACACATATCCTCCAGAGACATCAGATATAATTACCCCACCTATACACTGTTTGCAGAAAAAAAAAAAAAAATACCCCAGAAAGCACATTTTATCATTTAATCCAATGCCTTCCATGGCCTAAATGATGTTTCAATCCAACAGACACCACAGAAACAGTTATTTCATGCATCCATGACAGCTTCTGGGCCTATTGGCAGGAACGCCCATTGGCAGAAGTACAAATAAATCATGGTACATGCCCCCAATCAAACAAAAAACACCATTATACACCAGTTTTTCAGCTTAGAGGCTGATTACGTTGTGAGGCGGAGTTGCCTCCACCCAACATCATCTCAGTCATGGAACTGACTGACACCCAGTCAGCGGTCCTGACCGGCACATTAGGATGCGACCGAACACTGTTCGGTCGCATTCCTACATTTTACAATGGAGCATGCATTCCGGCCATAAACCGGCTGGAATGCATGCTCCTATTGTAAAATGGGAGGTGCAGTTCATCCCTGCACCCTGTGGCAGGCACTTCAAGGTGCCTGCCATGGGGTGCAGGGATCAACAGGGGGGCACCATAGGTGTCCCTTCAGCTTCTAACCGGAGGCCATGCACCCAAGGGGGCCCTGCTGGGCCCCCCAAATGCGAATTCCAACAGCCTTTCTGTGTTAGAAAGGCCGGCACGGAAAGGCTGCTGAAACCCAAAAACGTAAACTCAAGGGTGGAAAGAGCCGCCCTTGGGATTACAGGCCGCATTCCGACTGGCCGACAGGCTCTCCGAGCCTGTCGGAAGCCAGCCGGAATGATCGGTCGGATTCCTTTCCGACCACCTCCATTGTAATGAGGCAGTTGGAAAGGAATGCGACCGGCCTATTACGATGCGGTCGGAAAGGCTCCTACCGAGGGTCAGAGCCTTTTCCGACCGCATCGTAATCGGTCCCTTATTTGTGAAATCTCAAATACAAAGTCCTTAAATCAAATGGTATATATGGAGCAGACAAGGAGAGTGATCCTTCCAGCTCCAAATCCCAATGAAAAGTGACCAGGAGATGGACAAAGCACTGGGAGGAGCCTGCTGGACAGGAACAGGAAGTTGGTGTATCTGAGGCACTTCCTTCCAGTTGGAAAAGAAAGTAAAAAAAAGGCTTCTCACACAAAAAGAGGTTTACTGACAGAATATCGACACCACTAACATCGACCTACAAAATTATCGACATAAAAATATCGACCACAAAAATAGCGACATTCTATATTTATAATGTAAATGACAACAATATCGAAACAAACATATCGGTCACAAATATAGTTGTCAAAAATATATTTTTATATATATATAAAACATAAATATAAACATGAAATATATTTAAAAGTAACAGTAATATAATAACAAATACATGTATTTTATTAATTTAAGAATGATTTTAAAAAATGTAACACACATATATTAATATATACATTTAGGTATATATATTTAATTCTAAAATATTATTAAACTACTAATTTTAAAGGATATGATAATTATGCTATTATAATAATTATTATAACAATTTAACAAACGGAAAAAGAAATATATATACAAATATATTTTTATGCAAGAATACGCTGCACTCTATAAATCCGATTCTCCTCAAGTTTTATTCACTGAGACGATTCACACCAACGCATTTCAGCCCTCCTAGGCCTTAATCACGGTAAGTGAATCTTTTTCTCGCACAATTTATACATGTCACATTAGCCTTCAATGCGGCATTGTGGTTATTGTAGTCCTTTCTATCATAATAATCTACATCATCCTTATATTTAGTTACAATATTTACAAGTGTTGTGGGTGCTTTGGCTCGGAATTCTGGTGATTATATTTACACAATTTTTACATATGTTCAAACATCAAGTGTTTATATTTCAAAAGAGATTGTCTTTTAAATTTAGTATTTCTTTAGTGTCCATGAATTTTGTTTCCTGGTTTTTGGCTCTGAACTGTCCCAAAATTATTTCTTAATTCAGGTTTTCTTATTGGGATTCGTTCCCGGGACTAATTATTTATTATATTTCACTTTCTCTGGCGCATTTTTTGCACAATATATTTTAGTATATTTTCTTGTAAAGTTTCTGGCTGTAAGTAACTTTTATCTTTAAAATTTAGAATTGCTTGATTTTCTGATTGTTGCTTATTGGCACTGATCGGTCCCAAATTGTTTTTCCTTTTAAGTTTACTTGTTGGGATTAGTGCCCAAACCAGGTCATTTGCTTTGTTTCACTTTTCCAGTAAGACTTTACGTATAAATTTTCTCAGGCATTTCTTAACGCTTGATATCAGTTCTTCCCTTGATTCTTCTGATTTCTCTGTTCATTCTAAATGTACATACAACTCTTCGTCGATGTTGATCCCAAGCGGGGCCTTGGTTCTGAGTTGTATTATGTATCTTGATTCCATTTGACGAAGTTTTTTGATTCTGTCCCCACCTCGTTCGTTATTTGTAATTGCATGGATGCCAAAGACACTCATTGATCTCCAATCGCTGTTTTGGCATACCGCCATGTGTTTAGCTGTAGCATATGCCATATCTTTGTTCTTTACTGCTCTCACATGTTCCAAAATTCTCTTTTTTAACATGCATATTGTGCTTCCTATATACTGTAGGCCGCATTTACATTTGATGACATATATAACGAACTTGGTGGCACACGTGATTTTTTGATTGATCTCTATTATTTTGCCTTCATAGTCTGGTATATTCTTGTGATTTACACCAATTTTACAAGCTTTTCAGCTGTTACATTTCACAAAGCCACGTTGTTGTTCCTGGAGCCAGTTTGTTTGTGTCTCTTCTTCATAATGACTGTTCACAATCATGTCTTTAATTGATCTTGTTTTTCTGTATGTTATAGACGGTCTTGATCCTAATAGTGAACCGGTGCCAGGGTCATTTGCAATTAAATGCCAATATTTTTGTATTTTGTTAGTGATTATTCCACTTTCTTTGCTGTATGTTATAATACACCTGGGTGCTTCCTGATCATTGTTATCTCCCAATTGTTTTTCATTTTCTTTCTTAGGAATCAAGATATCTGCTCGGGATTTTTTTCCTAAGAAAGCAAATGAAAAACTGCCGGTTATCAAGCCGTAATGCATGCGACCATGCCGTTCTAAAGCATATATACCAGGACCGCATAGATAATTTGTCCCCTGATGGGACGGTGGTGACTGGGATTTTCTCATATTTCCAAAACAGAGCTCGGG
This sequence comes from Calotriton arnoldi, assembly GCA_963921515.1. Taxonomy (NCBI): domain Eukaryota; kingdom Metazoa; phylum Chordata; class Amphibia; order Caudata; family Salamandridae; genus Calotriton; species Calotriton arnoldi. The sequence goes on along the minus strand of CAWUFW010006625.1, from coordinate 671,667 downwards.
ATACTCGATACCCTACAGCCTATTGGGTGCTAGATTTTCGTGAATACACACTACTACTGAGGCCATATTTTGCCTCTGAGGCCCTGACTTACCATAAATACTTCTGAAAACTACCCACCAGCTGGTTATTGATGAGCCCTGATAAAGTTCCCTCTGGCAAAATTGGGAACGAAACGCGTTGGCTGTGTGCCAGTTTTTAAGAATCAACGGAATAAAAGAAGTACTTTTGGAATAGATCTCTGCTTGCTTTACTGACTTCACAACGAGTGCACCTTCCATCTTTCTTGAAAACATTGTATTTTGTATGCTTTAATAAATGGAGATATCGTGGATCTACAATTCTTCTTAGCAGTATTAAAAAGAGAGTCTGCAGCCCTTTCAAGTTTCCACAGGCAGTATTTACTTGCGTCTGCCAAAAATTACTTGAGTCAAACATCAGACTCAAATAGCAAAAATGTTTAACTGCACTTAGCTGTTGTTCACCCAGTTTTAAAACTGTCAGAACTTTCCTGCCAGGTCCTCAAGCCATGAGGTGGAATTTCTCAAAATTTGTTTTCATATCTAAGGAACTCATAAATGATATAAAATATTCCACCAGACTCTGCAATGAACGAGGGGTTCTGGCCCACTAAACAGCATCATCGGCATATAATAAAGCCGGGACAGCAGAGTTTGCAATTTGAGGCACGTCCGTGGTTGAATTAGTTAAAAATACATTCAGATTATTTATGTATAAAATGAAGAGCTAGGGTGCCAACACGCACCCCTGTCACACTCCACTGGTAGTGGAAAACATGGAAAAGTTCATCAACCTGGCCATATCGGACCCTGGCGCCCATATATTCGTGAAGACCATGAAAAAAATTAACCAGGGCAATATTTACCCCTAGTTTATCATCAGCCACAGTTTGTTTCTGTTTATGCAGTCAAAGAAGGTTGACAAGTCCATGAAGGCCAGGTACAGTGGGCAGCGTGTAATGACAGCATATTTACTTACTAACAGATGTAAATTCAAACACTGCTCCACAGTGCCTAGCCCAGGGCGGAAACCTTACTGGCAAGAAGATATTATTTTGTTATCAGTGTCCCATAACTGCAAATGGTTGAATATAACCCTCTCCAGTATGTTAACGGAGCTGTCCGCCCCTGAAATTGGCCTATAATATTCAGGTGACCCCCTGTCTCTGACTCTGGGACTTTGAAACATAGGGAGTTGTTAAAGAGGTTCACGAGTAAGGGTCCCCATAAATCAAGATTACATTTATAAAGATCCATGGGGAACCCATCTGGGCCTGGCGCCTTACCACCAGTGCTCACTAGTGATTAAAAATTAATTATTATTAATTATAATTAATTTACTACCCACCGTACAAAACCCACATACTGCACCTAAAACTTAAATTAAAAATAAAATAATTATACAATTAATTAACATTAATAATGATCAATTCAATAATTAATATTACAAAAATATAATTAATTATAATTCATTTACTTACCACCCTCTACCCCTACAAAACCCACAACACACACCTAAACCTTAAATGAACAAAAACATTTTATACAATTAACATAAATAATTATCAATTAAATGATTATTATTAATTAAAAATTAATTATTAATAATTGCAATTAATTTACTTCCCACCCTCTACCCCTATAAACCCTCCACCCCGCTATGGTACTAAAAATGGCAATAAACTATTAAATTAAATTTTAAAAGCACTAAGAATCCACAAACTATATTAAAAGCATGAACAATATTTATACAAACAATTTATAACAGATACAATTAAAATAAATACTAAAATAAAATAAAAAATTACAAATCAATATTAATAACAACAATATTTTTAACATCGATTTTAACAACATAGATTTTTTTTAATCATTTTATCACTTTCTATATGTCTAACTTCGATATTACTTACCTTAAAATCAATATTCTTGTCAATTATATTTTCGCGGATGATATTTCTGCCTGACAATATTCCCAACTCGATATTTCTGCAGGTCGATATTAAAATATTTCCTCTGAATACCAAAAAAACAACAACTCCAACAGCCAGTTGGGGAAGAAAATCCACTCGAAAAGCCTCTCAGCTGCTTCTCTAGCACGAAAGCTGCTCGAGCTGTCCGTTCGCGATTGGCACTACATTGGTACCATTGTGGCCAGAAGCAGTGCAAACGAGCGCGAAGTATCGCGCAAGCTCGCTAGTGGCCCAAATTATCATGGCGCTTGCAAGCTCCAAAACAAACCTCGAGCATGCCAATGGAAAAAAAACTCTGCTTCGTGCCCGAGGAGGTGGAATTCAGGAGCTTCGTGCTCCTCTGTGGACCACGGAGTGCCCAAATTCCACAAAGTCTGGGAGCGGAGCAGAATTTTATGCCTGTGTCTAAAGAAAATGAAACATTTCTAGAATTGTGACTTAAAATCTGACTTTACCTTTAAAGAGGGTTTTAAATTGCAATTCTGCAAACACCAAACATGATATTCCTATCTTCTCCCACACAAAAGTTATTACTTATTAGATGCAATAAGGTAATACAATGTTATCCTATAGGAGAGGTAACATTGCAATAATTAGAAACACATTTGTGAGTTTTTCACTACCAGGTCAAGTAAAGTTTTAAAGTACATGTCCAGCTTTTTAAATACAATGCACCCTACCCTATGGGCTGTTTATGGCCTACTCTGGGAGTGACATATGTATTAAAAAGAAACGTTTAAGCCTGGCAAAAGGTTTATTTGTCAAGTCAAAATGGCAGTTTAAAACTGCACACACAGTTTGTAATGGCAGGCCCAAAACATGTTTTAAAAAGGCTGCCTAACTGGATGGCACCATGCGCGCAGCAGCCCCACTGGTAGCATTTAATGTAGCAGCCCTGGGTATATGGGCTACCACTTTGTTAGCGACTTGCAAGTAAATTAAATATGCCAATTGGGTGTCAGGTAATGTTCATTGTTAAAGAGAGAGCATAAGCACTTTACCAATGGTGAGCAGTGGTAAAGTACACAAAGTCCAAAAGCTAACAAAAATGAGTCCAGAAAACAGGAGAGATGAAGACAAATATTTTGATGGTCACCCTGCACAGAGGACCAGGTATAACATAGTGATAACTCTTGTGGTTAATGTTCCTGCTAAAGAGAGACCGGAGTTATGTCTAGTGGCAGTTTTAACTCATCATAAAGTAGTGCGGAGGGTTAATATTCCGGATGCAAAGAAGGCGTACCATGCAGATCACAGAACTGTATTTTAAGTGGATAGCTCAGTGGGTTACTGATTTTGTTACAGTGATCCTTATGTTATTTGCAGTTTCAATCCTAATTTAGCACAGTGACCTATGACATTTTATTTTCTCTAGTCTTTCATTATCCTAATGTTTCTAAAAGGGTTAGTTTGGGTAGAAATACATTTTGATTTGTAAAGTCACGGCCAACCACTGTGCTATGTTTTAAATCCGTAATTTGTGCTTCTCCAGACAAAATACTCTTAAAATGCACTGCCTACTAGTATGGATGATATGTTACTCTTACACCTTGTATTCCTCACTGTCTAATGTAACATGTCCTATAGTTGATTTTCACGTATAATTCATTTATCTCTGTATTCATTTTGTCTGTATAATATTTATGTGATGTAAAGTGCTCTGACACCATACACTGGTATAAAATGCATGTGAGAGAGGAGCTATAGAGGAATGAGGGGATTGTTGGGGGTGGTAATGAGGTAATCCATGGCGAAAAAAGGGCTTTGGGGGGTACCAAAAATTATTGTTGTACCTGACGAGACCAGTGTTAAAGTTATTTCCAAAGGGGTAGGTAAGCCAAAATAATATGGAGAAATAGATAATCATCTTCCGAATTGTATGATCAATTCTTTGTCAATATTGTATCCCTCAGTCTTGTATCAAGGCAGGATTTTGCTATCAAATTGGCAAAAGGCTTTGTTACTTTCTAGCTCAGCGTAGGAGGCACTGTGCTAATCCTATGCTTAACTCTGCTAGAAAAACAGACATTGGAGATGCGCAGATTAAGAGTGTCGTTGGTGGTGTTGTAGGGTGCTTCCTATGAAGGAGCTACTCACTGCCTAAAAATTCGAAACTACACAGAGTCCTCTGCTTCCTGTTTTCATTTTTATATATATGTGCAGTTATGTATATATATGTATGTATATATATATATTCACTGAAAAAACCATAGGTTTGAGGCACGTTATAGTTAGAAATTAGCATTTAAAAAACCTTACAAATTCACTGAAAAAACCATAGGTTTTAGGGACAGTTATAGTTAGTTGGACATTGCACTCGTAGAAAACCCGTGAAATTCCCCGTTATAGTTAGTTCAGCTAACTATAACTCGCGCCCCGCAATGCACTGCTGATGACGTCACATATTACATCACTCATGACATGGTCAGTGACATCACTGATGACATCACTGATGACATCTCAAATGACATCACTGATGACATCATCCAGTGACTGTGTGTTTCTGTAAAGTTTAAATATGTTTAATATATATAGGGAAAGGCGTATTGAAGAATGAGTGGGTGTATAAGTGTCTGAATGGATGATTTAGAAGGTGCGTGACTAACTCTATAAGTGAGTGATTAAACGTATCTTACTGAATGCATGGGTTAGTGACTAAACTGGGTGAATGTCCGTATCCGTCTGTCTGTTGCTGTGTAAGTGGCTGCATGGGTTTGTGAATAGCTACATGAGTGTCTTTATGAGATATTGATTGGTTGTCTGAGTATCTGTATGGGTGCCTGAGTGTTTGTGTGGGTTGGGTGTGTGCGACTCTGTGCATAGATGTGTGAGTGGGTTATTCACTGGGTGGATGGTTTGAAGAGTGCATCTGTGATAGACTGTATGGGTGGGTAAGTGTGTGTAAGAGTGTGTTAGTGAGTGAATGTATGTCCCAGTGGTACATGTGTGAGTAACTACATATGTGAAAGGCAGTATATATGTGTGTTGGAGTATATAAATAGCTATAAGCGAGAGTGTGTGATTGTGAGAGTGACTGTATGGATGAGTGTGTGCTTGTATCAGTGATCGTATAAGAGCGTAAGAATGTGCTAGTATTTGTATGAGTAAGTGAGCTGGTGTGTGTATAACTGTATAGGTGAGTAAATGGCAGTGTGTTTAATTATTTGCATGACAGACTAGGTGTGTGAGTACCTCTATGGATGAGTGGCGGTGTTTGAGTGTCTATATAGGAGTATGAGTGCATATGATAGTCTTGTACTGAGTGACCGTAAGTATGAGTGACTGTACGGGTGAGTGAGTGGATGTGTGTGTAGACCTAAGAATCAGTGAGTAGGTATGTAGGTATTGGTGTTGGAGTGTCTATGGTTTTGCGAATGGCAGTCTGTAATTTAGAGTGGGTGTATCAAAAGTTATATTAGGGTGTGAGAAGATGCATGAAATTATCACATGGATGATGTCATCAGTGATGTCATCAGTGATGTAATTTGAGATGTCATCAGTGATGTCATCAGTGATGTCACTGACCATGTCATGAGTGATGTAATATGTGACGTCATCAGCAGTGCATTGCGGGGCGCGAGTTATAGTTAGCTGAACTAACTATAACGGGGAATTTCACGGGTCTTCTACGAGTGCAATGTCCAACTAACTATAACTGTCCCTAAAACCTATGGATTTTTTCAGTGAATTTGTAAGGTTTTTTAAATGCTAATTCCTAACTATAACATGTCTGAAACCTATGGTTTTTTTCAGTGAATTTCAAAGGTTTTGTAAATGACAATTTTTAAATGTATTAATTGTTATATTTATTCTTTTGATACTGATTTACTACATTTTTTTAAACTATTTATTTTTACATATTTTATTTTTAAAATTACATTGTAATTAGATTATACATTACATTACAAAATATACTTTCTCAGACTGAATTACTTTAGTTTAAATACTTTGCAAATAGGCAATAGACTTTTAAGTACAGTAGTTACAGTTGTTGCAATGGGCAACACAATTTCAAACACAATGCAACATTGAGCTCAATGTGAATTTCTAGTTAAATGTAATTAGTTACTTTATGGATTACTTTTTCTAACCACAGGACTGGATCCTAGATTCAGTCCTGGGACATCTCCTGTAAACAGTTGAGTAAAAGCGTTTTGGTTACAGTAGTGATTTTTAAGGAATATTATTGTATTTTAAAAGTTAACACTTAGAAACTTCTTCACATAGAATCACCAATGTTATCCTATTGGAGGAAATTCACTTAGCAGGTAAGTAGTGTTATCGTTACTTTTTCTTACTCAGTGGTGGATCCTGGATCCAGCACTGGTGCATCTCCTGTAAACAGTTGAAAGAATGCGTTTAAGTCATACAGGCGATTTTTAAGGAATATTTGTAGTTTGTAAAAATCGACACTGAAACTTTTCTGCTGAAAACCAGACAATGGATTCCTATGGAAGGAAATACAAGTTACTGGTAAGTACGGTTAGAATTACTTTTCAGGGTCAGTGCTGGGCTAAAGATGCAGCACTGGGTTCTCTCCTGATAACAGGTGAGTAAATCGGAATTCGTAGTTCGGCTGATTTTAGAGGAATATTATAAAGTTCCCAAACTCCACACTTAGAAGAATTTCCAAGAGAAACCAGTCAATGTTAGCCTATGGAAGGAAATTCAAGTTACTGGTAAGTACGGTTAAAATTACTTTAAAGGATCAGTACTGGACTCAAAGATGCAGCACTGAGGTCTCTCCTGATAACAGGTGAGTAAATCGGAATTTGTAGTTCGGCTGATTTTAGAGGAATATTTGTATGTTACAAAAATCGACACTTAGAAACTTTTTCAGCAAAAAGCAGGCAATGATATCCTATGGAAGGAAATTCAAGTTACTGGTAAGTACGGTTAAAATTACTTTTCAGGATCAGTACTGGGCTGAAAGATGCAGCACTGAGGTCTCTCCTGATAACAGGTGAGTAAATCGGAATTCGTAGTTCGGCTGATTTTAGAGGAATATTATAAAGTTCCAAAACTCCACACTTAGAAGAATTTCCAAGTGAAACCAGTCAATGTTAGCCTATGGAAGGAAATTCAAGTTACTGGTAAGTATGGTTAGAATTACTTTTCAGGATCTGTACTGGGCTCAAAGATGCAGCACTGAGGTCTCTCCTGATAACAGGTGAGTAAATCGGAATTCGTAGTTCGGCTGATTTTAGAGGAATATTATAATGTTCCAAAACTCCACACTTAGAAGAATTTCCAAGTGAAACCAGTCAATGTTAGCCTATGGAAGGAAATTCAAGTTACTGGTAAGTACGGTTAGAATTACTTTTCAGGATCTGTACTGGGCTCAAAGATGCAGCACTGAGGTCTCTCCTGATAACAGGTGAGTAAATCGGAATTCGTAGTTCGTCTAATTTTAGAGGAATATTTGCATAATGGTGAAGGAAGGGGGTGGGGCCTGAGGTGACATGTCTGCAAACACGCCCTGTGGCGCGTTTTAAGTTGGAGAATTAATTCCTCCTCAATCCCGAGGGTCCCTAGGGGCCAACAAGCCCACCAGATACCAGCAGTATGCGCCAGAGAGCTGCGTTGCAGAGAGGTGTTCAGAGGCCACGCCCCTTTTTGCACCTCTCTGCAACGCAGCTCTGTGGTGCTTTCTGGACGTACCTGGTGGGCTAGTTGGCCCCCAGGGACCCTCAGGATTGAAGGGGATTTAATTCCCCATCTTAAAAAGCGCCACGGGCCTGTTTGCACACATGTCACCTGAAGCCACGCCCCCTCCGTGACATGCATCTCCCCTTATGGAAAAGCAATTCTGCAGGTTTCCCTGCTCTCGCTTCAATGAAGCAAAGCAAGTTTGCAATCACAGGACGGGAGCCCCGGGACACTGCAGGAGCCGGCCCTGGGGGGTGGTGGTCCCCAGGGCCATCAAGGGCTCCAGGAGGGGGGCCGCACGGCCCCCCTCCCCACTTCTACATAGCCCCGGGGAGGTGGTGGTCCCCGGGGCTTCGAGGGTCCGAAATGGACCCCCACATGTATTTTCTTAGTGCCCCGGGAGGTGGCGGTCCCGGGTCGTGTGGGGGGCAGGAGCCCCCACACAGGTCATTCTTTAAAAAAAAAGAAGCCCGGGGAGGTGGCGGTCCCCGGGGCTGCGGGAGGGCTCAGAGCCCTCCCGCACCATTTTTATTAGAAAGCCCCGGGGGGTGGCGGTCTCCGGGGCTTGGGGGGCCTTAGAGGCCCCCCCATTAACTATAAACCCACCCCCGCATGCCCCCGCTTCGATTTTTTTTTTACGGCGGGATCCGCGCACCTAAGCGCATCCCGCCGATTTAAAAAAAAAATGCTTTTCTGCCCAGGGGTCCTTGTGGGACCCCTGAGCAAGCCTAGGGGTCAGGGTGTTTCTACCCTGCCCCCTTTGTGCGTTTGCACACTTGCGATTTCTTTTTTTCTCGGCGGGATTCGCGCACCCTAAGCGCATCCCGCCGATTTAAAAAAAAATGCTTTTTCTGCCCAGGGGGTCCTTGTGGGACCCCTGAGCAGACCTAGGGGTCAGGGTGTTTCTACCCTGCCCCCTTTTGCGCTTTGCGCACTTGTTTCTGTCCCTCGGTTCTACCGAGGGACAAAATAACTCCCAACACTTCCTGATTTGGAGTGTTGACAGCCAATTAGCATGCAGCTCGTGATCGGGAGGGTACGCGGACCCTACTCGGCCATAGATATATATGTGAATTTACTTTTGATTTTCTCAGGAACTACTGAACGGATTTACACCATTTAACAAAAGGGTTCTTTCTGAACCAAGAACTACCTCTTTGCCAAATTTGGTGTAATTCCGTTCAGCAGTTCGGGCTGTAGCCATGGCTAAAGTTTCCTATGGGAAAATGAATGGGGAAAACACTTTTTGGGACCCCCCTTTTTTCTCGGCCCCCGCTTGACGAATCACCCTGAAACATTCAGGGTAGGAGCGGACCGGAGCGGGCGGTAAAGTTTGAAAATTTCGCAAGATTCGTCAACCGACACAAGCGTTATTTCAAATAGAATGTTGCGGATTTCCTATGGAAAATAGGTCCTAACTATAACTATCTACTGGCGACCGCCAGTAGATAATATATATATATATATATATATATATTCACTGAAAAAAACCATAGGTTTCAGGGGCGTTATAGTTAGTTGGACATTTCACTCGTACAAAACCATAGAAATTCCCCCGTTATAGTTAGTTCAGCTAACTATAACTCGCCTGCCCGCAATGCACTGCTGATGACGTCACATATTACATCACTCATGACATGGTCAGTGACATCACTCATGACATCACTGATGACATCTCAAATGACATCACTGATGACATCATCCTTGTGATAGAGTGGCAGACCTCCTCTCACCCTAATATAACCTTTGATACACACACTCAAAAATACAAACTAACATTTTCAAAACAATGGACATACCAATACCAGTTACAACACACATATTCAGTAATTCCAAGATCTACACACACATCCAATCATTCACCAACAGTCCCTATACAGTCACTCATACATGTACTCACTCATCATATGTACTCATACACCTATACATCCTGTTACACACCGCCACTCATCCATAGAGTTACTCACACACATAGTCACACATGCAAACAAAGTATCAAACATCCATTTACTTGCATATACAGTTATACACACACTACCACACTTACTTCTACAGAAACTTACACATACTTACTCTCTTAAACAATCACTTATAGAAACACCTACTTATTTGTACAGGAACTCTTCCAATCTCTCACTCTCACATATACTCACTTATATACACCAATACTCACATATACTAGTTTAAAACATATGTAGTTACTCATAAAGACACTATTGAGACAGTCATTCACTCACTAACACATACTCATCCACCTATACAGTCCTGCACACATGCTGTCTTCAACACATACAAACAGTGAGTCACTCATTCATGCATCTATGCACTAAGTAATACCCCCCACCGAACCATACAGACACTCAGACACTCATACTGATACTCAAAAAACCAACTAATAACCCATATAGACACTCATGTAGCTACTCACCAACCCATGCAGCCACTTATACACAAAGTGAGAGACTGATACAGATATTTTCATATTTAAACATTACTCACTAACCCATGTATTCACTAAGATACACTTAGGGCCCGATTCTGATGCGGGTTGGAAAAGCTTCCAGACCGAGGGCCTGATTCTGATGCGGTTAGGAAGGCCTCCTAACGGCATTTGCTCCTTCCAAATCGGATCGGGAACGTGTCTTCCCGACCGAGGGCCCAATTCTGATGCGGTTAGGAACAAATGTTCCCATTGAAGTCAATGGGAGTTCAACCAAATCGTATCTGGAAGCATCCGGATGCATCCTACTCCGCCGGTCGGACTTTCCCGATCCGAGTGGGTCGGACACCATTTCCCAACCGATTCGGTCGGGAAGCTTTTCCAACCCGCATCAGAATCGGCCCCTTAGTCAGTTATACAATCAATTTTACAAAAAAAATCATCCATTTAGACACTTATATACCCATTTATTCTTCCATCGACATTGAGATATACATATATAAAACATATTTAATTTTCAGAAAAACACACATTCACTGGATGATGTCATCAGTGATGTAATCAGTGATGTCATTTGAGATGTCATCAGTGATGTCATGAGTGATGTCACTGACCATGTCATGAGTGATGTAATATGTGACGTCATCAGCAGTGCATTGCGGAGCGCATGAGTTATAGTTAGCTGAACTAACTATAACGGGGAATTTCTATGGTTTTGTACGAGTAAAATGTCCAACTAACTATAACGCCCCTGAAACCTATGGTTTTTCAGTGAATTTCTAAGGTTTTTTAAATGCTAATTTCTAACTATAACGTGCCTGAAACCTATGGTTTTTTCAGTGAATTTCTAAGGTTTTTTAAATGCTAATTTCTAACTATAATGTGCCTGAAACCTATGGTTTTTCAGTGAATATATATATATTTATTATACTATGTATACATGTTAAAATGTCTCGGTCCCCTGTTTGCCTCGGTGGCACGGAAAAAATGGGTGGAACTGACGTCAGCACGCCGACGAGGTCCTCTTGTGGCTCCGATGACGTCATACGGTGTCGCGAGCGGAGCCATGCTCGTTGACGTGGGAGAGCTAGGAAAGAATTTCCGTGGAATGCTGGTGCAGGGGATATTCACCTAAGTGTTGAGGCTAGTCCTTTGGGAGCAACTGTTTATGTTGCCACTCCTGAAACCAAAACCAGTGATCCGAGGGCAGAGGCCCTGCAGATGGCACACGAGGTGGGGTGCCCAGTCGTGTGCACCGGCGGGGCAGCGAAGTGACAAGCACCACAACCCACAAAAAAGGTAACGAGGGCACTGAATAACACAGGATCTTCTCTTTGTATCTGGCAGGAACAACAAAGTTAAAATGCCCTAGTACCAAAATGTAGAATTAGTGCTACAACGGTCTTCAAGAGAACCTGCGATGCCGCTTCTGCCTCCCATACCCTGGAGGCGGCACATGGGTCACGCGGTACGGTCATACTGCGGTGGGACGCACACTCGTTGACCTCTCATGGCACTGCTCCACACTTCAGGGAGGACGCTTTCCATTAGCTACGTTTTCTGATGACTTGTCGCGCTGGCCTCGTCCAACAACAGAACTCCTTTAGATCCAAACAGACTCTTCCACTCTCTCACCGGAAGTGAAACCAGGCCACGCGGACACTTTCACAATACAACAGCCGGGAATGCACTTTTCGGTAAAAAAAACACATACCTTCCTCCTAATTAATCAAATAAACGTCTCACTGAAGAACAGGGGCCAGCTTCGATGGGTAAACAGCCGTTACAACGACTTTTTTACTTTGCGATACCATTACAACGCATGCATTACCACGCATGCGTTGTACATCACGAAGTCATTACTATGCATTTTTTTAGAACGCATGGTCATTTACCACGCATGCCTTTACAACAAATTTTGTTGTAAAGGTATGTATGGTAAATGACAATGCGTTCTAAAAAACATGTAGGCGATCCATGTCGTTGTAAGGAAACAGAGGCTGTTCCGTTTCCGCACAACGACGTGCACCGCCCCTCAGAGATGACGTGAAGCAGGAACCACGAGGAGAGAGGAACCATGAGGAGTGAGAGGTAAGGGGGATTGGGCATGGGGTGGGGGTTTCTTTTCTAGGGTTTAGGGTAGTGCAGTGGTGTTTGGGTGATGTAGGGGGTCATGCTGGGGGTAGTGTTTTAGGGTTTAGGGTAGTGCAGTGGTGTTTGGGTAGTGTAGGGGGTCGTGCTGGGGGTAGTGTTTTAGGGTTTAGGGTAGTGCAGTAGTGTAGGGGGTCATGCTGGTGGTAGTGTTTTAGGGTTTAGGGCAGTGCAGTGGTGTATGGGTAGTGTAGGGGTTCATGTTGGGGTAGTGTTTTAGGGTTTAGGGTAGTGCAGTGGTCTTTGAGTAGTATAGGGGGTCATGCTGGTGGTAGTGTTTTAGGGTTTAGGGTAGTGCAGTGGTGTTTGTGTAGTGAAGGGGACATGCTGGGGGTAGTATTTTATGGTTTAGGGTAGTGCAGTGGTGTTTGGGTAGTGTAGGGGTCGTGCTGGGGATAGATTTAGGGTTTAGGGTAGTACAGTGGTGTTTGGGTAGCGTAGGGAGTCGTGCTGGGGGTAGTGTTTTAGGGTTTAGGGTAGTGCAGTGGTGTTTATGTAGTGTAGGGGGTTGTGCTCGGGGTAGTGTTTTAGGTTTTATGTTAGTGCAGTGGTGTTTGGGTAGTGTAGGGGTAGTGCTGGGGTAGTGTTTTAGGGTTTAGGGCAGTGCAGTGGTGTTTGTGTAGTGAAGGGGGTCATGCTGTGGGTAGTGTTTTAGGGTTTAGGGTAGTGCAGTCGTGTTTGTGTAGTGTAGGGGTCATGTTTTAGGGTATAGGGTAGTGCAGTGGTGTTTGGGTAGTGTAGGGTTCATGCTGGGGTTAGTGTTTTAGGGTTTAGGGTAGTGCAGTGGTGTTTGGGTAGTGTAGGGGGTCGTGCTGGGGGTAGTGTTTTAGGGTTTAGGGTAGTGCAGTGGTGTTTGTGTAGTGTGGGAGGTCATGCTGGGGGTATATTTAGGGTTTAGTGTAGTGCAGTGGTGTTTGGGTAGTATAGGGAGTCATGCTGGGGGTAGTGTTTTAGGGTTTAGGGTAGTGCAGTGGTGTTTGGGTAGTGTAGGGAGTCGTGCTGGTGGTAGTGTTTTAGGGTTTAGGGTAGTGTAGTGGTGTTTGGGTAGTGTAGGGTGTCGTGCTGGGGGTAGTATTTTAGCACTAATTTTTCTTTCTACAGCACTAACCATAATTTCTATGACAAAATGAACCCTCTCATTTTGTTCCTTTTTAAATTAAATGTTTTAAGAGTTACCAGTTTATTCCAATCAAGATGGCTTCAGGTGTGCCATAATTTTGTCATAAGTAAGACTGTTAGCGCTCTAGTTGTTCTTTAGAACATTATGGGAAGCTGCAGTAGAACACAAAGGCATCAACTGACAGGCTGCTCCTGTTGAAATATAACAGGAAGATATTTGAGATCACACTTGAAACATGTCCTAATTTTTCTTTCTACAGCACTAACCATAATTTCTATGGCAAAATGAACCCCTCATTTTGTTCCTTTTAAATTAAATGTTTTAAGTGTTACCAGTTTATTCCAATCAAGATGGCTTCAGGTGTGCCATACTTTTGTCATAAGTAAGGCTGTTAGCACTCTAGTTGATCTTTAGAACACTCTGGGAAGCTGCAGTAGAACACAAAGGAATCAACTGACAGTCTCTGCCCTTGTTGGATGTACATGTTTTACTGAGAATGTCAGACTTCATTCTCACATGACTAAGAAAGATAATGTGAATTTACAGAAAATATGCTCTCATTTTAGCTTCTGGAGCACCTTCCAAAACTGTATGGGACAAGCATGTGAAAATACTTTTCTCTCAAACATGATTCATGATATCCCAGCAGAAGGTTTTTCACAGGGTAAAATCACCTTAGAACACACCACAATTCCTGAAATTAGTATGGTACCATCAACAAATGAATTCTAATGTAACTAAAGTCTGTTATCACCCTTTATAGTTCTCCTTTTGGTAACCCTCAAAATCTTCGATTCACTACAATGCATTTCAATGGGGTACTATCATTTATATTGGTCCCAAGATGGCTGCCAGCAATTCCAGGATGAAGTGCTGACAGCCAATCAGATCTCACGATGACATGTGTGGTTAGGCTCCGCCCAGATATATATGTGTTTTCTTTTTCAAATTTCTCAGGAACTACTGAACGGATTTACACCATTTAACCAAAAGGCACGACTCTGAACCAAGGGCTACCTTTTTGCCAAATTTGGTGTAATTCCGTTCAGCAGTTCGGGCTGTAGCTGCGACTACAGGTTCCTATGGAAAATTGAATGGGGAAAACACGTTTTGGGACCCCCCTTTTTTCTCGGACCCCGCTTTACGAATCACCCCGACACTTTCAGGATAGGAGCGGACCGGAGCACCCCAACATATTTAAACTTTACAGAAACACACAGTCACTGGATGATGTCATCAGTGATGTCATCAGTGATGTCATTTGAGATGTCATCAGTGATGTCATCAGTGATGTCACTGACCATGTCATGAGTGATGTAATATGTGACGTCATCAGCAGTGCATTGCGGGCGTGAGTTATAGTTAGCTGAACTAACTATAACAGGGGAATTTCACGGGTTTTGTACGAGTGCAATGTCCAACTAACTATAACTGTCCCTAAAACCTATGGTTTTTTCAGTGAATTTCAAAGGTTTTTAAATGCTAATTTCTAACTATAACGTGTCTGAAACCTATGGTTTTTTCAGTGAATTTCAAAGGTTTTTTAAATGCAAATTTCTAACTATAACGTGCCTGAAACCTATGGTTTTTTCAGTGAATTTCAAAGGTTTTTAAATGCTAATTTCTAACTATAACGTGCCTGAAACCTATGGTTTTTTCAGTGAATTTCAAAGGTTTTTTAAATGCTAATTTCTAACTATAACGTGCCTGAAAACTATGATTTTTTAAGTGAATTTCAAAGGTTTTTTAAATGCTAGTTTCTAACTATGCCAACAGAGGTAGGACATGTGAAGAAAGAAGAAAAAACGCACAGAAAGAAGCAAAAGATGTGCAGAAAGAACCAACAGAGGAGCAGAAAGAGGCCTTGTTGCAAAATCATCCTGTGCCCACAACTTTTTCAGACGGGTACTGGTGGTAACTGACTCTGACTAACCAGAGCCAGTGCGCGTTTGCACAGTGGTGAAGGGAGGGGGGGCCTGAGGTGACATGTGTGCAAACGTGCCTCGTGGCACGTTTTAAGTTGCGGGATTAAGTCCCCTTGAATCCTGAGGGTCCCTGGGGCCCAACTAGCCCCCCAGGTACCTACAGTTAGGACCACAAAGCTGAGTTGCAGAGAGGCGTTCCGAGGCCACGCACCTTTTTTCACCTCTCTGCAACGCACCTCTGTTGTGCTTACTGAAGGTACCTGGTGGGCTAGTTGGCCCCCAGGATTCAAAGGAATTAACTCCCCAACTTAAAACGCACCACAGGGCGTGTTTGCGCACATGTCACCTGAGGCCCGCCCCTCCCTTCACCACTGTGCAAACGCGCCCCGTGGCGCGTTTTAAGTTGGGGGATTAGGTCACCTTGAATCCTGAGAGTCCCTGGGACCCAACCAGCCCACCAGGTACTTCCAGTAAGCACCACAGGCCTGCATTGCAACGCCTGTAACAAATTGTGCAGTTGTGTTTAGGTAGTGAAGAGGGTCGTGCTGGGGGTAGTGTTTTAGGGTTTAGGGTAGTGCAGTGGTGTTTGTGTAGTGTAGGGGGTCATGCTGGGGGTAGATTTAGGGTTTAGGGTAGTGCAGTGGTGTTTGGGTAGTGTAGGGAGTCGTGCTGGGGGAGTGTTTTAGGGTTTAGGGTAGTGCAGTGGTGTTTTGGTAGTGTAGGGGGTCGTGCTGGGGTTAGTGTTTTAGGGTTTTAGGGTTTAGGGTAGTGCAGTGGTGTTTGGGTAGTGTAGGGGATACTGCTGGGGGTAGTGTTTTAGGGTTTAGGGTAGTGCAATGGTGTTTGGGTAGTGTAGGGGGTACTGCTGGGGGTAGTGTTTTAGAGTTTAGGGTAGTGCAGTGGTCTTTGGGTAGTGTAGGGGGTTGTGCGGGGGTATTGTTTTAGAGTTTAGGGTAGTGCAGTGGTCTTTGGGTAGTGTAGGGGTTGTGCGGGGGGTAGTGTTTTAGGGATTAGGGTAGTGCATTGGTATTTGGGTAGTGTAGGGGGTCATGCGGGGGGTAGTGTTTTAGGGTTTAGGGCAGTGCAGTGGTGTTTAGGTAGTGTAGGGAGTTGTGCTGGGGGAGTGTTTTAGGGTTTAGGGCAGTGCAGTGGTGTTCGGGTAGTGTAGGGGGTCGTGCTGGGAGTGTTTTAGGGTTTAGGGCAGTGCAGTCGTGTTCGGGTAGTGTAGGGGTCGTGCTGGGGGAGTATTTTAGGGTTTAGGGTAGTGCAGTGGTGTTCGGGTAGTGTAGGGAGTCATGCTGGGGGTAGTGTTCTAGGGTTTAGGGCAGTGCAGTGGTGTTCGGGCAGTGTAGGGGGTCGTGCTGGGGTTGGTGTTTCAGGGTTTAGGGCAGTGCAGTGGTGTTCGGGCAGTGTAGGGGGTCGTGCAGGGGTGGTGTTTCAGGGTTTAGGGCAGTGCAGTGGTGTTCGGGCAGTGTAGGGGTCGTGCAGGGGTGGTGTTTCAGGGTTTAGGGCAGTGGTGTTCGGGCAGTGTAGGGGGTCATGCTGGGGGTGGTGTTTCAGGGTTTGGGGCAGTGCAGTGGTGTTCGAGCAGTAAAGGGGTCATGCTGGGGGTGGTGTTTCAGGGTTTAGGGCAGTGCAGTGGTGTTCGGGCAGTGTAGGGGGCGGTGCAGGGGTGGTGTTTCAGGGTTTAGGGCAGTGAAGTGGTGTTCGGGCAGTGTAGGGGGTGGTGCAGGGGGTGGTGTTTCAGGGTTTAGGGCAGTGCAGTGGTGTTCGGGCAGTGTAGGGGGTCGTGCAGGGGGTGGTGTTTCAGGGTTTAGGGCAGTGCAGTGGTGTTCGGGCAGTGTAGGGGGCGGTGTTTCAGGGTTTAGGGCAGTACAGTGGTTTTCGGGCATTGTAGGGGGTGGTGCTGGGGCTGGTGTTTCAGGGTTTAGGGCAGTGCAGTGGTGTTCGGGCAGTGTAGGGGGTCGTGCTGGGGCTGGTGTTTCAGGGTTTAGGGCAGTGCAGTGGTGTTCGGGCAGTGTAGGGGGTCGTGCTGGGGCTGGTGTTTCAGGGTTTAGGGCAGTGCAGTGGTGTTCGGGCAGTGTAGGGGGTCGTGCTGGGGCTAGTGTTTCAGGGTTTAGGGCAGAGCAATGGTACTCAGGCAGTGTAGGGGGTTGTGCTGGGGGTGATGTTTCAGGGTTTAGGGCAGTGGTGTTAGGGCAGTGTAGGGGGTCGTGCTGGGGGTGGTGTTTCAGGGTTTAGGGCAGTGCAGTGGTGTTCCGGCAGTGTAGGGGGTCGTGCAGGGGTGGTGTTTCAGGGTTTAGTGCAGTGGTGTTCGGGCAGTGTAGGGGGTCGTGCTGGGGTGGTGTTTCAGGGTTTAGGGCAGTGCAGTGGTGTTCGGGCAGTGTAGGGTGTCGTGCTGAGGGTGGTGTTTCAGGGTTTAGGGCAGTGCAGTAGTGTTTGGGCAGTGTAGGGGGTCGTGCAGGGGGTGGTGTTTCAGGGTTTAGGGCAGTGCAGTGGTGTTCGGCCAGTGTAGGTAGTCTTGCTGGGGGTGGTGTTTCAGGGTTTAGGGCAGTGCAGTAGTTTTCGGGCAGTGAGGCGGTCGTGCTGGGGCTGGTGTTTCAGGGTTTAGGGCAGTGCAGTGGTGTTCGGGCAGTGTATGGGGTCGTGCTGGGGCTGGTGTTTCAGGGTTTAGGGCAGTGCAGTGGTGTGTGGGCAGTGTACAGGGTCATGCTGGGGCTGGTGTTTCAGGGTTTAGGGCAGTGCAGTGGTGTTCGGGCAGTGTAGGGGGTCATGCTGAGGGTGGTGTTTCAGGGTTTAGGGCAGTGCAGTGGTGTTCGGGCAGTGTAGGGGGTCGTGCTGGGGCTGGTGTTTCAGGGTTTAGGGCAGTGCAGTGGTGTTCGGGCAGTGTAGGGGGTCGTGCTGGGGCTGGTGTTTCAGGGTTTAGGGCAGAGCAGTGGTGTTCGGGCAGTGTAGGGGGTCGTGCTGGGGGTGGTGTTTCAGGGTTTAGGGCAGTGCAGTGGTGTTCGGGCAGTGTAGGGGTCTTGCTGGGGGTGGTGTTTCAGGGTTTAGGGCAGTGCATTGGTGTTCGGGCAGTGTAGGGGTCTTGCTGGGGGTGGTGTTTCAGGGTTTAGGGCAGTGGTGTTCGGGCAGTATAGGGGTCTTGCTGGGGGTGATGTTTCAGGGTTTAGGGCAGTGCAGTGGTGTTCGGGCAGTGTAGGGGGTCTTGCTGGGGGTAGTGTTTCAGGGTTTAGGGCGGTGCAGTGGTGTTCGTGCAGTGTAGGGGGTCGTGCTGGGGGTGGTGTTTCAGGGTTTAGGGCAGTGCAGTAGTGTTCGGGCAGTGTAGGGGGTCATGCAGGGGGTGGTGTTTCAGGGTTTAGGGCAGTGCAGTGGTGTTCTGGCAGTGTAGGGGGTCATGCTGGGGGTGGGGTTTCAGGGTTTAGGGCAGTACAGTGGTGTTTGGGCAGTGTAGGGGGTCGTGCAGGGGGTGGTGTTTCAGGGTTTAGGGCAGTGCAGTGGTGTTCGGGCAGTGTAGGGGGTCGTGCTGGGGCTGGTGTTTCAGGGTTTAGGGCAGTGCAGTGGTGTTCGGGCAGTGTAGGGGGTCTTGCTGGGGGTGGTGTTTCAGGGTTTAGGGCAGTGGTGTTCGGGCAGTGTAGGGGGTCTTGCTGGGGGTGATGTTTCAGGGTTTAGGGCAGTGCAGTGGTGTTCGGGCAGTGTAGGGGGTCTTGCTGGGGGTAGTGTTTCAGGGTTTAGGGCACTGCAGTGGTGTTCGTGCAGTGTAGGGGGTCGTGCTGGGGATGGTGTTTCTGGGTTTAGGGCAGTGCAGTAGTGTTCGAGCAGTGTAGGGGGTTGCGCAGTGGGTGGTGTTTCAGGGTTTAGTGCAGTGGTGTTCGGGCAGTGTAGGGGGTCGCGCTGGGGGTGGTGTTTCAGGGTTTAGGGCAGTGCAGTGGTGTTCGGGCAGTGTAGGGGGTCATGCACGGGGTGGTGTTTCAGGGTTTAGGGCAGTGCAGTGGTGTTCAGGCAGTGTAGGGGGTCGTGCTGAGGCTGGTGTTTCACGGTTTAGGGCAGTGCAGTGGTGTTCGGGCAGTGTAGGGGGTCGTGCTGGGGCTGGTGTTTCAGGGTTTAGGGCAGTGCAGTGGTGTTCGGGCAGTGTAGGCGGTTGTGCTGGGGCTGGTGTTTCAGGGTTTAGGGCAGTGCAGTGGTGTTCGGGCAGTGTAGGGGGTCATGCTGGGGCTGGTGTTTCAGGGTTTAGGGCAGTGCAGTGGTGCTCGGGCAGTGTAGGGGGTCGTGCTGGGGGTGATGTTTCAGGGTTTAGGGTAGTGCAGTGGTGTTTGGGCAGTGTAGGGGGTCGTGCAGGGGCTGGTGTTTCAAGGTTTAGGGTAGTGCAGTGGTGTTCGGGCAGTGTAGGGGGTCGTGCTGGGGCTGGTGTTTCAGGGTTTTGGGCAGAGCAGTGGTGTTCGGGCAGTGTAGGGGGTCGTGCTGGGGGTGGTGTTTCAGGGTTTAGGGCAGTGCAGTGGTGTTCGGGCAGTGTAGGGGGTCGTGCTGGGGGTGGTGTTTCAGGGTTTAGGTCAGTGGTGTTCGGGCAGTGTAGGGGTCTTGCTGGGGGTGATGTTTCAGGGTTTAGGGCAGTGCAGTGGTGTTCGGGCAGTGTAGGGGGTCTTGCTGGGGGTAGTGTTTCAGGGTTTAGGGCAGTGCAGTGGTGTTCGGGCAGTGTAGGGGGTCATGCTGGGGGTGGTGTTTTAGGGTTTAGGGCAGTGCAGTGGTGTTCGGGCAGTGTAGGGGGTCGTGAAGGGGGTGGTGTTTCAGGGTTTTGGGCAGTGCAGTGGTGTTCGGGCAGTGTAGGGGGTCGTGCTAGGGGTGGTGTTTCAGGGTTTAGGGCAGTGCAGTGGTGTTTGGGCAGTGTAAGGGGTCATGCAGGGGCTGGTGTTTCAGGGTTTAGGGCAGTGCAGTGGTGTTCGGGCTGTGTAGGGGGTACTGCTGGGGGTAGTGTTTTAGGGTTTAGGGTAGTGCAGTGGTGCTTGTGTAGTGTAGGGGGTCGTGCTGGGGGTAGTGTTTTAGGGTTTAGGGTAGTGCAGTGATGTTTGTGTAGTGTAGGGGGTCATGTTTTAGGGTAGTGCAGTGGTGTTTGGGTAGTGTAGGGGGTCGTGCTGGGGGTAGTGTTTTAGGATTTAGGTTAGTGCAGTGGTGTTTGGGTAGTGTAGGGGTCGTGCTGGGGGTAGTGTTTTAGGGTTTAGGGTAGTGCAGTGGTATTTGTGTATTGTAGGGGGTCGTGCTGGGGGTAGTGTTTTAGGGTTTAGGGTAGTGCAGTGGTGCTTGTGTAGTGTAGGAGGTCGTGCTGGGGGTAGTGTTTTAGGGTTTAGGGTAGTGCAGTGGTGTTTGTGTAGTGTAGGGGTCATGTTTTAGGGTAGTGCAGTGGTGTTTGGGTAGTGTAGGGGGTCGTGCTGGGGGTAGTGTTTTAGGGTTTAGGATAGTGCAGTGGTGCTTGTGTAGTGTAGGGGGTCGTGCTGGGGGTAGTGTTTTAGGGTTTAAGGTAGTGCAGTGGTGTTTTTGTAGTGTAGGGGGTCATGTTTTAAGATGCAATGCTCCAATACCTGACCAGTCTGCACTACATAAAACTGCATAAAAACTAAAAATAAAAAGTTTTGCACACTTTTGTCATTGGGCTATATGTGGGCTACATCTGGGTAATATTTGTGCTACATTTGGGCTCTTTTTTCACTGGTGGCCATCTTGGAAGACTTCTTTGTTATGAAGTTTCCTAATTTCTTCATTTACTGCAGTCTCCTCAGTAGGAAATGCTTTCAGTTTTTTACTTTGATTCCATCAAGAAGGCATTCAGATGTCTCACATCTGCCATAAATTCAGAATGTTAGCACTCTAGTTGCTCATTAGATCACTGGAGTAAAGCTACTGCTCACCAGGGAGTTAACTGGAAGTCTGCTGCTGGTATTGAAAGTGATTGTTTCAGTCTGCATGTCAGAATTTTCTAATGAAATAGAAGAGGATTTGAGATCTCACTTAAAACATGCCCTAATTTTTCTTTCTGCAGCACTAACCATAATTTCTATTTCAAAAAGAACCCCTCATTTTGTTCCTTTTTAAATTAAATGTTTTAAGTTTTACTGGTTTATTCCAATCAAGATGGCTTCAGGTGTGCCATACTTTTGTCATAAGTAAGGCTGTTAGCGCTCTAGTTGTTCTTTAGAACACTCTGGGAAGCTGCAGTAGAACACAAAGGCATCAGCTGGCAGGCTGCTCCTGTTGAAATATAACAGGAAGATATTTGAGATCACACTTGAAATATGTCCTAATTTTTCTTTCTACAGCACTAACCATAATTTCTATGACAAAATGAACCCCATCATTTTGTTCCTTTTTAAATTAAATGTTTTAAGTGTTACCAGTTTATTCCAATCAAGATGGCTTCAGGTGTGCCATACTTTTGTCATAAGTAAGGCTGTTAGCGCTCTAGTTGTTCTTTAGAACACTCTGGGAAGCTGCAGTAGAACACAAAGGCATCAACTGGCAGGCTGCTCCTGTTGAAATATAACAGGAAAATATTTGAGATCACACTTGAAACATGTCCTAATTTTTCTTTCTACAGCACTAACCATAATTTCTATGACAAAATGAACCCCATCATTTTGTTCCTTTTTAAATTAAATTGTTTAAGTGTTACCAGTTTATTCCAATCAAGATGGCTTCAGGTGTGCCATACTTTTGTCATAAGTAAGGCTGTTAGCACTCTAGTTGTTCGTTAGAACACTCTGGGAAGCTGCAGTAGAACACAAAAGAATCAACTGACAGTCTCTGCCCTTGTTGGATGTACATGTTTTACTGAGAATGTCAGACTTCATTCTCACATGACTGAGAAAGATAATGTGAATTTACAGAAAATATGCTCTCATTTTGGCTTCTGGAGCACCTTCCAAACATCCATGGGACAAGCATGAGAAAATAGTGTTCTCTCAAACATGATTCATGATATCCCAGCAGAAGGTTTTTCACATGGTAAAATCACCTTAGAATACACCACAATTCCTAAAATTAGTATGGTACCATCAACAAATAAATTCTAATGTAACTAAAGCCTGTTATCACCCTTTATAGTTCTCCTTTTGGTGACCCTCAAAATCTTCTATTCACTACAATGCATTTCAATGAGGTACTATCATTTATATTGGTCCCAAGATGGCTGCCAGCAATTCCAGGATGAAGTGCTGACAGCCAATCAGATCTCACGATGACATGTGTGGTTAGGCTCCGCCCAGATATATATGTGACTTTACTTTTGATTTTCTCAGGAACTACTGAACGGATTTACACCATTTAAGCAAAAGGCACGACACTGAACCAAGGGCTACCTCTTTGCCAAATTTGGTGTAATTCCGTTCAGCAGTTCGGGCTGTAGCTGCGACTAAAGGTTCCTATGGAAAAATGAATGGGGAAAACGCGTTTTGGGACCCCCCTTTTTTCTCGGCCCCCGCTTGACATATCACCCCGAGACTTTCAGGATAGGAGCGGACCGGAGCGCCCCAACAAGTTGGAAACTTTCGCGAAGATTCGTCAACCGGCGCCAACGTTATTTCAAATAGAATGTCGCGGATTTCCTATGGATAATAGGTTTTAACTATAACTATCTACTGGCGACCGCCAGTAGATAATATATCGCTGACTTCGTCTAGAAACATCCACTCTCACTCGGACAGATGAACGCGTACCCAAGGTTCCTTGTGCAGTCAAATTTTATTTAGTTGCCCTGCATCTCCGCCATTACGCATTTCAGCCCCACCTGGACCTTGATCACATATATATAATGCAAAAAGAGTTGCCTCTAGGTGGGATGCACTCCCAGGTGGAGATTACGCCAAAGCAAGGGCACACGCCATGAACAAAGTCCTTTTCTGGTTTCCTGCCAGACGCGTTTTGGGCCAACGCCCTCTTCAGTGGCAGACCATGTGAAGTGATGGCGTGCGGCAACCACCAGTAAATCCCCGTAATAATTATGCTCAGGTAAACCACCTAAAGCAATGCTTCCTGGGACTGGTGGTTTAGTAAAACCCAAGTGGGTCGCCGCCGACACTCACATTCAAAAATGTCTTTAAAAGGATTGCCGATGTTCGCGCCGGCACCCCTGCATATAACAGGCACATCCTGTTCCACAGTTATCTGCCCCAATAAAGCAGCCGTGGACCCGCAAATGTTTCGCGGTAGTGCAATCCCGAGACCAGGCAGGCCACTATACAAAATGCAAAAAGAGTTGCATCTAGGTGGGATGCACTCCCAGGTGGAGATTACGCCAAAGCAAGGGTACACGCCATGAACAAAGTCCTTTTCTGGTTTCCTGCCAGACGCGTTTCGGGCCAACGCCCTCTTCAATGGCCCCCTCTCCGGTGAATAAAAAAATAAAAAAAAGAGGCCAGGCCCCTGGGGATGGGGTCCCCGGGGCCAATAGTGGCCCTGGGAAGGCGGGCCACGCGGCCCCCTTCCTGTTTTTTTTTTTTAAATAAGGCCGGGCCCCAGGGGATGGGGTCCCCGGGGACATATTTGGCCTCAGGAGGGGGCCACGCAGCCTCCCTCCCCCCAAAAAGCTCCAGGCTGGCCAGGCCCAGGGCGATGGGGTCCCTGGGCCAGAAGTGGCCCAGGGAAGGGGGGCCACGTGGCCCCTTTCCCGTTTAAAAAAATAAATTAAAAAAGATAATATGCTGAGGCCCTGGGGGATGGGGTCCCCAGGGCCCAAAAATAATTAAGGAAAGGGGGGCCACACAACCCCCTTCCAAAAAGAAAAGAAAAAGAAAAGCTGGCGTTGCGGGAGGCCCCGCCCCCTCCCTGCACCATTGTGCAAACGCGCCTCCTAGCGCATTTTGGGTTGGGGGATTAAGTCCCCTTCATTCCTGAGGGTCCATGGGGGCCAACTAGCCCACCAGGTACCTCCAGTAAGCCCCACACAGTGGGACTGCTGAGTGGTGGTCCGAGGCCACGCCCCTTTTTACACCACTCTGCAAACGTGCCTCTTGGCGCACTGCTGGTAGGGCGATGAGGTCCTCTTGTGTCCTGAGGACCTCAGGACACAAGTGGACTTTATCCCCCAAGCAACAGTGCACCAGGAGCCGCGTTTGCAGAGTGGTGTAAAAAGGGGGTGTGGCCTTTGAGCACTTTCAGCAATCTAGCTGTATGGAGCTTACTGGAGGTAACAGGAGGGCTAGTTGGCCCCCAGGGACCCTCAGGAGGAAAGGGGACTTCATCCCCCAACCAAGAGCGCACCAGGAGGCGCATTTGCAGAGTGGTGGAGAAAGGGGGAATGGCCTGTGTCCACCTCTCAGCAATCCCACTGTGTGGGTCTTACTGGAGGTAAGAGGTAGGCTAGTTGGCCCCAAAGGACCCCCAGCAGCGAAGGGGACTTCAATCCCCATCCAAGAGCACGCCAGGGAGTGCGTTTGCAGAGTGGTGAGCAAAGGGGCATGGCCTGCAATGAGAACTTAGCAATCCTGCTGTGTGGGACTTACTGGAGGTAATAGGAGGGTAATTGACCCCCAAGGATGTCCTTGGGGGACAACTACCCCTCTTGTTACCTCCAGTAAGTCCCACACAGTGGGATTGCTAAAACGTCTCAGAGGCCACACCCCCTTTCTCCACCACTCTGCAAACGCGCCTCCTGGCATACTACGGGATGGGGGATGACGTCCATTTTACTCCTGAGGGACTTTGGGGACTAAGAAGCCCTCCTGGTACCTCCTCTAAGTCCTATGCAGCGGAATTTCTGAGCGCTGGTCGAAGGCCCAGCACCCTTTCTCCACTACTCTGCAAATGCGACTACTAGTTAAAGAAGCATTTGCAATGTAATAGGTTTCGCATTTGCGAGAGTGAGAGCTATTGGCGTTGTAAATGTAAAAGTTTTTTACTCATGTTTTTGGTGTAGAGTGGATGTACGTTGTGTGTAGTGGAATTATGTGGTATGTTGTGCAGTGAAATTATGTGAATAGAAAGTATGTGGTATTTAGTGTATAGGAATTATGTGGAGTGGGATTATGTGTTTTGGAGAGTAATTATGTGGTATTGTTGTCTGTGTTGTGGAGTGGTAACCTCAGGTTTAGTCTTCCTCGTTTCCATTGAAGCTAAACTATAAACTCAATGAGACTCAATAAAAGAAGGAACCACTGAGGAGCACTTCTGGACTTAGTCGGAGGTATGAGCAGGGCCACTGGAATTATGTGACTGTTCAGCTGCACCAATTTTCAAATAATTAAACATTTTCCGCATTTGCCAAATATTTCATCATCTGCTGCTGAATCTGCAGATTTGAACGAAAAAAGCCTTGTTTCTAGCTCAAACAGCTCAAATGTTCCCCAAAAATGCAGCGTCATGTGTTACAGCATGGTGGAAGGCCCTTTACAAAGCTGGAATGGTCACGTGTTACTTATTGCAAAATGTGGGTGTTAAACTGGTACTAATGGTGCACAAACCTCTCTTCTTTCTGTGCCTCTCTTGCCTCTTTCTCCATTTCTCTTGCTTCTTTCTGCACCTTTCTTCCTCTTTCTGCACCTCACTGTCTTCTTTGTGCACTTCACTTGCCTCTTTTTGCACCTCTCTTGCCCCTTTCTGCACCTCGCTAGCCTCTTTCAGCACCTCTGTTGCTTTTTTCAGCAGATCTCTTGCCTCTTTCTGCACCTCCCTTGCCTCTTTCTGTACCTCTCTTGCCTCTTTCTGTACCTCACTTGCCTCTTTCTGATCTTCTCTTGCTTCTTTCTATACCTCTCTTGCCTCTTTCTGCTCCTCTCTTGCCTCTTTGTGCATTTATCTTGCCTGTTTCTGCAGTTCCCATGCCTCTTTCTGTACCTCTCTTGCCTCTTTCAGCACCTCACTTGCCTCTTTCTACACCTCACTCTCTTCCTTCTGCACCTGTTTTGCCTCTTTCTGCACTTCTCTTGCCTCTTTCTGCACTTCTTAAGCCTCTTTCTGTACCTCTCTTGCCTCTTTCCGCACCTCAAGTGCCTCTTTCTGCACTTCTCTTGCCTCTTTCTGCACCCCTCTTGCCTCTTTTTGCACCTCTGTTGGTTCTTTCTGCACTGCTCTTGCTTCTTTCTGCACCTCACTTGCCTCTTTCTGCACTTCTCTTGCTTCTTTCTACACCTCTGTTGCTTCTTTCAGCAATTCTCTTGCCTCTTTCTGCACTTCTCTTGCTTGTTTCTGCACCTCTCTTGCGTCTTTCTGCACCTCTGTTGCCTCTTTCTGCACCTCACTTGCTTCTTTCTGCACCCACCTTGCCTGTTTCTGCACCCCTCTCCCCTCTTTCTGCATCTCTCTTGCCTCTTTCTGCACCCCTGTTCCCTCTATCTGCACCTTTCCTGCCTGTTTCTGCACCTCTCTTGCCTCTTTCTGTACATCTGTTGCTTTTTTTCTGCACTTCTCTTGCTCTTTCTGCACCCTTCGCGCCTATTTCAGCACCTCTGTTGCTTCTTTCTGCACTTCTCTTCTTTCTTTCTGCACGCCTCCTGCCTCTTTCTGTACCTCTCTTGCCTCTTTGTGCACCTCTCCTACCTCTTTCTGCACCCCTCTTGCCTCTTTTTGCACCTCTGTTGGTTCTTTCTGCATATCTCTTGCTTCTTTCTGCACCTTTCTTCGTCTATCTGGACTTCTGTTGCCTCTTTCTGCATTTCTCTTGCTTCTTTCTGCGCTTTTCTTCCTCTTTCTGCACATATCCTACCTCTGTAGGCATAGTTAGAAATTAGCATTTAAAAACCTTTGAAATTCACTGAAAAAAACCATAGGTTTCAGGGACGTTATAGTTAGGAATTAGCATTTAAAAAACCTTTGAAATTCACTGAAACAACCATATGTTTCAGGGGCGTCATAGTTAGAAGTTAGCATTTAAAAAACCTTAGAAATTCACTGAAAAAACCACAGGTTTCAGGGATGTTATAGCTAGTTGGACATTTCACTCATACAAAGCGAGTGAAAATCGGTCGTTATAGTTAGTTGAGCTAACTATAACTCACACCCCCGCAATGCATTGCTGATGACGTCACATATTACATCATTCATGACATGGTCAGTGATATCACTGATGACATCACTGATGACATCATCCACGTGATAATCTGATGCACCTCCTCACACCCTAATATAACCTTTGATACACCCACTCTAAAATACAGACTACCATTTTCGAAACCATTGACACACCAATACCAGTTACTACATACCCACTCACTGATTCCTAGGTCTACACACACATCCACTCATTCACCCATACAATCACTCATACATGCAGTCACTCATCAATACAGCACTATCATATGCACTCATACACCTATACAGACACTCACACACCGCCACTCATCCATAGAGTTACTCACACACCTAGTCAGTCATGCAAAGAATCAATCACACTCCCATTTACTCACCTATACAGTTATACACACACCACCTCACTTATTCATACAGATACTAACACATACTTAGTCTCTTATACAATCACTGATACAAGCACACACTCATCCATACAGCCACTCTCACAAACACTCACTCTCACATATAGTCATTTATATACTCCAACACTCACATATACTGCCTTTCACATATGTAGTTACTCACACATGTACAACTGAGACATCCATTCACTCACCAACACACCCATACACACACTCACCCACCCATACAGCCCTTCACAGATGCACTCTTGAACCCATACACCCAGTGAATCACCCACTCACACATCTATGCACAGAGTCACACCCCCCCCACCCACACAGACACTCAGGCACCTATACAGATACTCAGACAACCAATCAATTACCCATATAGACACTCATGTAGCTACTCACCAACCCATGCAGCTGCTTACACACCAACTAACAGACTGATACAGACATTCATACAGATTAGTCACTAACCCATGCATTCAGTAAGACACGTTTAATCACTCACTTATACAGTCAGTCATGCACCTACTAAATTATCCATTCAGACACTTATACACCCACTCATTCTTCAATACACCTTGGCATATATATATATATAAAACATATTTAAACTTTACAGAAACACACAGTCCCTGGATGATGTCATCGGTGATGTCATTTGAGATGTCATCAGTGATGTCATCAGTGATGTCACTGACCATGTCATGAATGATGTAATATGTGATGTCATCAGCAGTGCATTGTGGGGGCGCGAGTTATAGTTAACTCAACTAACTATAACAACCAAATTTCACTGGTTTTGTATGAGTGAAATGTCCAACTAACTATAACGTCCCTGAAACCTGTGGTTTTTTCAGTAAATATATATATATATATATATTCACTGAAAAAACCATAGGTTTCAGGGGCGTTATAGTTAGTTGGACATTTCACTCGTACAAAACCATAGAAATTCCCCGTTATAGTTAGTTCAGCTAACTATAACTCGCGCGCCCGCAATGCACTGCTGATGACGTCACATATTACATCACTCATGACATGGTCAGTGACATCACTCATGACATCACTGATGACATCTCAAATTACATCACTGATGACATCACTGATGACATTATCCTTGTGATAGAGTGGCAGACCTCCTCTCACCCTAATATAACCTTTGATACACACACTCAAAAATACAAACTAACATTTTCAAAACAATGGACATACCAATACCAGTTACAACACAGCTATTCATTAATTCCAAGATCTACACACACATCCACTCATTCACCAACAGTCCCTATACAGTCACTCATACATGTACTCACTCATATGTACTCATACACCTATACATCCTGTTACACACCGCCACTCATCCATAGAGTTACTCACACACATAGTCACACATGCAAACAAAGTATCAAACATCCATTTACTTGCATATACAGTTATACACACACTACCACACTTACTTCTACAGAAACTTACACATACTTACTCTCTTAAACAATCACTTATAGAAACACCTACTTATTTGTACAGGAACTCTTCCAATCTCTCACTCTCACATATACTCACTTATATACACCAATACTCACATATACTAGTTTAAAACATATGTAGTTACTCATAAAGACACTATTGAGACAGTCATTCACTCACTAACACACCCCTACACATACTCATCCACCTATACAGTCCTGCACACATGCTGTCTTCAACACATACAAACAGTGAGTCACTCATTCATGCATCCATGCACTAAGTAATACCCCCCACCGAACCATACAGACACTCACTCATACTGATACTCAAAAAACCAACTAATAACCCATATAGACACTCATGTAGCTACTCACCAACCCATGCAGCCACTTATACACAAAGTGAGAGACTGATACAGATATTTTCATATTTAAACATTACTCACTAACCCATGTATTCACTAAGATACACTTAGTCAGTTATACAATCAATTTTACAAAAAAAAATCATCCATTTAGACACTTATATACCCGGTTATTCTTCCATCGACCTGGAGATATACATATATAAAACATATTTAATTTTCAGAAAAACACACATTCACTGGATGATGTCATCAGTACACCTCAGGCTTTGGTCTATTGATTTTTATTCCCCAACTGGAGAAAACATCCTTTACATTTGAAATTAGTTCCGCTACAAGTAAATTATCCAATGTTATCAAGGTCTTTTCCTGGTTACTATCTGGCGTTGTAAAAAATTCAATTGCTTCAATATTTTCACTTGTAACTTTTTCAAGTGAGCAAATAGATTTAAAGAGGTGGAGGATATTTCCTCTATTTAGGATATCGTAGCTGCCTCTTGAACAGTATTCAGGAATCAAAATCAATTGCGGTTTATCATATATTGTTGTTTTTAGACTTCCCAAATCTATAGTCGGTAGGAGGTCATAATTTGAAGTCTGCTGAGGCTCTTTGTCATATCGCCTTATACCTTCAAGAGTTGTGTTTTTTTGCCTTTGGGGATCATGAGGGTTATTAAGATTTATCCTATAGTCGCTCTGAGTTGGTCCTAGTGTTAGATTGACTAGTTGACCATCCATGTGCTCATTCCTCGCGACATTAGTTTTTTCAATTCTACTTACGTTCTTAACAGTTTCCATCTTTTCACATACACTGTGCGCTAAATTATATTGTGCCTGGATTTTTCTTTGAAATATAGGTTGAATTTGTTTTTCATCCTCATCCTTTCTTCCCTTCATGTTCTTCTCATTTATAGTTGAAATGTTTGAGTTATCCTTACTTTCCACGTGTACCTGTATTGTCCTTTGTATTGTTTGTAGGAGGTGTCTTTCTTTTTTCTCACTCTGGTCCTCCATCGATTTTACCTTATTGGGGGTGATATTTGGATTTGCTAGTTTTTCCTTTTCGTTTTTATCCGATGGAATCTTCTCCGATACCCCATAAGGTCCTAACAAACCTCCCGTTTTCCCATCTCCTTCTGGATCATAAGGGTTTATTTCACTAATTGATGTTAAGCTATCTATGCCTTTCTGTTTTTGTATATCATTTCTGCCTTCCTTAGGATAGTTTTCCCTGGTGCCTTTATTGAATAAGGCAAAGTATTTTTACTACTTTCGTTAGTTAAAGATCTCCTGTCCACCTGTGATTCTTTATCTTGTTTTCCCTTAGAGCCTTCGATTTGGTTAGGATCGTCATCTCTTAAAGCATCGGACTGGCCTTCTAGAGCTTGTGTTGTTATTACCAAGCTGGATTTTGCTTTATTCCTTGCTTTACGCAGTTTTTCTTATGTTTTTTTGATAAATAGAACTTTGGGGATGGCTCTTCCCTTACCTCCCCATTAATATGAGCTTCTTCATCATGTAAACTTTCTGATTTTCTTATATCATGTTGTTGACTCTCGTCAGCTTCTGTTCTTCTGCTATCCATTATTGTCAATATTGGGCTATATTTGAACTTTTTGCCGCTATACCTGGTTTCTTCTTAATTGGCTTCATCTCACTGGTTGTAAGGGGTTCAAGTTCACTTATTGATGGTTCTTTCACAATATCTTTTTACTCGAAATAATCGGTTTCTTTGCCTCATCAGAAATCATACCTTCTTGTTGCTGGTTCTGTCCTGTTAATATAATTGAATAACCTGTATTGAGCATTTCCCTAGGTGAAAAACACTGGTCAGAGTCACATTGATGGTTAGCCTCATTTATTTGATTGACGTCATTAACTTTCCATTTTTCGCCTACTTTCTTATGTCTCCCATTTTGCAGACTTATTCTTACGTCTCCTAGAATTGTAGTCATTGCCTCTGGTAATGTTATTAATTTATTTATTATTGGGGCACATGTACATTCCGTGATTGTAGTAGAGGCCTGCGTTTGTGCTCTTTTTATCATACTGTTCAACTCAGCTAGTTTCTGATCTATACCCATAACCGCACTTGCCATCACGTTAAGTAGATCGACTTGAATCTCCATTTTACTTGATTGGAATGTCAGAGCTTCTATTGTCATAGTGGATGTACGATAGAAAATATCCCAAATTGACCCAAGTTCCTGGTTACTTGTAGCAGGCGCTGTGGAATTATGGTGTTGTCGATTACTCTGATTTTTTTGACCATTGTAATCACTTTGAGTTACATTCTCGATCCCCCTTCATTGTACAATTGTTTTCCTTGTAATTGTTTTGAAGTACAATTGGATGTTTTGTTATTAAAAATAGCTCTATCACTCGGTGTACTACATAACTGTATTTCCTCTTTTCCCAGTGGGATTCCTCCAACTGGCCTAGGGGGTCAGGGTGTTTCTACCTTGCCCCTTTCCTTTTCTTTTTACCTTTTTTTCAGTGACTTGTTCAACTGAGTCACAAGATTGCTGCCAGCACTTCCTGGTTTGAAGTGTTGGTAGCCAATCAGATCTCAGCAGGAGATCTCTGGAGGGGTCGCGGATCCTCTGTGTCCCCAGTTAGATATCAGAAAAACCTTTAAATAACTCCACAACTACTGAATGGATTTATAACATTTAGCAAAAAGGGCGCTTTCTGGACCAACAGCTACCTTTCTGCCAAATTTGGTGTAATTCCGTTCAGCAGTTTGGGCTGTAGCCATGTCTAAAATTTCCTATGGAAATTAACATAGTAAAAAAGTGTTTTGGGGCCCCCCTTTTCTCGGCCTCCACTCGATGGATCACTCCAAAATTTTCAAGACAGCAGCTGAAGTAAGTGGCAAATTAGTTTTGAAAATTTCGCAAGAATTTGCCAAACGACGCCAAAGTTATTGGCAAATGAAAAAATTATCTTCCTATGGAAACTAGGTCCTAACTATAACTACCTACTGACGACTGCCAGTAGTTTTTTCATATATATATAAATATATATATGCCACGATACTTCCCAACATTCATCCACTCTCCTTGGACAGATGGGCACGGACTCCAATAGAATATGTGCGTATTGTCTGCTTTATTACTCGCACCAAATAGTCATTACGCATTTCGGTCACCACACGTGACCTTGATCACATGGTAAACGCTCTGCGAATCAGTGTTTTTAAACCCTTAGTGTCACCTGACATGCTGCATTTCCATAGGCATGAATGACATACTTACGGTATAACAATCCATTAACACATACAATGTTTTGCCTTGACAATGATAAATAAAAGATATATTGCAAAGCACATATCTATATCATTCACCAGCATAATGCATAAATAATTGTCTCATCATAATTATGATACATTATTGGTACAAATATACCTGCTAAGTGTATGTACTTTGTCCAACTTAACCTATGTTGTTCATATGAAAGGACAAGGTAAAAATGTTAACATTGCATTATTACATATTCATACTCTCCTTGAGCCTATTGCACAAATCTCATTTCTGCTTGAATGCATTTATGTTTGAGCAAGCATAGGCTCATACAATTGATTAAATGTAAAATGCTGTGCATACATATGTAAACAATCGTTAAAGTGCATCGTGCTACCCAAAGTGCTAAGTGCCTACTCTCACAAAGTGCTAATCGTATAAATTATGTATTTACAAACAGTTAAAAACAATGAGTTTCAGCTTAACCATGGCTTTCGAGAACCCTCTATTTTTTCTTTTTTTCTTTTCTCATAAACTGCATGAAACTTAGGTACATACAACATGTAAAGCATTGGTGTTGCACCCTTACTCTAATTTGTACCAGCTAAGCTATACTAGTTGCACAAACACATATATATAAAAGAATATACATCTAAAAAAATAAAAATGTATACAAAAATAAATATATATGACTATAACAAATTGTGCAAATCTTCGCTTTATTCAAACCTGATGGAAACTTCGAGTCTAATTCTAAGATCATCCTAGACCCCAATGTTCTAAGCAGTTTTTCTCTGTTACCACCCCTTCTGAGTGGTGGTATAGCTCCAATGACAAAGTAGGTGAGACATTTAAGCTCATTGTTATGTACTGCTCTAAAGTGTCTGGTTACAGGGTATGCGGGGTCTGAGTTTACGATGGCCCTTATGTGCTGAAGTATTCTTACATACACCTGATGCTTCGTACTCCCCATGTAGCGGAACCCGCAGGTACATTCAAGCACATACACTGCATAGTCTGTGTGGCAGTTGTAGTTTTCCCCGAATGGTATTTGTTCCGAGCTGTAAGGGGTAGTGTAATGGGTGTTGTTAAATATATATATATATATATATATATATATATATATATATATATATATATATATATATATATATATATATATATATATGCAATGAAGAGGTTGCCCCCGGTTGGAGAAGCACACACAGGTGGGTTTGCAATCCTTTAATGGCGGCTGTAGCAAAAACCCGTAGGAGACATCACAAACCATTCAACAGCAGCCTTAGACATTTCGGGCAATGAGCCCTTGATCACAGGCATCGTTTGGGGCATGCAAAATCTTTTGCATTCAGCTGTTCTACATTCATATACCCGCCCCCAGTGGGCGTTCCGCAAGTGCAGGCATCACGGTATATGTACTCCGGCAAAAGTTACCCTCAAGTGAGTTTCGCCAATGCCCCAAAACACGTTAAAAATATCGATTAAAACCCAAGTGGGTTGATGAAAATGTCCCGCTGCCAAGGATGCCACACATATTGGCCCACCATTAGGACCAACCGTCCAGACTGATGACTGCCAAGTAGGTATCATCACAGGTCCGCTGCGTGCAGCGGTGTTCCTCCACGGCTGACCCGGCCATTATACATGCAATGAAGAGGTTGCCCCCAGTTGGAGAAGCACACACAGGTAGGTTTGCAATCCTTTAATGGCGACTGTAGCAAAAACCCGTAGGAGACATCACAAACCATTCAACAGCAGCCTTACACATTTCGGGCTATGAGCCCTTGATCACAGGCATCGTTTGGGGCATGCAAAATCTTTTGCAGTCAGCTGTTCTACATTCATATACCCGCCCACAGTGGGCGTTCCGCAAGTGCAGGCATCACGGTATATGTAGTCCCACAAAAGTTTCCCTCGCGTGAGTTTTGCCAATGCCCCAAAACACGTTAAAAATATCAATTAAAACCCCAGTGGGTTGATGAAAATGTCCCGCTGCCAAGGATGCCACACTTATTGGCCCACCATTAGGACCCACCGTCCAGACTGATGACTGCCAAGTAGGTATCATCGCAGGTCCGCTGCGTGCAGCAGTGCTCCTCCACGGCTGGACCGGCCATTATACATGCAATGAAGAGGTTGCCCCGGTTGGAGAAGCACACACAGGTAGGTTTGCAATTCTTTAATGGCGGCTGTAGCAAAAACCTGTAGGAGACATCACAAACAATTCAACAGCAGCCTTACGCATTTTGGGCTATGAGCCCTTGATCACAGGCATCGTTTGGGGCATGCAAAATCTTTTGCAGTCAGCTGTTGTACATACATATACCCTCCCCCAGTGGGCATTCCGCAAGTGCAGGCATCACGGTATATGTAGTCCCGCAAAAGTTTCCTTCACGTGAGTTTCGCCAATGCCCCAAAACACGTTAAAAATATCGATTAAAACCCCAATGGGTTGATGAAAATGTCCCACTGCCAAGGATGCCACACATATTGGCCCACCATTAGGACTACATGTGCACTTATGGCATGCAAACTGAGATATTCAACTATGAACAAAGAAGAGCCTCCTCTTAAATAATTGTGCATACCAATAGATAAGTTTCCAAATATGACCTCACCAATGTTAGCGTGATCAACTACTAAGTTTCACAGAAAACGCATCTTGCTACTAATAGCAGGAATGTCTGAGTTATCCTCAACAAAAGGTGCATCGGCGGTAATACTGGATTACGAAAATAATAGATACTATATCAATAAGATCACCTGATGTCACCTACTCACACTCTAAGGCTAACCACAACGAACTCTCGTGACAAGAGCCTGGCATTTGATAATGAGACTCTGTGAACTGCTAAACATGGGAATAATGACTACAAACATCTTAACAATTACGAATTGAACACATACTTGCTGTCTGTATGTGTGTCAATCCCACGCTAACACCTGTGAATTCAGTCTGTCTGTTTTAGTAAGGACTTTTGTTATTGTGAAAAAACTACATCTCCCAGAAGGCAATGGTATAGGCGGAATGGGGAGTGGTATAAAACAGAAAAAATGGTAGTGTCCTCCAACCGTGAGCAAGGCCCTGTGTGGCCGAAACGCGTCGGTGCGACAGACTGGCTCTGTGTGTCAAATAAAAAATCTGAAGCAAGGATCGTGAGTGCGGAGTAACTTTGTCCTAAAAAAAAATATATATATACACATTTTCATATTTCAGAAAAACACACATTCACTGGATGATGTCATCAGTGATGTCATCAGTGATGTCATTTGAGATGTCATCAGTGATGTCATGAGTGATGTCACTGACCATGTCATGAGTGATGTAATATGTGACATCATCAGCAGTGCATTGCGGGCGCGTGAGTTACAGTTAGCTGAACTAACTATAACGGGGGAATTTCTATGGTTTTGTACGAGTGAAATGTCCAACTAACTATAACGCCCCTGAAATCTATGGTTTTTTCAGTGAATTTCTAAGGTTTTTTAAATGCTAATTTCTAACTATAACGTGCCTGAAACCTATGGTTTTTTCAGTGAATTTCTAAGGTTTTTTAAATGCTAATTTCTAACTATAACGTGCCTGAAACCTATGGTTTTTTCAGTGAATATATATATATTTATTATACTATGTATACATGTGAAAATGTCTCGGTCCCCTGTTTGCCTCGGTGGCACGGAAAAAATGGGTGGAACTGACGCACGCCGACGAGGTCCTCTTATGGCTCCGATGATGTCATACGGTGTCGCGAGCGGAGCCGTGCTATTATGACGTCCTCGTTGACGTGGGAGAGCTAGGAAAGAATTTCCGTGGAATGCTGGTGCAGGGGATATTCACCTAAGTGTTCAGGCTAGTCCTTTGGGAGCAACTGTTTATGTTGCCACTCCAGAAACCGAAACAAGTGATCCGAGGGCAGAGGCCCTGCAGAGGTGGGGTGCCCAGTCGTGTGCACTGGCGGGGCAGCGAAGTGACAAGCACCACAACCCACAAAAAAGGTAACGAGGGCACTGAATAACACAGGATCTTCTCTTTGTATCTGGCAGGAACAACAAAGTTAAAATGCCCTAGTACCAAAATGTAGAATTAGTGCTACAACGGTCTTCAAGAGGACCTGCGATGCCGCTTCTGCCTCCCGTACCCTGGAGGTGGCACATGGGTCACGCGGTACGGTCATACTGCGGTGGGACGCACACTCGTTGACCTCTCATGGCACTGCTCCACACTTCAGGGAGGACGCTTTCCATTAGCTATGTTTTCTGATGACATGTCGCGCCGGCCCCGTCCAACAACAGAACTCCTTTAGATCCAAACAGACTCTTCCACTCTCTCACCGGAAGTGAAACCAGGCCACGCGGACACTTTCACAATACAACAGCCGGGAATGCACTTTTCGGTAAAAAAACCACATTCCTTCCTCCTAATTAATCAAATAAACGTCTCACTGAAGAACAGGGGCCAGCTTCGATCGGTAAACAGCCGTTACAATGACTTTTTTACTTTGCGATACCATTACAACGCATGCATTACCACGCATGCGTTGTACATCACGAAGTCATTACTACGCATTTTTTTAGAACGCATGGTCATTTACCACGCATGCCTTTACAACGAATTTTGTTGTAAAGGTATGTATGGTAAATGACCATGCGTTCTAAAAAACATGTAGACAATCCATGTCGTTGTAAGGAAACAGAGGCTGTTCCGTTTCCTCACAACGACGTGCACCGCCCCTCAGAGACGACGTGAAGCAGGAACCAAGAGGAGAGAGGAACCACGAGAAGTGAGAGGTAAGGGGGATTGGGCATGGGGTGGGGGTTTCTTTTCTAGGGTTTAGGGTAGTGCAGTGGTGTTTGGGTGGTATAGGGGGTCGTGCTGGGGGTAGTGTTTTAGGGTTTAGGGTAGTGCAGTGGTGTTTCGGTAGTGTAGGGGGTCGTGCTGAGGGTAGTGTTTTAGGGTTTAGGGTAGTGCAGTAGTGTAAGGGGTCGTGCTGGGGGTAGTGTTTTAGGGTTTAGGGTAGTGCAGTGGTGTTTGGGTAGTGTAGGGGGTCATGCTGGGGGTAGTGTTTTATGGTTTAGGGTAGTGCAGTGGTGTTTGGGTAGTGTAGGGGGTCGTGCTGGGGGTAGATTTAGGGTTTAGGGTAGTGCAGTGGTGTTTGGGTAGTGTAGGGAGCCGTGCTGGGGGTAGTGTTTTAGGGTTTAGGGTAGTGCAGTGGTGTTTGTGTAGTGTAGGGGGTTGTGCTGGGGTAGTGTTTTAGGGTCTATGTTAGTGCAGTGGTGTTTGGGTAGTGTAGGGGGTAGTGCTGGGGTAGTGTTTTAGGGTTTAGGGTAGTGCAGTGGTGTTTGTGTAGTGTAGGGGATAGTGCTGGGGGTAGTGTTTTAGGGTTTAGGGTAGTGCAGTGGTGTTTGGGTAGTGTAGGGGTTCATGCTGGGGGTAGTGTTTTAGGGTTTAGGGTATGGCAGTGGTGTTTGGGTAGTGTAGGGGGTCGTGCTGGGGGTCGATTTAGGGTTTAGGGTAGTGCAGTGGTGTTTGCGTTGTGAGGGGGTCATGCTGGGGGTAGTGTTTTAGGGTTTAGAGTAATGCAGTGGTGTTTGTATAGTGTAGGGGAGTTTAGGGTAGTGCAGTGGTGTTTGTGTAGTGTAGGGGGTCATGCTGGGGGTAGTGTTTTAGGGTTTAGGGTAGTGCAGTGGTGCTTGTGTAGTGTAGGGGGTAGTGTTTTAGGGTTTAGGGTAGTGCAGTGGTGTTTGTGTAGTGTAGGGGGTCATGCTGTGGGTAGTGTTTTAGGGTTTAGGGTAGTGCAGTTGTGTTTGTGTAGTGTAGGGGGTCGTGTTTTAGGGTATCGGGTAGTGCAGTGGTGTTTGGGTAGTGTAGGGGGGTCATGCTGGGGTTAGTGTTTTAGGGTTTAGGGTAGTGCAGTGGTGTTTGGGTAGTGTAGGGGGTCTTGCTGGGGGTAATGTTTTAGGGTTTAGGGTAGTGCAGTGGTGTTTGTGTAGTGTGGGAGGTCATGCTGGGGGTAGATTTAGGGTTTAGTGTAGTGCAGTGGTGTTTGGGTAGTGTAGGGAGTCATGCTGTGGGTAGTTTTTTAGGGTTTAGGGTAGTCCAGTGGTGTTTGTGTAGTGTAGGGAGTCGTGCTGGGGGTAGTGTTTTAGGGTTTAGGGTAGTGCAGTGGTGTTTGGGTAGTGTAGGGGGTCGTGCTGGGAGTAAGGTTTTAAGGTTTAGGGTAGTGCAGTGGTGTTTGTGTAGTGTAGGGGGTCATGCTGGGGGTAGTGTTTTAGGGTTTAGGGTAGTGCAATGGTGTTTGGGTAGTGTAGGGAGTAGTGCTGGGGTAGTGTTTTGGGTTTACGGTAGTGCAGTGGTGTTTGTGTAGTGTAGGGGGTCGTGCTGGGGGTAGTGTTTTAGGGTTTAGGGTAGTGCAGTGGTGTTTGTGTAGTGTAGGGGGTAGTGTTTTAGGGTTTAGGGTAGTGCAGTGGTGTTTGTGTACTGTAGGGGGTCGTGCTGGGTTCTAGTGTTTTAGGGTTTAGGGTAGTGCAGTGGTGTTTGTGTAGTGTAGGGGGTCGTGTTTAGGGTTTAGGGTCGTGCAGTGGTGTTTGGGTAGTGTAGGGGGTCATGCTGGGGGTAGTGTTTTTGAGTTTAGGGTAGTGCAGTTGTGTTTGGGTAGTGAAGGGGGTCGTGCTGGGGGTAGTGTTTTAGGGTTTAGGGTAGAGCAGCTGTGTTTAGGTAGTGAAGGGGGTCGTGCTGGGGGTAGTGTTTTAGGGTTTAGGGTAGTGCAGTGGTGTTTGTGTAGTGTAGGGGGCCATGCTGGGGGTAGATTTAGGGTTTAGGGTAGTGCAGTGGTGTTTGTGTAGTGTAGGGGGTCATGCTGGGGGTAGTGTTTTAGGGTTTAAGGCAGTGCAGTGGTGTTTGTGTAGTGAAGGGGTCGTGCTGGGGGTAGTGTTTTAGGGGTTAGGGTAGTGCAGTGGTGTTTGTGTAGTGTAGGAGGTTGTGCTGTGGGTAGATTTAGGGTTTAGGGTAGTGCAGTGGTGTTTGGGTAGTGTAGGGTGTCGTGCTGGGGGTAGTTTTTTAGGGTTTAGGGTAGTGCAGTGTTGTTTGGGTAGTGGAGGGGGTAGTGTTTTAGGGTTTAATGTAGTGCGCCCAACCAGCCACAATATCCGTGGACAAAGGGGATCCTGACTCTTTGGAACGCTCCGTCAATTGAATAATTTGGGTCAAGGGCCCTACCACGTCCAAGACCTGTCAATTCCTTTCTTGGGATCCCTCATATACTTGGAGAAAAGGGTACATAGTTTCTCATCAATTTTAGGCGTGTGTGCCACGTTCCCCTTCAGTGAGGGCCTGAGGCATTCTCCCCTCATCCTATTCCTGACCTCCCTTTCAAGGGGTTGATGGATTTTCCCCACCACATACTCTGCCACTTTGGCGTCAGGTGTCCACTCCGCTGACCTAGGATGGTAAATTTGGG
This sequence comes from Calotriton arnoldi, assembly GCA_963921515.1. Taxonomy (NCBI): domain Eukaryota; kingdom Metazoa; phylum Chordata; class Amphibia; order Caudata; family Salamandridae; genus Calotriton; species Calotriton arnoldi. Next base: position 631,457 of record CAWUFW010006625.1, on the reverse strand, counting down.
TAGGCTCGAACATGTCCGAGTGGACCCCGTCCCCAACCGGGGACTGAGAGGAGTGGGACTCTGGACGCCAGGGACGCCCCGAGTCCTTATCCTCATCGGAGGAGAAATCATCCTCCGATACACCCTCTCCCTCTAAGGGAAACCCGCCGTCGGGGTCTACAATAGTGGTGACAGTGTCGCAATTTTCTCCGGGGCCCTCCTCCTCCCGACAGGGTGTATGTTTTAGCGTTCGCGCACTCTTGAGGAAGGTCTCCGTAAGTTTATCAAATCCTTCCAAGTGCCCCGCGTTATGCTTAACGGCCCTTTTATTCCCCATCTGGGAGCTACTGGGACCCGCCACCACCAGATCTGGGTCACTGAACAACCCAGGGATGCTTTTCGCCAGTTTATCAACCTGATCCCTAAGAGGAGCCAGCACCCTAGAAATAGCCAGAGAGAGGGCTTGGTCCACTGCTGGAGGGAGAAGTTGGGGGGCCATTCCTCCTCCACTTCCTGGTAGGAGGAGTAAAAATGGTCTTCTGGAGAAGACATGATAGCAGAGGGTGTGAGCACAGAACAAATGCCCTTAAAATCCTTAAGGCAGCCCCCTCGCCGGTGCTCCAACAGCTGGGCTTTCCCCGAAGCTGTTATAAGAATAGACTGAGGCGCAATACCAATTACCACCACCAGGTGGCGCTGGTCACTAACGTGGCCGTGTGGGGAAATCACCGCGTAGCGGTGTCAAAATTAGGCAAGGGTTGGTCGGGAATCAAGCGGACACTAAAGGAGTGACCGGATTCCCAAACGCGCGTAAAGACCAGCGGGAGCGCACGACGGAGCTGCCTCGCTCGGACCAGACGTGCCTGACAGGATCTCACCGCGCACAGAACACACAGCGGGAGAAACTGTGAGGGGGAGAACGCGCTCGGGCAAGAGCATGCTGTGCAGGGAATATGAAACAATACCAAGGCAATAATGCTAATAACGTGCACAAGAAACCGCTATACAAACAGCAACAACGTCAGATTAAGCCAAGAATGTAAGGAATGCACTTAACTGACGAGCAGTGAAGAAAGAGGAAGCGGAAGGGACGTCACAATATTATATACGATGGACTGTGATATGATTGGACTATAGTTGCCTTGGAGACTTCCTCCCTAATGGTTCATGAGTTGTGTAGTCTTTTGTTTAATGATTGTTGTGTTATGTTTTCTTTGAACTGCTATGCAAATAAAGTGAGAAAAGATATGCATAATCCTCGCCTCCATCCTGCCATAGAATTCATTAAACTTTATTTGATCTGATTTAGAAACATAGATCATAAAAGTGTACATAAAAACAGTAAATCCTCTTTCCTAATACAATACAGTGAGAATTAATTAAAACCAGTAGGTAAAAACGGGTGTTACAAAGCCCGGTTCAGAGCAACTTCAGGTTAACAGAATCGTAAAGGTCAATGTTTCGCAAGATCAATCTCATGTACTTCGTGCAAAATACGCAATAAGGGGTCCAAGTAAGATGTAACGCTCCAATACCTGACCAGTTTGCACTATATAAAACTGCAGAAAAACTAAAAATAAAAAGTGTTTTGCACACTTCTGTCATTGGGCTATATGTGGGCTACATCTGGGTGATATTTGTGCTACATGTGGGCTCTTTTTTCTCTGGTGGCCATCTTGGGAGACTTATTTGTTATGAAGTTTCCTAATTTCGTCATTTACTGCAGTCTCCTCAGTAGGAAATGCTTTCAGTTTTTACTTTGATTCCATCAAGAAGGCATTCAGATGTGTCACACATTTGCCATAAATTCAGAATGTTAGCACTCTAGTTGTTCATTAGATCACTGTAGTAAAGCTACTGCTCACCAGGGAGTTAACTGGAAGTCTACTGCTGGTATTGAAAGTGATTGTTTCAGTCTGCATGTCAGAATTTTCTAATGAAATAGAAGAGGATTTGAGATCTCACTTAAAACATGCCCTAACTTTTCTTTCTGCAGCACTAACCATATTTTCTATGTCAAAATGAACCACCTCATTTTGTTCCTTTTTAAATTAAATGTTTTAAGTGTTACCAGTTTATTCCAATCAAGATGGCTTCAGGTGTGCCATACTTTTGTCATAAGTAAGGCTGTTAGCACTCTGGTTGTTCTTTAGAACACTCTGGGAAGCTGCAGTAGAACACAAAGGCATCAACTGACAGGCTGCTCCTGTTGAAATATAACAGGAAGATATTTGAGATCTCACTTAAAACATGTCCTAATTTTTCTTTCTACAGCACTAACCATAATTTCTATGGCAAAATGAACCCCCTCATTTTGTTCCTTTTTAAATTAAATGTTTTAAGTGTTACCAGTTTATTCCAATCAAGATGGCTTCAGGTGTGCCATACTTTTGTCATAAGTAAGACTGTTAGCGCTCTAGTTGTTCTTTGGAACACTCTGGGAAGCTGCAGTAGAACACAACGGCATCAACTGACAGGCTGCTCCTGTTGAAATATAACAGGAAGATATTTGAGATCTCACTTAAAACATGTCCTAATTTTTCTTTCTACAGCACTAACCATAATTTCTATGACAAAATGAACCCCCTCATTTTGTTCCTTTTTAAATTAAATGTTTTAAGAGTTACCAGTTTATTCCAATCAAGATGGCTTCAGGTGTGCCATAATTTTGTCATAAGTAAGACTGTTAGCGCTCTAGTTGTTCTTTAGAACCCTCTGGGAAGCTGAAGTAGAACACAAAGGCATCAACTGACAGGCTGCTCCTGTTGAAATATAACAGGAAGATATTTGAGATCACACTTGAAACATGTCCTAATTTTTCTTTCTACAGCACTAACCATAATTTCTATGACAAAATGAACCCCATCATTTTGTTCCTTTTTAAATTAAATGTTTTAAGTGTTACCAGTTTATTCCAATCAAGATGGCTTCAGGTGTGCCATACTTTGGTCATAAGTAAGGCTGTTAACACTCTAGTTGTTCTTTAGAACACTCTGGGAAGCTGCAGTAGAACACAAAGGAATCAACTGACAGTCTCTGCCCTTGTTGGATGTACATGTTTTACTGAGAATGTCAGACTTTATTCTCACATGACTGAGAAAGATAATGTGAATTTACAGAAAATATGCTCTCATTTTAGCTTCTGGAGCACCTTCCAAAACTGTATGGGACAAGCATGTGAAAATAGTTTTCTCTCAAACATGATTCATGATATCCCAGCAGAAGGTTTTTCACAGGGTAAAATCACCTTAGAACACACCACAATTCCTGAAATTAGTATGGTGCCATCAACAAATGAATTCTAATGTAACTAAAGTCTGTTATCACCCTTTATATTCTCCTTTTGGTAACCCTCAAAATCTTCGATTCACTACAATGCATTTCAATGGGGTACTATCATTTATATTGGTCCCAAGATGGCTGCCAGCAATTCCAGGATGAAGTGCTGACAGCCAATCAGATCTCACGACGACATGTGTGGTTAGGCTCCGCCCAGATATATATGTGTTTTTACTTTTGATTTTCTCAGGAACTACTGAACGGATTTACACCATTTAAAAAAAGGTCACTTTCTGAACCAAGCGCTACCTTTTGCCAAATTTGGTGTAATTCCGTTCAGCAGTTCGGGCTGTAGCCGTGTCTAAAATTTCCTAGGGGAATTAACATGGAGAAAACACGTTTTGGGACCTGCCTTTTTCTCTGCCCCGCTTGCCGAATCACCCCGAAACTTTGAGGATAGGAGCAGACCGGCGCTCCCCACGAGTTTTGAAAATTTCGCGAAGATTCATCAACCGGCGCCAAAGTTATTGGAAATAGAATGTTGCGAATTTCCTATGGAAAATAGGTCCTAACTATAACTATCTACTGGCGACCGCCAGTAAATAATATACATATATATATATATTCACTGAAAAAACCATAGGTTTCAGACACGTTATAGTTAGAAATTTGCATTTAAAAACCTTTGAAATTCACTGAAAAAACCATAGGTTTTAGGGACAGTTATAGTTAGTTGGACATTGCACTCGTACAAAACCCGTGAAATTCCCCTGTTATAGTTAGTTCAGCTAACTATAACTCGTGCCCCGCAATGCACTGCTGATGACGTCACATATTACATCACTCATGACATGGTCAGTGACATCACTGATGACATCACTGATGACATCTCAAATGACATCACTGATGACATCATGCAGTGACTGTGTGTTTCTATAAAGTTTAAATATGTTTAATATATATGCCAAGGTGTATTGAATAATGAGTGGGTGTATAAGTGTCTGGATGGATGATTTAGTAGGTGCGTGACTGACTCTATAAGTGAGTGATTAAACGTATCTTACTAAATGCATGGGTTAGTGACTAAACTGTGTGAATGGCTTTATCCGTCTGTCTGTTGGTGTGTAAGTGGCTGCATGGGTTTGTAAATAGCTACATGAGTGTCTATGAGTTATTGATTGGTTGTCTGAGTATCTGTATGGGTGCCTGAGTGTTTGTGTGGATGGGGTGTGTGTGACTGCACATAGATGTATCAGTGGGTGATTCACTGGGTGCATGGTTTCAAGAGTGCATCTGTGATGGACTGTATGGGTGGGTGAGTGTGTGTATGGGTGTGTTAGTGAGTGAATGTATATCTCAGTGGTACATGTGTGAGTAACTACATATGTGAAAGGCAGTATATATGTGTGTTGGAGTATATAAATGGGTATAAGTGAGGGTGTGTGATTGTGAGAGTGGCTGTATGGATGAGTGTGTACTTGTATTAGTGATTGTATAAGAGCGTAAGAATGTGCTAGTATTTGTATGAGTAAGTGAGCTGGTGTGTGTATAACTGTATAGGTGAGTAAATGGCAGTATGATTAATTATTTGCATGACTGACTAGGTGTGTGAGTACCTCTATGGTTGAGTGGCGGTGTGAGTGTCTATGTAGGTGTATGAGTGCATATGATAGTCCTGTACTGAGTGACCGTAAGTATGAGTGACTGTACAGGTGAGTGAGTGGATGTGTGTGTAGACCTAAGAATCAGTTAGTGGGTATGTAGTTATTGGTGTTGGAGTGTCTATGGTTTTGAGAATGGCAGTCTGTAATTTAGAGTGGGTGTATCAAAAGTTATATTAGGGTGTGAGAAGATGCATGAAATTATCACATGGATGATGTCATCAGTGATGTCACTGACCATGTCATGAGTGATGTAATATGTGACGTCATCAGCAGTGCATTGCGGGGGCGCGAGTTATAGTTAGCTGAACTAACTATAACGGGGGAATTTCACGGGTTTTGTACGAGTGCAATGTCCAACTAACTATAACTGTCCCTAAAACCTATGGTTTTTTCAGTGAATATATATATATACACACACACACACACACACACATACATACACAGATAGGCTCTATGAGTGTTGAGCATATAGTTAGGTTCAATGGGTCACACAACTTCAGCTGCCTGAAAATGAGTGTGCTTCAGTGCCAGGGATAGTTGACCGGTCCCTTAATTACCATTTTCTTCTTTTATATACCCCATTTCATTTCATTTCTTTCCTTTTCCTTTTTTTCTTTTGCTTTTTTGGAGCAGACTATAGCTCTCCAGATAGCAGTAATGAGCCACTTCTTTGCAGCTTATTTCCTGTTGTGCGCCACATCCCCCATGGCCACTGCCTCTAAACAATGGGATCATCATGGAATGAGATTGTCCATACTGTATCATTATTTTACCATTCCAATATGGCCAACACTTTGGATCTAAATATGGCGTCCTTGCTTGAACTTTAAGACAATGCATTATACCATTGCATGGCAGCCAAACACTACTATGTTTAATTGTATTTGGTATTGCAAGCATAAGCCCCCATGTTTAGGTGGCAGCATGCTATATTTTATTCTACTTTTTTTCTTTTAATTTATGTTGCATATTTTGTGGAATCTGTATGTGTTTTATTATGGTTGTGTATGTAGGTAAATTCAAGAATAATTTAGTGGGAGGATGAATGGATGCGTGCCTGAAAGAAATGAGACAGCGTGTATGTAGAACTTATTGACTTCCTAAAACAATAAATGACTGACGTGGCACTTTCATTTATAAACCAGACCTATTTGCATTGCCAATGCTTGTTTGTATATGTTGCCAACCCCAGTAGTGCTTTATGCAGTCAGGCAATTCTTAATTGCCTCTGTGAAACCGAGAAGTGGACATCATGATTTTTAATGACATCATGTTAAGTGATGAGCTGTTAACAAGTTGATTGTAGATAACTGTCAGAAACTATTCAAATGTTTTAAACATTGTATATATTTGTACCTGTGGTTTTATGGCTGAATTGTAAACCGAATAAACAGATTCAATTGATGGATTTCTAGTGGCAAAGTGTGAAAATGACTACAGTATGCCTCGTGCTTCAACATTGTAATATTTGTGCTCATCTCTGTTTCATCGAGAACATCCTGCCCTCGATGAGTAAAATGTTCTTATAACATTATAGCCCTCCTGCCTTAGCAGTGAGTTATAATGCTATGTTAAGAAATGCAATTGAATGCTCATTATGTGTGGGCCACTCACAAATAGGTCACGAAATGGCAGTCAGTGTTTTTCCTGCAAATATCTACTAAGCGATGTAAACATGTTCCAACAATTATTCATAATGTCACTCAGTATTTCTGATGGTTAGTTCCCCTCAGTCTACTTTTTTTGAAGTCACACCACACTGTCTGCCAACTGACATTAATCAAAATTGATTTAGAGTGCGAAGTACAGCTGGTACTCCATCAGGGTGATGGAGTGAAATACTCTGTCGCCCTGAAGGAGTACCCATCTTCCACTTTTAGAGATGGCCACCTGCCCTGCTCACTTTTCTAGTCGTCAGCAATGTGTTAAAAGTTTGACCGTCAAATTGACGGATGGTCGTCAAACATTTAACATGTTTTTGGTTTTTCAGAAACAAACTCCCAAAGTGAGAGTTTGTTTTTGCACAATTAAAAAATAATGACCCCCACACCATGAAAGTTGTTGACAAAGAACAGTGAGAAATGGCTATTAGACCACCCACTCTAAAACAGGCAGGCGGGTGAATTGCCAAAACTCTGATGGCCCGTACTATATCGGCCATCAGAGCACTATCTCGGTGACAGAGCTGGCATAGGCTCCATCGTGGAGATACTGAATGGTTGCCCACCTGTAAAGGGGCAGAAGGTTTGGCGAGATTTAGAGTTTAACAGAGAGAGTATTCTGTCCCAGTTGCGATAAGAGCAGTGGCGGCTCCTCCACCTAGGCGGAGGAGCGTCGCCCCACTGCCAGGAGCAGCAAAGAAAGGAAAAAATAAAATGATAATAACGGAATGTTATTATCATTTTATTTTGTCCTCCTGCTGCGGCAGTGCGTGAGGGGGGGGAGGAGCTACAGGAGAGCAGTGGTAGAACACTTCTCTGCGCAATGACTGTTTGGTCAGCCCTCTTGGGCCGCCCAAGCCAGTCATGCACACTTCCCTGTTCTCCCATGCCGGCCGTCCCTGGATAGGAGTACGTTCTTTGCCAAACTCTAAATAAGGCCCTTAGCCACTACATTGAGGAACAGCACGCTGGTTAGGTTAGTTTTTTATCTTAAAATTCAGGAACTGTTTTAATTCCCTTTTGCTCTGGGGAGCCATGCTCTAATTGCTTTAATGAACATTCAGAGGGTATTACCTCTGAAATAATCGCCCTGCACTCTCAAGTGCGCTTGTCACTTAACAAACGAATTATGGCAGGCAGTTACCTTATAATGGTGGCCTCTTGTTGGTTGATGCTGTTATGATATTTAGTGGTTTCTCAACCAACAAGAAGGGAACACAAATTCAAAAAGAAACACATGCTCAATAATATGTATTTATCACATACTTGCACAATTTGCAACACGCAAAAAGGCTTCCCAAATTATAAAACACCCATGTGTACTTTAACATAGCAGGACCTAAAATGTATGAATAAATACAAGTCTAAACTTTAGTGCATTGTACATGTGCATTATATTTGGGATGGCCTCTTGTCTCTACACAAAAATTCAACAAGGCTAAAACATTTCAATCAGGAAATGAAAAACCCACCAGAAAAATGTTAATTATTGGAAGAACATAGATTAGAAATCCTGCCATATTCGCGCAATTGAGTTTTATAGAATATTCATTTTGTTTTTATCCGTGCACGTGGAACTATTAAAATCGAGCCATCAAATGAGCCGCTAATGAAAAAACAACCGAGTACATAAAATGTCACCTCCTCAAATGGTTCCCACAGTGTCCCGGAAGCATCTGAGTTTGGGAAGCTGTATTTTTCGCTCTTTCTGTTTCTTCATTTGAGTTATCACAGATTAACCAGGCGATGACAAATTGCTTCCCGATGTGAGTATTCCATCTCTCACAAGAATAAAAGTTCAATAATGTACCGAAAGGCTTCAGTGCAGATGGAGCTCTTGTGACATAGGTCAATGGGAAAAATGTATATCATGTAAACAATTCCGTGGGGGCTATTTAGTACAGCAGGATAATGAGTGGGTCTTGTTTAGTGAAAAATGTTATCAGGCACTAGGAATAAATGAAAACAAGCAAAAATAAGCAACTCAGGCTACAATGTTTTTTGTCAATGGAGGAAAGTGGTGCACTATTCAAACTTTCATTTCAGAAAAAAGATTGCACCCAAAAGTCAAAGCTTACTTCAGACACAGAACAATGACCACATACTTCATACAAAGGAGGTATGGAAACAGAGCTATTAAAACACACACGCTGGATGGCAAGAAGCAATAGCCTTAGTTCAAGGCAATCGCTTGACAGGAATCCTTGAATCTAGCAAAGCAGTACAACCATACGTGACTGTTCTAGCGGGAAAAAAGCGCCTGGATAAAGGCAAACCAGTTAGTCATGTTCCTGGACAAGAAGTCGGGGGAAGAGGTCAGAGAGTGCGGTGCTACCAGTAATGCTTGCCTGTGCGCAGCTGATGGTCGGGAACCCTCCACCATGCACTGTGTCAGTGTCCCTGGTACAAAAACATAAGACAACATAACCTGCCAATTATCGGCTGTTTGCAAAGAACTATGGGGCATATTATCAAGGGCTTTATCGCCGCTTTAGCGGCACTTTTTGCCGCTAAACCGGCGATAATTTTATCGCCCTATTAGCAAACTGTCGCTAACAGGTGTTAGCGACAGCTTTCAGGCGAAAGAGGCCGGGATTAACATCGCCTTGCATGTCAGCGATAATTATCGCTAATGACATGCAAGGAAGGCGTTCCCTACTAAAAGCGACTGAAAACAGTCGCTAATCCCACTACCCCCTATTAGCAAGGCAGGCGAAGCGATATAATAATTCGCGCTAAGCGCGTTTATCGCTAGATTCTAACACCTGCTAGTGAGGATGACTTACCTGTTTAAAGTATAGGAGGTGGATTCTAATGCTGAATCCACCTTAGCGATAATGCGAGAATATCGCTGGTTTTCCAGCGATATTCTCGCTTTTTGCCGCTATCGCTGGAAATAATATCGCTATGGAGATAAACCTTACTAATAGGGTGCTATCTCAGCGATATTTTCCAGCGATAGGCGGCGTTAGCCAAAGTCGCGCTAAGCGCGGTTAGCGATAAATATCGCTATTCCTTGCTAATATGCCCCTATGAAATAATATTGTTGTAGGTTAAAAGGTCAGGTGACAGTAGCACTGTCAAGCCAGACCTAAACATCCAGGTAAGTTAGAGACTGCTCTCCTCTCATTTCTGCTGAGCCAGAGAAAAAATCCATAAATGATCTAGTGATCTAAGACAGTTTAATAGCATTACAATGTCATGTGTGTGCCCCTGGAAGTTCAGGCAGCTGGATAAATAAACAAAATGATCACAGCTGTACAAAACATGTGCTCCTGGCTCCCAACATGTGGGCAGGGCCAAATCCCCTTTCTAGTGTTGCTCACTAAAGCACTATGACGCAGTTAATGCTGGCAGCATCATTGCTCTTTTTCTTTATACATTTTCAACTTGCTGCACCACAGCTATGCTGCTGTACAACATGGCTTAAAAAATAGCATATGCGAGAGACATTTGGCTATGTTAGTTTATTTTTCACAGCTTGCTGGAAGGGGAAAGTGGAGTAATCACACGGAAACAGGTAAGTGTGAGAACAACTGATTTATTGACAGTGCATCTCCACAGCTTCCAGGGACAACTGACAAGAGCCCCTCGGAGTTCAAACCAACACATTCCATCTCCATGGCGGTGACATAGTAAGTTCTGAACAGCACATTAATATGTACAATAGAAAGACTACTACAACATCTCCTTTCTTTCCATAAAACCAGAACAAAAGAGAAACGAAGAATAAAAAAATAAATAAAAGGGTAAGTAGAACCGAACAGATAATACAAAGTAGAATATAAGAGAACAAAAGGGAGAACAACATGGAAAAATATATGACTATAGATCTAGACGTTTAGGAGGAACAGTTCTCCTTCCAATTTTGCGGGTAGTAACATACTCCAAAGACAACTTGGGAGACTGAGACATTTGCAACAGGGGTGGAAAAGGAAGATGGCGGATTGACTCCGCCGCTGGTTAGATGTCTCAGCCGCCTCTCCCTGGGACCCCGCTGTCCCTTTGCCGCTATGATTTTTAGCGCGGCATTTTGATTTTCAAGAGCCGTATACTAACATAATTATCTACGGGGGGAAAAAAGACTGTTGGTCCCGGCATACGACGGAGGACCTTACCTGTTGCAGCTGTGTTTGCTTTCTCACTCGTCCTGGATGAGCCTGTGTACGAGGCTTATGCTCGCTGTGAAACGCAGCTGTGCAGCGAGGTGGTTTCTCGTTGGGAGTCTTCCCCTGATTTCTCCGTGGCTGCTTCGGGGAAAAGGGAGAAAGCAGCGTTCCTGTGACGGGCGCTCCATTTACTACCCTCGTCGTTGCTGCAGTGGTGGTGGAGGCTGTACAGGTCACCTAGCGGCGATTGAAGATGAGAGGGGTTGTGACTGCGGGACAGCATCGCTGTGGACTTTGTTGGAAGTGAGAGCGATGGCCCCCCCGCGTAATGCTCGGAGGCAACGTGCCGAGATTCAAGCTGCAGCAGAGGGGTCCCCGGAGACCTCAGATCTTACAAAGGTGCAGGCAACTGACCCCCTGGGTTCTGGTGAAGTTGGGGCTAGTATTACTTCTATTGACTCACAGGTGGGGAAGCCGATTTTGAAATTGCTATACTCAGGTAGAGCTACAGCCTTACTCCATTCCTGCGGCTCAGAGACTTCCATCCCTGGCTTTGTAATGGCTGATATGCTGAATGCAGCAGTGCAAGACGAGCTGGGGGCACTGAAGATGCTACCTCCCCATGGAGACTTTCTGGCGGGGGATTATATCAACGGCCCCTAGGGGTGAGGCAGCTTTGAGAACTAATGCTGCAGAGGCATTGCAGAAAGAAATTGTTTCTCCCCCTCTCTCAGGCACCTTAGCTTCTGTTTCCAACGAGCCTTTAATTGAGAACATTTCTGATGAATGTTCAGTTTCTCTGCCTCACATTCTTTCCGAACCTGAAGGCATCTGTGATACTAGCAGCAGTGGCAACGCCAATTGCAATGGCAATGGCAGCGAAGGAAACGAGGCCAGCTTTAGACCTAACATACTTCAGGAGGGGGGAGCAGAAAAAGTAAAAGTGAAAGTGAAAGGTCCTAACCATGTGCGGTCTGGTAAAGGCGGCCGAGGCAGGGGAGCGCTGCAGCTACCAAGACGCAGGTCTCAGAGGTATTGGGACGGCTTAAAGGAGCATCAAATATGGCGAAGATTGGGTCTGGCGCTAGCCCATTGCGGAAATGGGTTTCTTCAAAAGGCGAAGTTAGATCTATCGTATCAAGATTATCCAATTCAGGGGGGTCTGGAGGTACCCTGATGGACAATGTCATCAATACTTCGCAGAACTCTAATTTAGCTACTGGAGCTCCCGTATCAACTACCTCCTATGTTGCTTTATCTGGGACTGCTACTTCAAATATCTCTGTAGGAGACGCACAAGTTTTGAGTCCTCAACTTGGTGGCGTGGACGGATTCATCTCTGAGTCAATAAATGCGGAAGCTGTCCTCATTGCAGGGCAGGTATTGTCTCTAACTGCTGAACAATCTTTAACATTTAACGCTCCTGTTCCTTGTGCTGAACCGGCAAATGTGGCTGAAAATACTGGACACATATTTGAATATCCAGACTGCACAAATGTTGGTGTAGAACTCCCCTTCTCTAAAATTATGCAGGCACTTGCCATTCAAAGGGCAGAAGCACAAGCGCATTATCAACAGGTTAAGGCTGATAGTTCTGATATTAAACAAGCACTAATTGAAGTTACGGCTAAGGTCTCCCATTTAACCTCGGAAGTCAGTGATCTACAACACCGGGTGGCAGCAGCCGAAGAGGTTAACACTCAAACAGTTAGTCTGGTTAAAACCCACGATTCACAGATGACTCAGATGCAATTTAAAATCGAAGACCTTGAAAACAGGCAGCGACGCCAGAACCTAAGAATTTTTGGGATTCCTGAAGGGAGAGATGGTTCTGATCCACGGGCATTTATTGTTAGTTTACTACAAAAGGCATTTCCTGATCTACATGACTGGGATCTGGATACACAAGTTCAGAGGGCACATAGACTGCCACAGTTTTTGCCGCAGGGGAATAGAGCTAGAACCAACTTTGCCAGACCTTTTCTCGTATTCATAGGTAATTTTTTGCTTCGGCAGGCAATCTTTTTAAGGCTAGGCCTTCAGCCCCTGTTGTGGTAGATTCTATGTCAATTTTTGTACGATCCGATCTTTGTAAATCTACTATGGACAGGAGGTGGCAGCTTCGTCAAATGATGGATCCGCTTAAAGCTATTTGCACACAGGTTTTTTACAAGAGCCTGCGCGCCTAAAAGTCATCAAGGATCGCTGTACTCACTTTTTTTTAACGATCAGGAGGCTAAGAAGGCGCTTTGTAAGTGGCAACCCAGCTCTAAAGTTTGATTTGTGTAACTATCTGTTGTATGAATAGCAATAGGGCAAACTTATATTTAACTAACTACCTCTCATACTTTCTGCCTTTGGTATTGGCTTTATTATAACTGTCCTGGGGTTTTGCTCTAATTTATGGCTCTTTTTGGTTATTACATCTTTGACCTAATGTTTTTTTTACCAGGTGTGTAGTGGTTGGTTCAGGGGGACTCCGGGATGGGGTGGTTGGGCATCTTCCATATGCTGTCAGTTTATGACAGTTAGAAGGGGGTGATTCCTTTTCCAGGACACATGGCGGGGGGTTTGTAGCTGTGGGTGGGGCGGTCAGGGGGAGTAGGGTGGGTGGGGTGGGGGTGGGATTAAAGGGCCACGGTGTAGATAAAAAAGCACAGAAAGAATGGGAAAAAAGGAGCGAGAATTGGTTTACTGATAAAGTACTTTATTTTTTTTCTGTTTTCTTGTTGTGGATAGATACTGGCTTGCTTTTGGTTAACTTGCATAATGTCTGGGGTTAAATTTATGAGCTGGAACATTTCTGGGCTTAACCAAGCCGTTAAGAGGCGGCTGGTAGCCGAACAACTTAAGGTATTTAAACCGCATATAGTGGGTCTTGCGGAAACGCATCTGGCTTTTAAGGACAGGGCTCTCTTTAAGCAACTTGGTTTTGATCTGATTGTTTGCTCGTCGCAGCCAGCTTCTATTCGTGGGGTCGCCTTGTTGAAATCCAAACATATCATCGCCACGGTTTTATGTACACAGGCCGATTCTAGGGGAAGATGGGCGATTGCCCAGCTCCTAATTTCAGGACATAAGGTGACTGTCTGTATTGTTTACGGCCCTAATGTTGATTGCCCTGAGGTTATTTCTTTCCTATGTTCTGAATTACTGGAGTGGGCCGGGAATCTCATTGTAATGGGCGACTTTAACTGTATCTTAGATAAGCAAATTGACACCACAAACACCACAGGGAGACCCCGTATGGTTAAGGTGAGGCGGCTATTTTAGATCTATTACATATTCATCGACTGGAGGACGTCTGGAGAAAACTTTTCCGTCACATCCAGGGTACACTTATTTTTCACATCCTCATAAACAATATTCAAGAATAGACATGTTTTTGTTAATTATGATTTAGTGGACAAATCTTCTATGGTGGTGTGTCCAAAGATAACGTCGGATCACAATCCCATATTACTTACAGCTTACTTTTCTTCAATAGAGAAGCAACAAACTAGGGGATTTTCATTTCCCAGATATCTTCTAAGTAATCCCGATTTCATAACTCATATGCAAATAACGCTGAATGACTATATTAAAAATAATTTACACACTGCATCTTGGGTTATTGTTTGGGATTGTTTAAAAGCATATGCGAGAGGGGCTACACTTCAATATATTGTTAAACAGAATCGGATCAATACAAGTCAAGAAGAAAACGAAGCACCGCCAATGTATGGATTTAGAGCAACAACATGCTCGAGCAATTGCTCTGAAGGATGCTGGCGAAGTTTTAATCTATTTGCAGCTTATTAATTCGAGGGCTAAGTTTAGTAGAAGGCTAAAGGATAAAGTTGCAAGTAACTTTTTAAAATATAAGACAAAACAGTATGAGTATAGCGAACGGGTGGGACGGGTGTTGGCCTATCAGCTTGCTGATCAGAGGTCTGGGTCTCATATTAAACATATTAAAGGGTCTGACGGCTGTATTTATTCTAAAGCTCAGGATATTTTGGAGCAATTTAGGATATTTTATGTAAACTTGTATAAGGGGCCGGCTAGCTTCGACCAGCAAGCTGCTATAGATTATATTCAAGAAAGTGAACTGCCAGCTTTGGATTCATCTCAAAGTGCGGTGTTGGATAGAGAGGCCGATTTGTTAGAGATTAACACAGCAATTAGCGCACTGCCTTCTGGTAAGACGGTTGGAGAGGATACTATCCCGCTAGAGTTCTATAAAGCTTTTAGGAATATTCTGTCGCCTGTCTTACTTGAAGTAGTTAATTCAATACTACAAGGTGGGGATGTACCTCCCTCTTGGAATGTAACAAATATTATCGTTTTTCCTAAAAAGGGGAAATCAGTTGAGGACATTAGTTCGTATCGTCCGATTTCTCTGATTAATGCGGACGCAAACATTTTTTCTAAGCTTCTGGCTTCACGACTTGCCCCCTTGATCCATTTGCTAGTATCTGAACAACAGCATGGCTTCGTCCCAGGCAGGGATACTGCAGCACATATAAATACTGCAATTGCTGCATTCGATGTTGCCGACCATCTGGATCAACGGATTGGGATGTTGATATTGGACGCCGAGAAGGCCTTCGACCGAGTAGCCTGGGGGTCTCTATGGGAGACCATGGGGTCCCTGGGTCTCGGCCGGAGGTTTATCTCGGCGGTACAGAGGTTATACTTCAACCCAACTGCAGCCATTAGGATTAATGGCTCGGTATCCACCCGTTTTAGGATCCGGAGAGGTACTAGGCAGGGGTGCCCATTATCCCCTTTATTATTTGCTCTTTATATCGAGCCTTTTATCAGGCACTTGTTTCATAACGATTCTATTCCTTCAGTTTTTTTTAACGGTATGTCACTGAAATTAACAGCGTACGCTGACGACATTGCAATCTTCTCTACGAGACCTCTGGTGGCGATGATAGCTATAACTCAAGAGGCACTTTCTTTTGGTTCTTTTTCCGGTTATAAGCTTAATATAAATAAGACCCAGTCAATTCTAAATTTTACACCCGTATTCGCTCCGCCTTCACTGGGTATTACCAGAACAGCTACTTATCTAGGAGTTCGCCTCAGTTGCTGTACGGGCGATCTTATCGCATTGAATTATGAGCCAATGCTTAAAAAGATCGCTGCTGATCTACGTCGGTGGAATAAATTACCCCTCACCATTATTGGTAGATGTAACGTAGTTAAAATGAAATACTACCAAAGTTTTTATATCTGTTTCGCACCATACCCCTTAGAGTTCCTCTATCTTTTTTTAAGCGGCTGGATAGTGTCATTGGTAGTTATATCTGGGGATATCGTTGGGCAAGGAGAGCCCTAAGGTCCATTAAGCTAACCTAGGAACATGGTGGTTTTAAACTTCCAGATTTTAAAGCTTACTTTTGGGCTGCTTTTGTGAATTGGATCCAGTGCTTACTTAAGGGATCTGAGGTAGAGAAACCCTGGTTTGCGTATCAACTAGCTTGTGGTCCCGTTACGGGGTTTAAGTTACAAGAAATGACCGACCCTAATTACTTTAAAAGAGTGCGATTCAAGATTATTAGACATATTACTCTCATTTGGCAAGATATTAGGAAAACTTATAATTTACCTGATTTGCATGAATTTGTCACCTAATGGGGCAACCCGTGTCTACCTGGCATATTTTCGGACTCCGTGGGGAAAATGTGGCAACAGCGTGGTATAATACATCTTGGGCAGCTGTATGATGAGCATGGTTTTAGGTCCTTTTTATCCCTTCAAAATGAATACGGGATAACTCATAAATCATTTTTTAAATATTTACAAATTCGGAATTTCTTCCTTCAAGGGAAAGGGTTGTTAATCCTGCCCCGCACAACAGAAGTTCTATGGGCTATCTATACGATTTCAGGGTGGGGGTGCATAGGGAAAGTGTACCAAAGATTTTTAGCTGCTGCGGCTGATGATGGCTTACAGATTGTAGCTAAACTTAATCAGACTTTTGCTGTGGATATTACTTTGGAGGAGGTTTTGGAATCATTGGCCTTAATCAACACCGCGGTTACCTCAATCAATTTGAAACTGCAACACTACCGCATCATGTTTATGTTGTATTATACTCCCAGGGTTATCTCAAAATGGGTTGGGTCCCATGGTTCATCTAAGACACATTGTCCCAAATGTAATGAATTTGCTGCTGATCTGCGACACATGTTTGTTACTTGCCCAAATTTAAGTATTTTTTGGTGCAAGATCACTCTAGAGTTGAGCAATCTTTTTGGGAAGGATACTCAACTAACAGAAAAGGAAATTTTATTGGGGACAGTTTCAGATTCAGGCAATGTATCCAAATATTTAGTTTCAATTTTTATTGTTTGTGCCCGATTGTGTATTGCCTGGGTTTGGATTGAAACAAGGAGTCCCAAAATATCAGAATTTTGGTTGTTATTGAGGGGGTCTATGAAATGGAATTCGCTCTAGCAAAGTCTAGGGGCCGACCCTCACTGGTTAAATTTGAGAGGGTTTGGTCTAGCTTGCGGTGGGACTAGCTGATTTTGTAGTATTACTGTTTTATTACTGTTTTGCTAATTTCAAAGTTAATTTTGTGTTTGTACCTATTTGTAAAAGTCTCGACCTTTTTTTTTGATATTTTATTTTATGCTCTTTTCTGTGCTTTATTTCAAACAATGGTTTGTGACTTGATTTTGTGGCTAATAAAAAATAAAAAATAAAAAAAAAGACATTTGCAACGGACCTTGTTGAACCTGAGCTGGATCACTGCCAGATTCTAGACCCACTTGCAACACAACTCTCCAGGGAACTTTGTAGATTCTTGACAAATTCCACCAACTCCTCCCATTGACCCTCACAGCAAAGCGTGAAGTGGCATCCACTTTAACAGGAGGACCATATTTTGACAGTCCTTTTGCCACATTGATAGGAGATTTAATTCTCACCCAATCTCCTACATGAACGCTAGACTTAAATCCACCCTCATCATGTACGACAGGATGGACTTGAGTCTTGATTACAGTTTGAGCATTTCCAGACAAAGACCGCGTACCCCACTTTTTCATCCAAGCCGGGCACATCTGAAAAGAGGCCTCCCTTCCACGGAGCAAAACAAAAGGGCTAGTGCCTGTGATGGGACTGGGAGTGGTGCGATGAGCCCACAACATACTTTGAAATGCTTCCTTGATATCAAACTTAGAAGAAACAGCCCACTGAATACACTCTACTAAAATGCGGTTCGTGCGCTCAATAAAACCATTGGCCTGTGGGTGATAGAGAGCAACACTACGATGTGAAATCCCAGATTGACTTAAGAATACAGACATCTCCTTGGAGGTAAACTGCACCCCATTGTCAGATACAATATCTTTTGGGAAACCCTCTCTGGCAAAAAGACACTGCAGAAATTTAATTACTTCCTGCGAATTTGGGTCAGACATGAATTGAACCTCCCACCACTTACTAAAATAGTCCGCAACAACCAAAGCAAATTTGTATTTACTGGGTAAAACATTGAAAGGACCCACAAAATCTATGGCTAACTTCAACCAAGGAGCATTGGGTATATCAACCTCTTGTAAGGGATGAACGGCGACCTTGATGACTTTGTCACTGGCACAACAAGTCACGCATCCCTCTACAACATCATTGACTAGGCGATCCATGGAAGGCCACCAGTAGACAGATCGGATCGTTCTTTTGGTGCTAGTATGTCCAAGATGACCCGCATGGCCAAAGTCGACGATGCGAGACCTCAAAGACTCAGGAGGAATAAACTTATCCCCCCGCAAAACCATCTCACCACCCTCCAAAGAAAGTTCATCAGCAATCTTGGCAAAAGGGTGAAGCTCACTATCCAAGTGCTTTTCTTTGGGCCAACCTGACACTATGAAACCCTTAATTTTCTTGAGTACAGAATCCGACTCCATGGCACAGAACCACTCACGTTCAGTAAAACATCCCTGACTACACACATCCACAGCAGCAATAAGACATTCTTTATCATCATCATCATCATCACACAGATCCTGTTTCCCCAAAGGTAAAGGTCAGTGGCGGCTGGTGAAGTTTGAGAGTGGTGAGGGCTGGGCTTGGCTGGGGTGGGGTGTTGGTGGGGGTTAGTTAGGGGGGAATCGCGGATTGCGTCAGGGGTTCATGTTAGTGGGGCACATCATTTTTTGTGAGGTCAGTCATCATTTCCTCACCTCATTCTATTGCAAGGCCATGGTGCTGGCCTGGACTTACAATGCCTGAAAGATCACGTTTCTAGCTAAGGACGCACATACTTTCATCGCCTCCCTCTTTCTGAAGTCTCTCTCAGCCATGCCACTAGATTCTGTTTCCTTGCACTTTGATGTTACTCTGCCAACCACCCAGAATGCGAACCCACCCAGGCTGAAGACAGGCTGGAGCCCGCATGCACACCTCTATTAGTCACACTTCAGCATCTTGAACAGAAAAATAACTTGCTTTTTATGAAAATAGTGCCTTTTGCTCCTCGTTATTGTGTTTTTGCAGTTGCTCCAGAACAGGGCTGCCCAACGTAGATGCAAAATGGCTAAATAAAATACATGTCAGATATTTAGGATAATCACTGGCAATATGGATAAGTTTTATTTAGATTAATTGCATGCACATTTATTTTATCAGGATATCCTAAAAGGCTGGCAGGGGTCTGGCCTTCCATGGCCTCTGTTGGACATTCTTGATCGAGGACAAGTATTGCAGAGAGACAGTGAATACCTAATTAGCTAATTGTGGATCCCTACTGTGAAGGCCACTCACACTATCTTTTCCTCATTTCTGCACCCTCTTTGAGGATGAGACACAGCTGCCCCCAAACTGCTCCCAACAGTTCAGCCATGCCTTCAAGTCCACCAAAACAGACCTGATCCCAGGCCTAGTGTGTCTGTCTGGGTAGTGCTTACAAACCCTTTGCTCCACAGTCTGTGTACATCCTCGATGCAGAAATTTGAATTCTCCCGAAGCTGCTGCCAAGCCGGCCAACTTGGAGTGATTATTGGACAGCAATACTCAACAACAGAGAGGCGCAAAAGATAAAGGCACAGGGAAAGCAGAGAGCAGCAATCCAGCGAGCCCTGCTGAAAACTTGAAAAGAATACAATCGGCATAACACAGGGCAAATGTGCATGCTCTCAATAATGTTTAGAGAGTGATGGGGATTTGCTGAAAAACTGCTGTTTATTATGCCGGTAATACACATTTAGCCATCACCCTTCCAGGTTGGCAAATACATTTATATTGACCTGGTCACCTGGATAATTGTCTTCAACATATTGGCGGCTAGCAAGGCCCAGTTAATAAGTTTTTTTTTCCTTTACTTACCATGCCTGGTGATAATCAACTCACTGGTATGGGGGCTGTGGGGCACTGTTGTGACTGGAGGGAAGCTTCAACAGACACACGCACCTCTAGTGCGCACCACTTTGTCTGCTCCTCAGCTCCCGGCTGCCAGTGAAACTACACAAGCTGGAGCTCAAATGGCACCCACGGTCCTGCAGCGCAGGAAGCAGACACTTCGAATCTGCGCAGTGTGTTTTCAAAAGTACTGATGACATACTGCGCAGACTCGATTTCTCAGCTTCCCGTCTGCATCCTCTACCCCACCCTTTCCCAGCTCGTCACAGGGTGGGACACACCCCACTCTGTGACGAGCTGGGAAAGGGTGGGGTGACCATAATCTCCACACCATGATTGACGTGAAGACCCTGGCACTGCAGGGCTTCACCCTGAAGCGCCCGGGCTTACTTTACCCCCATGCCATCAGGGGGTGGAGTCTGGTCCTCGAGGCAATGTTTTTACCGAGCTGATGACCTCAGAGGCCTCAGGGCTGTGAGATCGTCAGCTCGGCAAAGGCTGTTGACTTTGCACGTTGCTGGCAGTGTGTCACTCATGACTCATCAGTGTAACAAACAAACAAGCAGGTGAGTGACACTGTGCAGCAGCACCAGCCCCAAGCAAGAAACGGGTGTCCGATTTTTTTTTCTTCAAAGAAGCAGATTTAAACACTTCTTTTATTTTGTCAATGGTATGCCCTGGGGGTAAAAGTAAAGGGGGGCGGAGCCCCGACGCCCTTGACCAGAAACCGCCGCTGGTAAAGGTGATCTTGAAAGAAAATCTGGCCTTGTGTTTTTCCCGCCAGGGATATGCGCAACTTCAAAATCATATTGTAGCAATTTTGAACTTAACCTTGCAATTCTTGGAGTGTGATCCTTAACAATGTTGCCATTGAGAATGGGGATAAGTGGTTTATGATCAATTAATAATTTGAAAGTCTTTCCCCAAAGAAAGCATATAAATCTTTCGACAGCCCAACAGCATGCCAGCAACTCTCGCTCAATTACAGAGTAATTCTTTTCACTAGGACGTAATGCACGTGAGGCAAACCCAATGGTGTGTTCCTTCCCCTGCTTGATCTGAGAAATCTTTCCTCCCAAACCATCCAAACTGGCATCCACAGACACAGTGCACTGGTAATGAGGATAAAAAGGAGTAAGTATTTTGCAAGACCCTAGTTCTTTCTTAATGTTGGTAAACTCATCCTGACGATATTTATCCCAGATGAATGTGACTTTTCTCTTCAATAAGTTTCGCATATGTGCTGTTTTCGCCGCAAAATTAGAGATAAACTTTGTGTAAAACTCACATACACCCAGAAATGAGTAAACCCGTTCTTTTGAAGAAGGACACAGAGCATTCACAATAGCCTCGATGAGGCCTTCTCTAGGTACAATACCATCACCAGAAATTCGATGACCCAGATACTCAATTGTTTTCACCCCAAAAACCCATTTGAGTTTGTTAGCAACAATTCCTTTCTCTCGCAATCTCTCCAAAACAACTGCAAGATTTTTGTCATGGGATTCCCTGCACCTTCCTGCAACCAAAATGTCATCTTGGAAAACAACAGTGTCAGAGACACCCTCCAAGACTTTCTCCATGACACGTTGAAATACAGAGGCTGCCGAGGCTAGCCCAAAAGGCATCCTTCTGAACTGAAAAGTCCCAACAGGAGAGACAAAAGCAGTAAGGTGTTTACACTCTGGATCCAATTCCACCTGATGGTAGGCAGAGGCAAGATCGATTTTAGAAAAGAATCTGGCACCCTCAAACTTTGATAGAATATCATCAATGCGAGGAAGGGGATGGGAGTCTACCCAGATTTCTTTGTTTAAGCTGCGTAAGTCAATTCACACCCTACGACTGCCATTCTTCTTACGAGCCACAACCAAGGGAGACAACCAAAGGGAGGACTCAATTGGTTCGATGACACCCGATTCACACATTCTTTTAAGCTCACTCGACAAATCATCCCTGATGCTAAAAGGTACATTACGTAGCTTGTGTTTGACAGGAGTAGCTTGCTCCTTAACTTTGATAAGATGTTTAAAACCTTTGACGCTTCCCAAGTTATCAGCAAAAACACTTGGAAATTTATTAAACCATGCGCCCAAACTCTCACCACGAGGGATGTCATCGACCACCGAGACTTGTTCAGTGGTACCAGGTCTAAGAGTCATGCCAAACAAACCTTGATGGTACCAACCAAGTATGTTAAGACCTTTCTTTGCCACATAGACCTTCCCATTGATGTGTCTGTCCTTGAAAACAAGACTCGTTTTAAAAAAAACCTTCAACTCAAAGTTCAAAATATTTATTGTTTCAGTTAATTAAAACCACAACAATACAATTTCTTATAAAAGCTGAGAACAACAATAAAAAGTTTTTGTAAATCCTAAAATCGTAAAAATCTTTTGTTTAGCAATTGTTAACACTCAAGTATGTATAAAAAATGTCATTAAACAGTTAGTTGATGATTTAATAATATACAGATGTTTACAAAAATACGAGATCAACGATCAATAAGTCCGGTGCATTAGTTAAGTCATAGTCAGCTGTACGAAAGAGTATTTATCAGATGTTCTCACCCTGCTCTCCATTATCTTCAGAATACAAAGTTCTCTCTCAAGACCAGTCAGTCCTATTTAACGTTAGCGTGCAGTAGCTCAAGATTCATTTTTTTTTTTTTTAATGCTTGCTCGTGTACGGTAAGAAACTTTATTAATTGACAGTTCAGTAAGGTGTCAGTTGGGTCCAAGCCCGCTATAATTGCAGATCTGCACGTCCTTATTCCTCTGATGTTCATGGTGTATTTTAGTAAAGTGGCTCATGCTTTTAACAATTTGGGACATGTGCAGACTAGGTGGATGAAATCCTCTTTGCCGCTTCCGCATAACCTACATTCTTTTGGCCCTTTGTGGACCCATGTTGGCTGATCCGCGATGGACAGCAGTTTGCCTAAGCGCAGTTGTACCTTTTAGTAGGCCGAGAACGTGATATTTAAATACGGCGCTGGGGTAAGTGTCTTATAATTGGTGATTACCATCCAGGCGTGTTTTCTCTTACTGAGAATGTTTTTGTCTACTAGCAGAGATTGAAATTTTGCCGATTTGTTTATAGCTTGTTTGAAGGATGAGTAGGAGAGGCTGGTTTTCCAGAGCTCACCTGAACAGGTTGCTGATAATGCTTTTTTTAGGTATTAGGTAGGGAGACTTTCGTCTTTCTCTAGTTCCTCCCACAGAGCCTTGTTCAGTTCCAATTCTGCTGCGTTTTGCTTCAGTCTATACCATTGCTTGGATATCATGGCCGATCGGAGTCGATGCTCCGGGCTGAACCTTCCTCTCAGCTTCCTGAGCAGCATCCCGCCGCACCGATTTCACCCCCAGAACAACGAGTCTGCAGCCGGAATGCGGACAGATCACCGGAAGATCTTTATCGCGACACTCCGATCTAACATCGCGGAGATAAGTGCTGTGTTGTCCCCACCTATTATGACGCTAAGATGGCGCCTGTTGTGCAATGAGGTCTTGCCCGGGACCGTAGAAACTGCACGTTGAAGCTGCCGACCTCCGTATCACCCAGCTACCCAGCTAACTTCTTCCCCAACCCCTGACCCTTACCGGCAACTGAGGACCACCTATCGCGGCGACTATCAGCAGATCGGACGTTAACGGCCACTGGAGAACAAAAGTAAGAGCTCCGTCCACACCGGTGAGATGGGGCGCGCTACCTCTTCACTCGCCATCCCCCATTGGAGAGCTGGAGCACCGCCTGGCCTGTGGGGCTCCCCCAACGCGGATGTAATTCAAGAGAACTCTTGGTGAGCAGGGATGTCTGACGCCTGACCCCAAAATGGCGCCTGTAGTTCTGGCGGACCCGGAGAGACCAACACTGCACCCGAGGTCCTCATCTGGAAACACAGCCCAACCTCTTTTCTCCTGGCAAGGACTAAGCAGCAGAGGGCATGGTGAGTAGTCGATCACCCTTCTTCAGCCCCTCTGTTATTCTGCCTCGTTTTTCAGAAGTAAGAGGAATTCCTGCTGCTTCGTCCCCACCTCCTTCTCGGCAATCCCATTGTCATTCAAGGTGTCAAAGCGGCCTGTTGCCCTCCATTAATCATGGCTTCTTCTTTACTGAGACCAATTAGTTCTTTTTTGAGAGATTTCAATGGACTTAGGAGGCGCCCCGCCTGATCCTAAAATGGCGGCCGTTTCTCCCCCTTGCTACTATAACACGGTTATTACTCTCCTCCTCGGGAGGCGAGCGGACACTTGGCTCCGGCCTCTAACTCCTCTATTGCTCCATTGCTCAACAAACTCCCCCCTTTGAGCGAAAGACATTAATGGGGCAGGCTGATTGTTTCACCAAGGTCAGAATTCCCTTTCCTGACCCCAAGATGGCTGCCACAGTGATCCCTACCTCGTTGTGCTACTGCTCTGGGACAAAAACTGGACTCCAACCTGACCCTTTACCTATTCCCCCATCCTGCTTTCCCATCTGAACTTTTAACCTGTTTGAACATACCTATGACAGTGGAGACCTAGCTTCTTGGCTGATGCCTGGTGGAGCTACCTGATAGCTATAGAGGAGATGGGTTGTGGATTTCCCCCTCGACCATCACCTACCCAGCCGGACTTTGGGCAGACTTTCCTTCGTCTCTCCATCATATCTCCCTCCTACCCCTTCTCCCTACCCCTTTACCCCTCTACGCTCCATTCATCTCGTCTCTTATGCCCTTTATATGTTTTTATGCTGAGACCTAGTTATTTGGCTGATGCCCGGTGGAGCTACCTGATAGCTATAGAGGAGATGAGCTGTGGACTTCCCCTCGGACGTCACCTACCCAGCTGGTCCTTGGGCAGATTTTCCCTTTGTCTCTCCTTCGTATCTTCCTACTTCCCCTTTACCCAACCCCCATACCCTTCTGCTCTCCTTTGACCTCGTCTTCAATGATCTTAAAATGTTTTGCTGGCAACTATTTAACATGTAACTGATGTAATGTATGTAACTTTGTGGAACCTCAGGTAAAGCGCTCTGATACCTTCGGGTCTAGCCAGCGCTATATAAAACTCATTAAATAAATAAATAAATTGCTTAATGGTTGCGTACATTCTCCCCAGCGTTTCGTTGGTTACCCCAAATTCTAGTCTCACCTGTGCTGGGGATGCGGCCTGGTGGATTTGAAAGACTCTTTTATATATAGACACTTGTGATTTGTTTAACAGGTCGGCGTCTTTCCCATATAATGCAGTACTGCCATATGATAATGTCAGTAACATTTTAGCTGTTATTACTGCTAATAAGCGTTTGAATGATGGCCCCTTCAATTTTTTTGCTAAGGACCTGAAGGCAAATGATAGGGCATTTGTCCTCTGGGTCATGTCTGCTTTTTGTTACCGATGATTATGCCTGTTGTCGATGTAAAAACCCAGGTACTTATAACTGGAGACTACCTCTAGTTTTTTTCCCTCTAACTGGAATTGCTGTTTAGCCGTCTGATGTCTACTGATCAGCATTGTTTTACTTTTTGCAGTGTTTATCTCTAACTTGTTGTCGGCTATGTATTCCAGCATTCCTACAAGCGACCTTTGTAGGCCGATCTTAGTTAGGCTCATAGGACTATGTCATCCGCGTATGATAGGTGGGATAATGATAGAGTGCCTAGTTTGGGTGGATGAGAATTGATCTTGTTGAGCTTTTGAGCCAGGTCTGCCATGAAGAGGTTAAAGAGATGCGGGGCCAGAACACACCCTTGCTTCAGCCCTTTAGTGGTTATGACCTTTCTTGATAGACTTGAGCCATCTCCCAACTTTACTCTCATCCATGTGTGGAGTAAAGAAGCAATATTCCTCTGAGTATTTTTTCTGGGATGTTCCACGCACGCAGTTTTTCCCATAGAATGTAACGATCCACGCTGTCGAAAGCCGCCTTTAGGTCAACAAAACAGAGGTGCAGTTGTTGTTTCCTCCGGATGTATTTATCCGCAATCAGCGAGAGTGATAGGATGTTTGTAATTGTCCCGCACCCTTTTCTGAACCCTGTTTGATTGAGTGGTATCTGTTTTGACTTGTCAAACCAGGTAATCAGATCTTCCAATATTAGTGAGGCATAGTACTTTGCGTCTACGTCCAGAAGTGCTATTAACCCGTAATTGGATGGGGACGTTCTGTCGCCTCCTTTAAAGATCGGAGTAATTACTAATCCTTGCCAGCTTGGCGGAATTTGCCTTTCATTCTCCACTTCATCAACTCAATTCTCCTGCCCTCATAAGAAACAGGACTTCTGTCCGGTGGGTTGAGAAATTTTTCTCCCCAGACACTCTCAAACAATTCTTCTGTAAGCATAGTCATGCGTGCACCAGAGTCCACCAATAATTGTAAAGGTTTTCCATCAACCAAGACTTCGACAACTGGATCAACACAATTTTCGGAATCATCTTTGACAACCACCACAAAGTCAGTTAAAGAACTCACAATCTCACTCACAGGATCATCCTTATCCTCCTCAGAGTAAACCACATTGACATTACTTTTGAAACTGCACACCTTTGCAAAGTGTCCTTGTCTACCACACTTCCGACAAGAGGCATTCTTAGCGGGACAAACCCGTGAGTTAGGAAAATGAGAAGGAAATCCACATTTTGCACAAATATTTTTAGAAAACCCTACTTTTCTCTCAGGCTTAAAAGAAATGTACCTACCCCCTTTTTGTTCAATGTGTGATTTGTCTTTTTCTACCTGAAGTTTATCCCCTTGATCTTTACGCTCTTTGACTACATTCACCATATTTTTTTCAGGTTTAAGCTCTTTCGAGGCTTTTTGGGACAATTCTATACTCTTGACAATAGTGATTGTTTCTTGTAGAGAGGGATTCTTTAAAGTTAACAATTTTCCTTGAACCTTCTTGTCTTTACTATGAACTACAGTTTGGTCGCGAATGAGTTGAGATGAAAAGTGTTCAAATTCACACTCTGAAGCAAGAATGCGTAATGCCGCAACATAAGATACAATACTCTCATCAATATCTTGCACTCTTGTAAAGAACTTGTGTCTGGCTACCACCAGACTACTTTCCACATCAAATTGCTTTTCCAACATTTTTACTGCTTGTTCAAATTCATTCAACTCCTCTTCACCTTCAACAACATCAAGAGGAGGTAAGTGTTCTAGGACAGCTTGTCCCTCAAACCCTAGGTTGTGCTCTAAAATGAATTTCTTTCTTTCCGCACTAAACCTGGTACCCCCCATGGCCCCTAAATACTTCTCAAAAGCCCTGTACCATATCTTCCACCTGATTGGCGGATCACCTGGAAGTTGTAAAAAAGGAGGGAGGGGGTGTTGTACATTTTGCATCTTGGCGCAGTCTTAGTAAGAGAATAACACAGAAAAAAAAACAATATAAGTAGTTAACCTAATCCTGTGGAGAAAAATAGGTTAGGACACTACTACACACTATAACAATAAGATATGGCTATAATAGCATTAACTAAATTGTGATCTCTTCTTGATGGGTTAGTCTTGCAATCAACCATAAATAACAATAATACTGCTAAACTGTACTTCCTCCTTTTTTATAAAAAAATAAATAATCTGGTAGTCAAAAGAAAGTGTTATATCTTGAGATGTGCTTCACCATGAAACTGCACAGTGTTCTGAAATCACTCTGAGAGAATGGTAATCCAGAAATATGCTTTACCAGCGTGAAACTCACTACAACGTTGCTAGGTGATAACATAGATAGATGTTCGTATTACACTCGCACTCCTCAGATGCGAAAATGGGAGATGCGAAGACGTAAATGATGAAAAACAAGAACACTCCCAATGGACGCTGTTAATGTTACACTCACACTCCTCAGATGCGGAAAATGGAAATGCGAAGACGTAAATAGTGAAGAACAAGTACACTCCCAATGCACAGAGTATTAAGGACTTCTCACCTCCGTTTCGTACGCTCCAAAGTGATACGCGTTAGAGCGAATCAACAATGCGTAGCCTTGACACTTCCTGACGTTGCCGTGACCCGTGTGGGAGTCCCCAGAAATGACGACGCTCCAAAGTAATGCGCGTTAGAGCGCATCAACAATGCGTAGTCTTGACGTTTCCTGACGCTGCTGTGACCTGTGGGGGAGTGCAAAGAAATGACGACGCGTTCTACAGAATTACCAACACCACTGTAAGATTCTGTTGCGTCATCATTCAGCACTCAACAGGCTAGCAAACAGGTCTCCAGCTCAGGAAAAAGACCGTTTGAAGCCACGGTAGGAAAGACGCCATACAGCACATAAAGCAGACGGCCAACTTACGGTTGCAGCAGCTTGGCACCAAAACACTGCTAGAACTCTGCCACAAAGCGGAAATGGTATGCAAAAGGTGCAGAATAGTCACAATAATGCCGAGCAGCCACAAAACTGGAACTGATCTTCAGAAAGCTTCAGAGGAGAAACGCAGGTTTCTTCAAACGGAGGGAGCACAACAAACACTTCCTCAGAGTCAACCATGGCAAAACAGATGCGAGATGCCAGCTGGGAAACCAACAGCAGTAAGGCAGAAACAAAGCAATCCGTGAAGACGTGAAGAGTAGAAACTCGAACACAGCACACACAGCACACGTGGGTGGAGAGAGGGACAGTCCAACTCGTCGCCAAATTTGTAGTAATCACAGGAAACAGGTAAGTGTGAGAACAACTGATTTATTGACTGTCCATCTCCACAGCTTCCAGGGACAACTGACAAGAGCCCCATGGAGTTCAAACCAACACATTCCATCTCCATGGCGGTGACATAGTAAGTTCTGAACAGCACAGTAATATGTACAATTGAAAGACTACTTCAGAAAGTCATGTGGGATAGGGTGGGAGGATTAGCGGGATCAAGCAACAAGGCAGGACAGGGTGGGAGTGGCAACCAACAATGTGGCAGGGCACTGTAGATTAACTAAAATAAAAGTGGAAAAATAAAGTTATGGAAACAAGCACTATGACATGGCCAGCGCTGGCTCCACTGTAGCACTTTTTTTGTTACAGCGGATGGGGACAGTCCAACATGGACTATGGGAGGGGGCAAGCAACTCGATGGACAGCAGGAGGAGGGCGGGAGGGGGCTAGCAACATGTTGAACAGTGTGAGGAGAGTGGGAGGTGGCAGCGAGGTCGCAGGCAGTGGAAGGTGGGCTTATGGGGCAAGCAACATGAGGGACAGTGAGAGGAGGGCTGGAGGGGACAAGCAACACCACAGGGAGCAGGAGGAGGGTGAAAGAGGGTAAACAACACAACAGACAGTGGGAGGAGAGGGGGGAGACAAGTAACATGACGGACAGTAGGAACAAACACATGCACTCTTATGGAGTGCTTCCACAGCAAGAAAAAAGTAGCTCCAAAAGCACAAGTAGTGGAAGGACACTGGGCAAGGAAGCAGTATTTGGGCCATGCTCCAGGGGAGGGGCAAATACAAGAAAAGGAGGTCAGGGCAGCACTCTCTAACCAAAGACAAACAAGCAAATGAGAGTGAAGATGAATCTAACCAATGGTAGGCAATAGCCAGGCTCTAAGTCTCCTATAAGTAAACAAAATGTCTCACAAGTGACAACACATGCGCTGTCTCAGGCGAGACCTAACAACTTCCTACAGCCTTTCCTTTCATATGTCCTGTACCCAGAAATATTGTGCAAAGTTCACTTTACAAAATCATCTCACTTTGCAGTGAGAGAAAGAAAAGTAAACATCAAGCTCCCTCCTAAAAGAATATGCAGCAACTTGTCAAAAGGCATAGTATGATATTTGACCTCTGTCTTTGAACACACAACAAATGTGCCAATTTTTTTTGAGGGGGGCGTTTTATATAGCGCGTACTCAACCCAAAGGTATCTGAGCGCTTTACATGAGCACTAGTTGCATTACAGACGGACACATCCATTTTGTTAGGCACGGGGAGATTAATGATTTGCCCAGAATCACAGGATGTTGAGCGTCCCTGCAGAGACTCAAACCTGGTTCCCCAGCTCCAAGGTCAACATCTCTAGTAAAGGCATCTTTATTGCTCATTCATCTTCTGAACTACAGCATGGTTATTTTGGGGGAAGGGCGTGCTGCGCATTCCCAGCACCCCTACATCCAGCACCAATGGGCAAAAGCTACACATGCCTGATGGAAAAAGTACATGTGAAGAGTGGAGGTAAATGGGCTCAATGGAACAAAAGTGGACATGGTTTAATCGTCATTAGTTTTCCCAGGACGAATGTCCGCAAAACTGCTTGGAACACAGCCTCCACCAGTCACTGCTCTCATGCCCTGGCAAAAGCTCATTCTCCCTACTTACCTTGTACTCAATGTCTCAACTGTGGAGTGAAGAAGGATGATAATATTTTCCACATAGTGTTTTTATAATTCTTGTGTATTCTCTATTGTATCTATTTTTCACTGGAATGTAAAAGTCACAATCTGGCACAATCCAGTAATACATGTGAAATTTGAATTTGATTAGTTGATTACTCATATAGTGATACATTGCAGGGGCACGTTAAACAAAGAAAATTGGGCATGACTCAAAAAACAATTTATCACTGTAAATGTACAATTACCAGCAAAAAGGACTCTATTTATGTTTGACAGCTATCCATAAAATCATATATTTCAGAGGTGAATGGTTTTCTACTGTGTAACCGTACACCACAGCTACATACAATTACACACTCAGATCCCATGCTAGGTGGGGAGGTACAAGGAGTGGTTTGCCTTGAAAATTTTTGAACACCCTCAAAGTCATGAGTTTGTTTGAATTCACAAATTCCTCTCCAACATCTACCCAACCTGGAACAGGCTAGAGACTTCATCCAGCAAAGGACTAGAGTAACTCAAGTTCCAGTTTGTTGATGGGAACGGAACACCCCCGAACTTCATTTCATGAGGGTGTGGGGGAAGGGGTTTCTCCACAGAGAACAAAGGGGCATATTTACGTTCCCTGGCGCATCCCTGCATATCAGCAGGGATGCGCCAGGGAAAATGCGTCACGCAAGTTTACCCTTGCACCACGTCCGATGCGCCGCATTTACAATGCGGCGCATCGTGGCACAAGGATAAGCAGATGCGTGACGCATCTGCCGGTGGAAGGTTGGCGCAGTGCTGAAGTCGTGTCGCAAGCGCGACGCAACTCCAGCACTGTCCCAACCTTCCCTATCCCTAACATGGTGCGTCAATCCTTACGCCTGCTTGAAGCAGGCGTAAGGATTTGGCGCACCAGCGTCGGAAAAGTGACTGCGTGAAATCTTGTAGATTTCACTACGTCACTTTTCCGAGGCGTACCTGCGCTCGGAATGCCCCCCCTGCGCCGTAGCGCCCACATGAAACCTGATGCAGGTTTCATGTGGCGCAGGGGTTTACTACGTGACGCATCTCCCTAGATGCGTCACGTTGTAAATATAGCGCAAC